>VXAY01003235.1:1076-64499 GCA_013399855.1 Oxyruncus cristatus | reverse complement strand
TAAAGATATTAAACAGAACTGGGCCCAGCACTGATCCCTGGGGTCACCACTGGTGACCAGATCCCAACTGGATGCAGCCCCGTTCCCCAGCACTCTCTGGGCCCGGCCCTCAGCCAGTTCCTCACCCAGCACAGAGTGCCCCTGTCCAAGCCTTGGGCTGCAGCTTTTCCAGGACTGTGCCATGGGAGACGGTGTCCAAGGCTTTGCTGAAGTCCAGACAGACACATCCACAGCCTTCCCCTCACCCACCAGGCGCGTCACCCGATCGTAGAAGGAGATCAGGTTGGTCAGACAGGACCTGCCCTTCCTAAACCCGTGCTGGCTGGGTCTGATCCCTTGTCCATCCTGTAGGTGCTGTGTGATTGCACTTAGGGTGATCTGCTCCATAACCTTGCCAGGCACTGAGGTCAGGCTGACAGGCCTGGAGTTTCCCCGGTCCTCCTTCCAGCCCTTTTTGTGGATTGGCGTGACATTTGCCAACTTCCAATCACTTTCATGTCGTTGTTTCCTGTCTGATCTGCTTTTGAATTCTCTGTGCTTTTTTTGCCTTTTTCCCCCCTTTTCCCTTCCCATACAGTGTTTCCCACTTTAATCAGGCACTGCACGAGAAAACGCTTCCTTCTGTTTCCTTCAAAGTCGCTGCAGTGATCCCTCCCCCTGCCTCGCCCCTCACACCTGCCTTCGACAGAGTGAGAACAATGTGTCTGCACTCCCTCCTCTGCCGCTCCCCGGTTTAGAGACCCTGCATTCCTGCTTCACACACACAACCTCTTGTGACATGGCTTCCAATCAAAGCCATAAATCAGCACTGACAGAACTCTGGAGCTGCAGAACATCATCTCTTATCTGTTAGTGCCAACAGTGAGTCAGGAAATAGAGTTCTGTGGACTAGACAAGGACAGGAACTGTGCCTTAAAATAATGGGGTCTGAGACATGGTTGAAAGGTTTGACAGCAGCCAGACAAGTGCCAAGGGCTGGTAGCTCCAGCTCTGAGTTTGTGGATATTCCTCTGCTGGATATCAATATATCCTGGTGATGGAACCAGTTGGACTGATCAGCTTCCCCTTGGAGTGTGGTCAGTGATTTAAGGCAAAAGCTCCTTCAGAAGAGAAGAGAAAAAAAGGAGGAGAGGAGAGGACAGGACAGGACAGGACAGGACAGGACAGGACAGGACAGGAGAGGACAGGAGAGGAGAGGAGAGGACAGGAGAGGACAGGAGAGGACAGGAGAGGACAGGAGAGGACAGGAGAGGAGAGGAGATGGTGAGTTGGAAGGGACCCACAAGGATCATCCAGTCCAACCCTCAGCCCTGCACAGGCCCATCCCCAAGAGTCACCCCCTGTGCCCCAGAGGATCATCCAAACCCTCCTGGAGCTCTGGCAGCCTTGGGGCTGTGCCCACTGCCCTGGGGAGCCTGGTCAGTGCCCAACCAGCCTCTGGGGGAAGAACCTTTTCCTGAGATCCAACCTGACCCTGCCCTGACACAGCTCCAGCCATTCCCTGGGTGCTGTCCCTGGTCCCCCCAGAGCAGAGCTCAGTCCCTGCCCCTCCTCTGCCCCTGCCCAGGCAGTTGGAACTGCACTGAGGTCTCCCCTCAGTCTCCTCTTCTCCAGCTGAACACACCAAGTGCCCTCAGTGTCCTCACCCGGCTTCAAATCAAGGCCCTTCCCCATCCTCGTTCCCTCCTTTGGACACTCTCCAATGGCTCAATCTCTCCCTTCCCTTGTGTCCCCCCAAACTGTCCCAATGTTGAGGCGAGGCCGCCCCAGGGCAGAGCAGAGCGGGACAATCCCCTCACCCAGGACTGGCCCTGCTGCCCTGGGGTCTGATCAGCACTGAGGGGGTAACATCCACCAAACCCTTCCTGATGCCTGCAGGGAATAAATGCCAGGACCTGAGGATGCAAGCTCAAGGTCTGTGCCCAGAGAAGGCTCTGGGTGGCCATCAGTGATGAACAGAGGCTTTAAACAGGATCTAACTAGGAACTGCCCACACTGATGACCTTTGTGCCATGGATGTCTCTAAGGGATAAGGGAAGCTGTAGCCCCAAGGACCTGGCTCTGCTGTCAAAAGAAAGTGGCAGGCTTGGCTAAGGTGATAATTCCAGATCAAATAAGGGAAGAGTTCTGGCTCAGTCCCAGCTGTGGAGAAGCTGGAAGGAAAATTGCAGGTGTTGGACAGGTAGGAGGTGGGGTTTAACACCTCACACCACAAGATATTGCTGAGAGATTCCTGAAATTTCAGAGCCACCACCATTCCCAGTCCCCAGTGCATCCCAAGAGCAGCCAGCACAGGACTCTCCAGGCTCATCCTGGGCTGATGAGCAGCCTGGACATTGATGAGTGTTCCGATGTTTGAGGAACAGGTAAAGCTTCTCTTTGTTCCTCTGTCTCGTCCTCAGGAGCCTTTCCATTGCATTGGTAAGCACATTGCTGGAAGAAGTCAGGTGAACTATTACAGAGCCAACTGCTAATTGTTCACCCAGGCTTTGCCCATTTGCAAACACCGTATTTGTGGCCAGTCTAAGGAAAACCTCATTTCTCCTTCCTCTGTTCCTACTATCCCTGAGGGGGTACCTCAGCAGATTCGTGGGCAGAGCAGCATCCCAATGGGTCCCACTAAGCTCTTCATTCATAAAAGATAAATTGTCAAATTTCCAAAAAGCTCAGACAGAGGAAAATGTTTGTGCCACAGGGAGGAGGAAGCACTGCATATATGCCTTAACATAAAGTAATTTTTGGATGGGAATCTTCCTGCCTCAGTGGGCTGAGCCACTCCAACTCCAGCAAAGAAAGCAGAGGGGAGGGCTGGGCATTTCTAAGCACTGTTTGGGTCTTCCAGGGATTCAATCAGCACACGAGGTGCTGAGCACATGGGTGGAGAAAAGATGAAGGGCGCAGGGTACAAAATCAGAGCCAGCTGTCAGTGTACACATGGCACTGGGGACACATGGGCACAGAGCCCCAAGTGAGCGCTCTCTCAGCACAGCCCTGCAAGACGTCCCAGGCTCACCCACAGCGTCACAGCTGCCCAAAACTCTGGTGACAGAGAGAGGCAAAGGCAAGGAAGAGTCTGCATTAAGTTGCCCATGCCTGAGTCCTCAAATCTAAAAGGGGGCCTTTGTATCATGTTGGGAAATGGTTCCTCTTCCAATGCAGAGTCATGGGCAGGATTTTCTTTGTTGTCTGCAGGCCACCAGCGGTGATAGGGGAGAGCTGGGCTGACTCAGGTAGTTTTCAGCCCCCAGGGGAAAAGACCCAGCCCCAGCTGAACTTGCTTAGCAAACCCTCTGCAGGCTCTGGCTGTGGCACCCAGGGAAAGTCACAGGCAAGGCAGCAGCTCCTGGAGCCCTTTCAGAGGGAGAAAGCTCAGGAAATAGATTTTGGAGCTTGTACCAAACAGCACCATCAGAGTTCAGACTTGATGTGCCCCAGGGGTGGGGAGGAGGTGAGGGGAGCTCCTTGTCCCCCCAGTTTGCACTGTTGCCACGGGCTGGGATGGACCCAAGATCCCCTCCCCAGTGCTGATTTCTGGCCATGCCCGCAGGTTTCGGCAGCAGCCTCACTCTCTTCCATCTTCTGAGCAGAGGGACTGCTTTGCTCCAGGATTCCCTTCTCTGGGTTTTCCCTTCCCAAATCAAACCAGTTTTTAAATCACTCCATCCCTTGGGGGCAGCTACTGGGAATCAGGAAGGTCCCCAAATTCTTAATTTGTCATTGGAACTCCCTGCCTTCACCCTGGCTGCTCTGGCACCCCAGGGACTCTACCAACACAGAGCCCTGGGCTGTACTTGCTTTCTCTTCTCTTGTGCAATCCTCCCACTCCCCCTTTTCCTCAGGCTGAACCGTTGGAGACTTAACAAGGGATTCAGAAAATGTAATACAAGTAGTTAGAAAGCATTTAATTCACTCTCTGACTTATTGTGGCTGAAGTTCCCTGAATCACAAAGTGATCCCACTTCCCTTTATAAAGGGAAATCATCATGGGATCTACTTAGTAGTGGCTTTATCATTCTTTAATCGCGGGCTTTTGTTTTTAAACAACAACAACAACAACAACAAACAAGCATGAAAAGAAGGCAAGAAATATATATATTTACGTAAAAGTAATTAAGATACATGAACGAAAGGGAACAAACCAATTTAACAGGCAGGAAAGGTTAAAGATGATTACAGGCCTTATGGTCTGTGCAATCTCTTTGCAGCTCTGTTCATTCCAGACCGTGGGTACTGTAACATAAGTAGTCCTGCATTATAGAGCATTTCTGTTATATCACTTAAAAAAGGATTTAGTGCATTAGGTGGAGAATGGAGCCGTTTGAGGAAGGGAGTTGGTTCCAGGGCCCAGCACACACCTGGGTTTTTGCAGCATGTGTAGAAATGTCCTCTGGATGCATCTGAGAGCTGGAGAGCAGAGGGCGAAATTCCAGCCCCTGTCAACGAAGGCCTTGTGTTCCTCTTTACATTGCTGTGGCCTTAGAAAAAGAAAAACCCCTGTGAAACTGGGATGGCTGGAATTCAACAGCACAGATCAGACAAATTTCCATGTGGGATTGTGTTCCTCCTCAGATTGTTGGGGCCTTGGAAAAAGAAAAACCACTGTGAAACTGGGATGGCTGGAATTAAATAGCACAGATCAAATAAAAGCCCCTGTGGGTCCCCTCCAAACGTGCTCAGTTGGAAGAGGCAGGAGGAAAGGTGTGTGAGGGAGGGAATTATTGCAGTTACTGTAGGACTGGGGGGTCCTATGGGGGACCGGGCTGGGCACTGACCACGCCCAGCAAAAAGACATCCCTGTCCTGCAGGACAGACTCCAAACACAGATCTGGTGAGGAACAATATACTGAGAGCTGGTGAGAGCTGTCCAAGCTCTCCAGAGACACACATAAAGCTCTGGTTACTGGGATTTTTGATCTTGGCATCTCACAGCTTTTCTGCATGGCAGCTCCTTCCTCCCTCTCATTTTTGTCTCCTTATCAAAGCTTCTTTCCCTCCTCAGTTTTATTTCTGGCTCCCCCTCAACCTCCAGGCTGTTCTCATGGTGATTCAAGAGCAGGAGGTTTTCCCATATTTCTCCTTGTCTTCAAATCCCTGCTTAAGATCTGAGTCCTCAGAAGTCTCGATGCCAACCTGGATTGGATGATCTTGGAGGCCTTTTTCCAACCTTAATGACTCTGTGACTGGGACATTCCTGCACACTTATTTCTGAGCTCCTTCCTCTGCTTTGGGAATCCTCCCTCCTCCTTCGCCTCAAAACAGGAGGAATGGAAATGATCCTCCAGAATCCAGGCTTCCCTTTCAGGGAGAGCAGTTCACACATCACAGACACGAGATTTCCGAAGTGCAAATGTTTCTGTAGTAGCGTGGAAAATATGAATGAAAAGAAACACGTTGGGGCTTCAAAATAGCCTGGGGTGAGATTTTTCCTGATGAGGGGGAGGGGGAGTGAGGAAAGCCAGGCTAATTTTATGCACAGCCCGAGATGGAGCTGGGGGGCCTTTTTATGTCAAACCCAGATCAGCCTGTTTTTGAAACAATGCCCCTTTTTGGTCTCCACAGGGCTGTCCAAGGGAGCTGAGCTGTTCTCTGTTACATTTCTCACAAATCTGTGTAGGGGGCGTGCAGGTGCCTGGGGAGAGAACGGGGAAAGAAACTGAAAACTCAGTGCTGAGACAGGTCGGTGCTACCAAAGAGAAATTCCCTTTGGCCCCAGAATCGTTCTTTCTTTGTTGGAATCAGTCACTTCACCAAGAGGCAGATGCCAAGAGCTGGAAGGCTCCGAGAAGGTCATTTGTGATGTGCTGGAACAGCAATAACCAGACCTGTATTTTCAGTCAGTTCCAAGGCTGCCCAAACTTCACTTTAATTACCAGGAAATTCCCTTTTTTGCCGGTCTCTGAGGCTCAGCTGGGCAGACTGATCCCTGTGTCTCTCTCTGGCTGCCCTTTGCCCTCTTCCTGCTCTCCTCTCCGGGTGGTTTTGCAAAGCCCCAAAGATCAGTTGCTCGCAGGGAGGGAACAATTTCTGTCTCTCTAAAGACTCTTCATCCCGACTTTTTGTGCAACAGGGGAAATGATTAATGGGCAGATTTTTGTCCATTGTGCTCAATACCAGGGCACACAGGGCCAGAGAGGTGCCCCACTGGCTCCTGGCAGCAGCAAGGGTGGGATGTGCCAAGAAAGAGGGATAAGACACACAGAGAAATGTAGAAAAGTAGAAATAAGTCTAAGGGGTGACAATTTTGTGTTTGCCTCCAAAGACAAACTTTTCCCTTGAAAACTGTGCTCACAACCCTTCCAGAATGATCAGCTCACCTGACTTTAGGGGCTGCATAAAAGATACGTCCAACTGGGAATTGCCACATGCACTGGAGCTCCACAGAGGAGAAGGTCTGGGAACAGCTCCCAGCTGAGCTTCCATTGAGGACAGAGCTGCTCTTGGAGCCAGGCTGACAGTGATCCCTGGACAACCTGCTGGGGACTCCCAACACCCACAAATTGCTGGGTTTGCTGACCACAGGACATAATCTCAGCCTGGAGCTCCCAGGAATCGCTAAAGAGCTGGAAACACAGGCTGGTCATTCCATATGTGAGCCATCAACATGGGATCCAGCACCATCAGCCTGACAGCAAGGCAGTAAACCCTGGAAAAACTGGCTAAAAATATTAATAATTGATGGCCCAAACCTCAGGCAGTGCATTAAGCTACAGGTGCCCTGGATGCAGAAGATCATTTAGGCAGGAGGGAACAGCAGGAACACCAAACACTGCAAGTGGTTAAATTACAGAGTGAGTGAGAGCTACCATGATTGATTAATATCTATCACAGCATCAGGAAACAGACACACACTTTGGGGAGCTTTATCTCCCCACTGACCTGCAGGAGTGTCAGCTGCGGCTGCTGCTTGTCAGGAAGGTGTCTGTGTGCAGCCAGGGTAGCACAGTCAGCAACCCATGTGGAATTCCTGAGGGATGGTGGGTGATTCTGCACACCAGCAATGGAGATCAGAGATCACAGAATGTGCTGAGCTGGAAGGGACCCACAAGGATCATCCAGTCCAACTCCTGGCCCTGCACAGGCCCATCCCCAGGAGTCACCCCCTGTGCCCCAGAGGATCATCCAAACCCTCCTGGAGCTCTGGCAGCCTTGGGGCTGTGCCCACTGCCCTGGGGAGCCTGGTCAGTGCCCAACCAGCCTCTGGGGGAAGAATCTTTTGCTGAGATCCAACCTGACCCTGCTCTGACACAGCTCCAGCCCTTCCCTGGCTCCTGTCCCTGGTTCCCCCAGAGCAGAGCTCAGGGCCTGCCCCTTGGAAGGAGCTGCAGCCCCCTCTCAGCTCTGCCCTCAGCTCTGCCCTTTTCTCCAGCTGAACAATCCAAGTGACTTCTCCTATGGCTCCTCCAGACCCTTCACCATCCTCATGTCCCTCCTTTGGACACTTTCTAACAGCTTTAGATCTTACACTGTATTGCCCAAAACTGCCCCCAGCCTCAGGCTCAAGGGGTGGACGCCTTCCATGGCTTTGTGCTGCTCAGGCAGTGCCAGAGAACTGCTCCATCCCATGAGGGCTGGAGATCTGAATTCCTGGAGCACTAGAGGTCTCAGTGGGAAGCAAAGGGGAAACTGCAGCCCTTTACTGGAAGCTTGGTACCTGCTGTCAGTGAGATTCAACAGCTCAGTAGAAAGGGACATATTAATACGTAAAGGAAGAGTGAGAATCATGGGAGCAAGTGGAATTCCCAGGTGCAGCCTGTTCCTTGTGCTGCACCACCTCACACTGCTCCAGCTGAGCAACCAGTGCTTCCATGGCTTCTTCTCAAGCTGCTTTTCTTCTGCTGCATGGGATGGATGTTCTTCTGCTATTGGGGGCCTCACCAGTGGAGAAAGTCTGGGCTTAGCCTGAATCCAGCTGCCTACAAGAGCCCAGAGTCCTTGAGCTGGGCAGTGTCAGGAGCCTCCCAAAGTCCATTGTTGGGGTCGTCCTACAGTCCAGTGTTGGGGTCATCCTGAGCAGGACAGGCCATGTATCTCATGTTGTCTGGGGGCTGGGCACACGAGCAGGAGGTGAAACAGGAGAACAAGGCCAGGCTCAGCACAGCGCTCTGAGACCATCCAGGGGAACATTCACTGGAGTGCAAAGCATGTGCTGGAGGTTTCTTGGGTGGTTCAGGGGGTCACAGTGGAGCTTGTCCTGCAGAGCTGCCCGAGCCTCAAAGGCCACCTGCTCATGACAGTGCCAGAGCATATCACAGCTCTTGATACCTGTCACACTGGTTGAGGGAGAGGAGAGGAGCTGGGAGCAAAGCTGGGGTTAAAGCAAATCTTTAGAGGGATATCCTGCATCAGCACTCTGAGCATGGAGCAGGGATGGCAAAAAAGGGGATCTGAGACCCCCAGGAGCTGAGGAAGGGATGCCTGCCTGCGCAGCCTATCCCCTCCTTACCAAGTGTGCTGCTGAGGTTTCTCTGCCTGTGGTCTATCACTGATCCCAACCAGGTGACAAAGGACACTGGACTGGCAGGTGAAGCTGCAGTGATCCAGGATGGCTCCAGGGGCTGTGCAAGGGACAGTGACAGAGACTGGATATACTGGTGTCTGCTTGGAGAGGAGCCTTGCTGGGACAACCTCACCAAGTGATTTGCAGCAGCAGAACAGTCTGTGTTGGAAGGAAATGCTGGATTCCAGGGGAATCTCACCAGAAATACTTGTGTCATCTCTTGTGCTGGTGAGACCGAGCACAGCAATGTGAGTGGTGTTCAGTGAGAAGCTACTCATGGGAAGGCACGACCCCATGTGATATTGCACTGCTGGAAGTGCTGTGTCTGCTCTTGCTGGTGAGCCAGAGCAGAGAAAGAAAGCAGAGTAAACCTCTGCTCCTCTGAAGTCATCAAGAATCATGGTTTAGGTTGGGATGGACCTTAAAGCTCATCTCGTCCAACCCCCTGCCATGGGCAGGGACACCTTCCACTAGCCCAGGTTGCTCCAAGCCCTGTCCAACCTGGCCTTGGACACTTCCAGGGATGGGGCAGCCACAGCTTCCCTGGGCAACCTGTGCCAGGGCCTCCCCACCCTCACAGCCAAGAAATTCTTCCCAATATCCCATCTAATCCTGCTTTCTGGAAGTTTGAAGCCATTCCCCCTTGTCCTGTCTCTCCAGGCCCTTGTGAATAGTCTCTCTCCATCTTTCCTGTTGGCTCCTTCAGGTCCTAGAAGGCCACAATTAGGTCACCCCAAAGCTTCTCTCCTCCAGGCTGAACAACCCCAACTCTCTCCCCTTTCCTCCCAGCAGAGCTGCTCCATCCCTCTGATCCTCTTGGGGCCTCCTCTGGACTCTCTCCAGCAGCTCCATGTCCTCGCTGTGCTGTTCCCCAGGGCTGGAGCAGCTCTGCAGGGGGGTCTCCCCTGAGGGGCAGAGGGGCACAATCCCCCCTGCCCTGCTGCCCACGCTGGGGGATCAGCCCAGGGCACGGGGGGGTCTGGGCTGGGCCATGTCCAGCCTGTCCCCCACCAGCACCCCCAGGGCCTTCTCCCAGGGCTGCTCCATCTGCTCATCCCCAGCCAGGACTGATCCTGGGGGTTGTCCTGACCCAGGTGCAGAACCAGCTGCTAAACCTCATGTTTGTCAAGTCTGTCATGGAGATACCAAGTCACCACCTCTGTTTGAATCCCTGGCACTGGTCAGGGTTGGATGCTGCACTCCCGTCCTTGGTTTCATTACAGGCACCGAGCCCTTTTCTTTTACCACTTTATTTTTCCTGTGGACCTCTGTACTTTCATGTCTTTGCATGTTCTTAGCCTTGTTCAACTTCTCCAGACCTTTACCTCTTGGCCCTGCCTCCAAGTGCCAGGAGTAAAACATATATTTATGGAATAGGTAATTTTAAAATTTGTTCTTGCTAATTATTACCTTCATTATGGCTCAGTCCCCAGGGAGCGCTTGACGTTTTGAGAGCTTTCTAATCAAATTGTTCTAAAGCTTCTTCTGAGGTTCATTAAAACATGGGAGGATCTTTCATCTTTATATAACTTTGGAGACTGCTAATGGTCTTAAATAAAATAAGAGCCTTGTGAAAAATACAGTGTGGAACCAAATATACCAGGGAGGCTTTCGAAGAAAGGAGTGAAGAGGGCGGTGATTTAAAGGTGTTTAGGAAGAAAGTTTTCCAGATTAGTTAAAGAAAATGAAGTGGAAAAAGTTTTGTGGGTTCAGCGCAGAACAAAATTAGCTCCTGGGCTGAAGTGAAGAGTGAACCTGCTAGAGATTCTATCAAAAGTCTGGCTTAACACCCTGAGTCCAGGTCTACAAAAGCCTGACTGAGCCACCAGGTCCAGGAGGAGGATCAGCACTCCATGAATAAGTCAGTGAAAGAGAACATACCAGAAAGGTGAAGTTCAGTGGAATTTCAAGTTACCTTTATTCCTGAAGTGCTACCTCACCTGCTGGAGGGGATGTTGGGAACCAGCTTTGTTTCTCTCCAAGTGCACTCTGCACATCTCCAACTATTTAATAGCTTGTGTTTCTGCAGCCACAAGGGAATCAGGAGCCTATTTTCCCCTTTAACTTACAAGATTGTTTGCACACTGGGACGCCAGATGGCCTGAACTTTAAATCAGGAGCTAATGTAGTCAAGTAGCAGCCTCCCATCATGAGAGGAGAGAAAATACCTGTGAAGAGACAGATTCTTGCTGAGTGCTCACAAGCATCTCCACGGAGGGAGATGTTCTCCACAGTCCCTGCAGCGGCAGCAGCCACAGCAGCAGCTTCAAACAGCACTCTGGAACTTCAGGCTGTGCTGGAGAGGAGCAGCTGCAGCTGGGAAAATCCTTTGGATACGACATTATGGATTCCCAAATGCTGCTCCCACTCATTGCCTCTGTCGCTGCACATTCCTCTTTCCCTGTGGGGTGCAGAGCCCTCTGTGGCCAAGCTGTCCCAGTGATCCTGAGGAGGAGCTGGAGCAAAAGGTCCCAAAGGCCCCTGTGGGGGTGAATTTCTCCATGAGGGGCTCTAAAGGAGACTGTTCTGATATTGTATCAAGACACACAAGAAAACTCAGAGTGCAAAAACTCACTGCCAGGGCAGATAAGCCTCTCCAGGGATGTTTTTGTTTCCACCTCCTCAGGAGAAGCTGAAATGGGAAGGTCAGATATCTGTTCCCTCATCACTGAGAGAGGAGAGAAGAATCTTTCACTACAAACTGCAGTTTTTCACACACCTGAGATGCTCTTTATGTGGCTGATTTGAAAGAGGCCCCTGTAATCCCAGAGATAACCTGGCTGTCCTGAGGCAGGTTAGTGCCACTTCCCACAGCACAGGAGCTTCCAACCAGGGAGTGGAGCCTGATGGAGCTGGATGGTCCAGGCCAGACCTGGAGACTCGGCCAGTGTGGGAAGGAAGTTTGGATTCCTGAACCCAAATAACTGGATTATTCCCCTAAAACTCTTTATTTCTGGGTTTTGTGCTGCAAAACTTTTCACTGCCTTCACAGAATCACAGAACACCAGAATGGGTCAGCTCGGTAGGGACCACAGTGGGTCACTGATCCCACTCCCTGCTCCAGCAGGGCCACCCCAGAGCACACGGCACAGGATTGTGTCCAGAGGGGTCTGGAATATCCCCAGTGAGGAGACTCCACACCCTCCCTGTTCAGCCTGTTCAGGGCTGGGTCACTGCCCAGCCAAGAAGTTCTTCCTCCTGCCCAGGTGGAACTCGCTGGGCATCAGTTCCTGCCCGTTGCTCTTGTGCCATTGCTGGGCCCCCCCGAGCAGAGCCTGGTCCATCCTCTGCCCCCTCCCTGCAGCCCCTGACACACCCGGGGCAGGGCCCCTCTCAGGCTCTGCTCTGGAGGCTGAACAGCCCCAGCTCCCTCAGCCTTTGCTGCTCCCAGAGCTGCTCCATCCCTGGGGCATCTCCGCAGCCTGCGCCGGCCCCGCTGCAGGAGCTCCCTGTCCCTGCTGTGCTGAGGAGCCAGAGCTGGGCCCAGCCCTGCAGATGTGCCTCCTAGGGCTGGCTAGAGGGGCAGGATTCCCTCCCTGCCCTGCTGGCAAAGCTTTTCCCAGTGCAGCCCTTGGGTGGAACCTGTCAGTGTCTGTCACAGCAAACGGGGTCCCATCTCCAGACTCATCCTGTGCTTCTTTCCTTCTCTTTTCCCATTACTGCAGTTGTGATTTGGGTTTCAGCAGCGCTTACTGCTCTTTGTGGGGAAACCATTGGCACTAATTGACAAAATGCTTTCATTTACTTGCTGACAGAATTATTAGAGACTGATAATTGATGGAATGATATCACACAGCTTTTTTGCAATGATCACAGTAATTATATATCCCTCCTGCTTTCTTGTCTCCAGCATTGGTGCTTCCATTCATGTTCATTTAACTGGATCAGGCATTTCATTAGAAAACCACAAATACGACTGTGCAGAGCAGGAATCCCAGCTATACATAGTGGCCTGAACTTCACAATTTAACATTAGGAAGGCAGTCAGTTTTTGGAGTGTGTTTTGGAGGAGTATTTGCTTCATTAGTTCAGTGAGACGCTGGTCCAGGGTCTGTTGAACTTGGGAAGCCACCCTGTCAATCCATGGGATGTGGATCTGAGTGCTAATGAGGGATCACAGTGACAGGGACAGCACCCAGGGTTTCACGGCCTCCCAGCTCTTTTTAATCCAGAGGGAGTCAAATTTTGGTCTTGGGAAGGGTTTCTGTCAGAGGACATGACTCGGGAGAAGGGGGTTGTGTAGGGGTTGAGAGCACTGTGGTCTCATTAGAGTTATTGGATAGTGTTTCTGCAAATTTTCTGGAAAACAGATTTCAGTGTCTGAGCTGAGATTGCAGAGAGAGAGAAAATTGCAGCTGTTAATACAGTGAATCACAGAATGGTTTGGGTTGGAAGGAATCTTAAAGCTCATCTTGTTCCACCCCCTGCCATGGATACAGACACCTTCCACTAGCCCAGGCTGCTCCAAGCCACGTCCAGCCAACCTGGCCTTGGACACTTCCAGGGATGGGGCAGCCACAGCTTCTCTGGGCAACCTGTGCCAGGGCCTCCCCACCCTCCCAGGGAAGAATTTCTTCTCAATATCCCATTTAGCCCTGCCCTCTGCTAGTTTGGAGCCATTCCCCGTGTCCTGTCACTCCAGGCTCTAGTAAAGAGTCTCTCTCCATCTTTCCTGTCAGCTCCCTTCAGGCACTGCAAGGCCACAGTTAGGTGACCCCGAAGCTTCTCTCCTCCAGGCTGAACAATCCCAGTTCTCTCCCCTTTCCTCCCAGCAGAGCTGCTCCATCCCTCTGATCATTTTGGTGCCTTAATGATCAGCCTTGTCAGGGATCTCATTTCTTTGAGGGGTGTCACATGACACAGAAGGATGAGATCTGCCTTACTCTCCTGATTTCTGAGCCATTCCAAGGCCCACGTTACCGCTGAAGGCTCAGCGTGAAGAGAAAACACCTTGTTTTTCACTGTGCACCTGCAGACACAGAGCTCTGTTCATGGACAAGCTCTGTGCTCAGAGCTCCTCTGCTGCTGCTCACTCTGTCTCCAGTCCTTGTGACAGCAGCCCTGGAGAGTCCTGATCCCGACCCTGTGCTGAACTGGGATCCGTGTAATTTCTGCTATGTGTATCCCATGTTCTCAGTCCTAAACACAGACAGAGGCTTTCGGAATCTTTGTTTCATGTGCTCTCATAAACTGTGAGAAAAGTTTTGCAGCACAATACCCAGAAATAAAGAGTTTTAGGGGAATAATTTGAGTTCAGGAATCCAAACTTCCTTCCCACACTGGCCGAGTCTCCAGGTCTGGCCTGGACCATCCAGCTCCATCAGGCTCCACTCCCTGGTTGGAAGCTCCTGTGCTGTGGGAAGTGGCACTAACCTGCCTCAGGACAGGACAGGTCCTGTTCACCTGGGAATGTTCCAGACCTGGAAGCTGCTGCCATTCCCTGAGGGTTGTGTCTTGCTCCCTGTTGAGTGCTGGGGTGCCCTCTGTCATCTGTGTGTGGGAAAGCCAGAGGTGCCATTTATTTTTGCTGCCTTCCAGACCCCCCAGATGCAGGTCCTGCAAGGAACATCTGCTTTCCAAAGTGCAGAAAAAAGCCAAAGGCCCCTGTCATGGCACAGCAGTGGGGGCACAGGATGGTCCTTCTCTGAACTGCTGCAGGTCCTGCCACCTACTCCATGGATTTCTGCCCAATTGAACCCTTAGGAGGACACATCCCAGGGAGGTGGGGGAGTCCCCAGCCCTGGAGGTGTCCAAGGAAGGCCTGGCCGTGGCACTCAGTGCTCTGGGCTGGGGAACAAGGTGGGCATCGGGCACAGGGTGGATTCCATAGGCTGGGAGGAATTTTCCAACCTCAGGGATTCTGTTTCTATTCTATGATTCTATGAAGAGCATCTTCACCTTGGTCAGCCAAACCCCAAGTCTTGCCCCAGCAGCCCCACATTATGTTTACCACAAAATTTGCTCCTCTCTGGATCTTCAGACTCTCTGCCCTCCTTGATCTGCCAGTTCTTTAAGACTGAAGTGACTGTGAGCACACCCAGCCCAAGCACCAAGGATTATTTTGGGGTACCCAGGCACAAAACCGAAGGGATTTCAAACATTCAGTCAAACATTGCTTCTCTCAGCAGCATTTTGCTGCTGTTCCAGCTTGGGAGCCAAACATATGGCCTGGGAACAAGGGCTCCCCTGACAATTATGAGTGACATATGAGACAGGACAAGCTCTAATTTGCTCTCCTCTGGCAGCAAGAAGCATCTGTGGTGCTGGGAGCACTGGGACAGGGCAGAAAAACCCCAGGGTAAAGGGCATTGTAGAGAGGGGAAGGGAAAAACTGCTTAATTAGCAATGAAAATAATCCTTTGGCTCAATGTGAAGTAAAGGTAAACTCTGTAGTGTCAGGTAAAACTTCCAGGATTTCACTGAAAATGCAGAAAATGAGCTAAAAGAGTGTCTGGAAGAAAGTTCCCCTTGAGGATGAGGTGAGTCTGTCCCTCTTAGCCTCCAAAGGTGGGCATTAATTTCGACTCAAACCCTCTAGTTTGGCAAAAAACAGCACAAAAATACCCTGTCTGGGTCAGTGAGGGAGGGGGATCAGCTGGGGAGGGGACAGAGGGGACAGTGGCTGTTCAGGGAGGGGGGTGCACAGAAAACCCACTCTCTCACCCTTCCAAAGCCTTTTTTGCTGAAGCTTTGGAGAAATATCAGTGTGTCCCTGCCAGGGGAGCAAACAGGACTGTGAGGAAGAAAATCAAAGGGACCTGAGCTCCTCATGAAGACAAACAGTCCCAGACCAGCCCCTGCTGAGCAAGGGCTGTGCCTGAGCCTTACCCTGGACAAACAGGGCCTGGAGGGATTCCAGGAAGGTCTGAGTGTGCACCATGAAACAAAGCCAGAGCTTCCTGGAGACAGAAGCAAATCCCAGAGCTCAGGGATGATTGAGCAGAGATTTCTGTCAGGGAAACACCGTGGCCCTGTTCTGTGGAGCACTTGGATATGAGTCTCTTCCCAGGACTGGCACTCCGCACTCAGTGTGAGACCACATATCATGTGCTGCTCTGTGTGTTTGCCCCACATTGGACAGTGTGAAGCTGGATAGTCCCACTGAGTGTCAGAGAGGCAGATTCTCATCTTATTTAGTGCCTTTCTAGCACAAGATGCTGGTGCCTTGGACATGCAACAGGGCCCTGAGACAAAAGTAGCAGGAACAGGAGTTTTCTGGGCAAAGGGACCTTCCTGGGAGCAGTTTCTGTGCCAGGAAGAGGCAGTAGGTGGATAGAGAGTAATGTGTGTGGATTATACAGAGCTGTTGTACCACAGGTACAAACCACGTCTGCTCACAGATTTAGCCTTGGAGAGGAGGCTGGAGAGTCCAACTCCAGACACACTGTTCCCGAAGGGCTCAGAAAGAGGAGAGAGAACACCCCAGAGGCTGTGGAAGAAAAGGGTGTTTCCCACCCCATTTTGTGACCAGTGTGTTCGCTCTCTCACATTCCATCCACCTCACTTTGGGCAGGAAAACCCGGTAATTACAACCTGTCCTCCTGTGGTTGGGAGGAGTGGTCACAATGGAATGATTTGCTCAGATAGAAAGGGAATTGCATTAGCTGGACATCACATATTGGGAAGGAATCATTCCCTGGGAGGGTGGGGAGGCCCTGGCAAACAGGTTGCCCAGAGAAGCTGTGGCTGCCCCATCCCTGGAAGTGTCCAAGGCCAGGTTGGACAGGGCTTGGAGCAACCTGGGCTAGTGGAAGGTGTCCCTGCTCATGGCAGGGGGTAGGACTGGATGTTTTTTAAGGTCCCTTCCAACCCAAACCAGTTTGGGATTCTCTGATATAACCCTGGGTGGGCAAAGGTTCGGTTGTCTAATGAGGTGTCCTGAGTGGGACAGGAAAAGTCACTTGATCCTGGACTTTGTATGAGACTTTGCATCAAATCCCTCCAGTTCAGGGAGCCCGGGCTGTAGGGCTGGTGCAGGGACAAAGGCAGAGCAGGAGAAATAAAGGAGCAAAATGAAGTTATTGCATCTTCCTGCTATCGCTTATCCCAGCGCTGGAAGATCAAAAAGTTGTTCTCCAAAACTCATGAAATTTTAAAGTATTTAGGGTTTATTGCGTAAATCTGCTGAATTTGTGCATATTGTCTCCTCTCTCTAGCCATCAGGACCGGAAACTTTTATTTGTTAATAAAGCTCAAGGAGCAGAGAGAGTCTAGAAAATGAAGTATTGAAAAGCGGCAGGAAATAAAGTTGCATTTCCCTGGGAAGAATCAATGGATTCAATCCCATTAATTTTATTTGTCGAGATCCTGACTTCTCCCTGCACTAGGCAGTGCCACACTGCCTGTACCTGGCCATACCACCCTGCTATTACTTAAAGCAGAGAAAACATTTTAACTGGGAAGTCACAGAATTGGCCATCCTGCTTTTTATTGAAACTTATATTTCATCACTCACGAGAGACACGAAAAATCAATTCCACGAGACATATCTTTTAAAGTAACGTATAATTGCTTGCAAATAGGGCCTCAGACTAGAAGTGCCTCCTTGAATTATAAAGCCCCAGTATTGCAGTGTAAGAACACGATGTCCATGACTTTTTGGATAAATCAATAAAAAAATAAACAAACAGCAGCAGATTGGTCCCAGGGTGATGCCAAGTCCACTCCCAGGGTGGATTTTATGGGCCATATAAAACCAGAGTTTATATTATGGCATCTTAATTAGAGCAGATCTAACCATTGCTGCTGCATTTACGTAAATTGTTGGGTCCTGTTGCTGTTCCAGGCTGGAATTGCTGCCCTTCCTGGTGCTCGTATTCCAGCTCCAGACTCCCTGTCACAGCTTCTTTCTTGCAAGTTTGGTTACTTTAAGAGAAGATGAGCTGGGAAAGTGAAGTTGGGAGGGAAGTTTAGATGAGAAATGCTGATATTTTGCTGTTTTTTTCCTTTCTGAAAACAGAAGAAAAAAGATACTTAAAAATATCTACTCTACGTGATAACAGAAATATGGGACAGATCTTGCAACATTTCCATTTTGCTTTCAATCTTTGAAGATATTTATTTCTCTTGCAGCTCTAGTGGAAGTGAAATTTTGAAACAAATGCCATTCAAAATGAATAAAAAACCCACACCACCAACTAAAAAAGCCTGATCACAGACCTTTTTTGAAATTTGGAGAGACATTTGAAGAATTTATGATTATTTACCCTTAAATGTGTGATCTGGGTTTGTCCAATTTGCCATAGAATCATTATAGAGTAGTTTGGGTTGGAAGGGACTTTGAAGATCATCTTGTTCCAGCCAGGGACACCTTCCACTAGCCCAGGTTGCTTGTCATAAATAGTTATTGCTTCAAGACATTGTCATTTGCCACCTCTGGGAAACTATGAGAGGGGAATTTGGAGCTCACTGAACATTAGCATTAAAATGCTCAAAATTAACAGGTGTATATGAAATGTTTTATCTGTAATTTGAATCCAAACTTTATAGATACTTGCAAAACTCTGCTACACTTTATTATTTAATTAAAATTAAATTAATTACCACTTCCTAAAAAAAAAAAAAATTAGTACTTCTAGTTCCTGCTTTGCACCTTTTACCAGGTGCCTCAAAGGGCTGAGACTCTTCTTTGGCCAACCTGGGGAATCCAGACAGTTGGATGTTTGTCCAGAATAAATATTTTAGCTGCAGGCACAAGGCAGGATTATTCACTGAGTGTGTGGAGAGGCAGAAACTGGGAGGGGTGATTTCCAGGAACATCAGTGGATTCTCTCAGACACCTGCAGAGCAATTCCCACCTGTTGCTCCTGGCTTGCAGGAGTCAGGCTGGAGTTCTGTTTCCTATGAGACACACAAGTGGATGGGCATGGAATCATGGAGTCATAGAATCCTTTGGTCTGGAAAAGCCCTCCCAGGCCATGGAGTCCACCCTGTGCCCGATGCCCCCTTTGTCCCCCAGCCCAGAGCACTGAGTGCCACGGCCAGGCCTTCCTTGGACACCTCCAGGGGTGAGGACTCCAAACCTCCCTGGGCAGCCCCTGCCAGTGTTTGAAATGCATCCCAGTGCTGGTGTGATCCAGGATGGATCACAGATGAGACTGCAGTGATGATCTGGTGGTGAAGAGAATGCCAATGTTTCCTCATATAGTCCCAGAAATGTCAAGTCTGCTTCAGAATCTGGAGATGGACAGTGATCAGGTTTACTCAGTTCAGCCCATTTTGTCATGAAATTTGGGTTCTCTGTGCAAGGAAACCTTTGTTGGTGGGGTCTCAGTCTGACTTCTTCACTTGCCCTGATGCTGAAGGTTGGGTCACATTCCCAGAGGGCAGGGGATGCTGGAGCAAGTCACAGAGTCACAGAATGTGCTGAGTTGGAAGGGACCCACAAGGGTCATCCAGTCCAACCCTCAGCCCTGCACAGGCCCATCCCCAAGAGTCCCCCCCTGTGCCCCAGAGGATCATTCAAACCCTCCTGGAGCTCTGGCAGCCTTGGGGCTGTGCCCACTGCCCTGGGGAGCCTGGTCAGTGCCCAACCAGCCTCTGGGGGAAGAACCTTTTGCTGAGATCCACCCTGCCCCTGCCCTGACACAGCTCCAGCCAGTCCCTGGGTCCTGTCCCTGGTCCCCCCAGAGCAGAGCTCAGTCCCTGCCCCTGGGCTCTGACAGTCACAGAGGTTTCCCTGCACACCATCCTGGGAATTCTCAGGCAGGATGTTCCGCTTGGGCCACACAGGGAGCAGGGATAAGGAACAGGAGGGTCCACACAAAGTCCAGGGCCAGGGCAAGCCCAGCAGCACTGCTGGGATCACTGAGAGAGCATCACTGGGACCTTTCACTGCCCAAAGATGCCCCTAGATCCCTTTGCCCACTTTAGCTGTGCTATGCAGGGATCTCTCAGAGCTTCCAGCCCTTTTTGGAGTCGATCTTCCCCTGGCACACCTGAGGCTCAGCTGCTCCGAGGCAGTGGTGGGGATTTCCCCTTGCTGGGAGCTCTTCCCTGCAGGGGAGCAGCCTGGACTGCCTGGAATTTCTTTTCCTTTTGCCAACTGCTTCCCCTGTCACTCCAGACAGACCTGTGTGCCAACAGGCTCCTTCAGTCTGTCAGTGGCAAGGGATACTGGAAACAGAGCATACGGAGGTGCTCCTGCTTGGAATGGCTTCTGTGGGCACTGGGAATGCTCAGCACTCCTTGCCCAACCTGTACCAATCCCTCTTCTGTGTGTTTGTATGTATACATCTATGAGGAATTAGTAATGCCTCCAGATACAGATACACATTCACATACACATACATCTACCCTAAACAAAACTTCCGGACAAAGTTCTGCCCAGTAGCTTCACTTGAAAGGGTTTCAACCCCTGACCCCAACCAGGGTTGAAGGCAGAACAAACCAAACAACCCCATGGAGCAACTGCAAATCAAGGAATTTGATTTTGGTGGCTCAGTAAAGATTGAAAATTGTTTTTTGAAGAGTTCGTAGGTTCAATGTAGATAACATAAACGGTGGAAAGTCTAAGTAGGGGTAAAACTGAAGGACCTGTTTAAGATGATGGTCGTCTCCTCACTCTCCACCGTTTGAAAAACGAGTCTTTTCTTCCTGTCCATATACACTGTCATATCCATGTCTGTATTTATTCAACTTGGAAAATACAGATGCTGAATGTTTTGATTTTCATGTCCATCAGAAGAAAGGGCTTTTCCCTAAAACTGAGGTTGGCACTGAGGGGCAGAGTTGCCCCCCTGTCTGTGACCCTCCTGCAGGGAAGGTGGATTTCCAGGCTGGTTGTGTAACAGCCAAGGCACAAATTTCAATGTACAAAACCTAAGACAGGCAGAGTGGAAACCTCACAATATTTGATTAACCTGAATTATTTGCTTTCATAAACAAGTAGGTTCTGAAGATCTCTCCAGGACTGCAAATGATTTTGGCAATTATCTCCCAGAGATAATTATAGATTTCAAAGGAGGATGCTCTGAAAGGGATAAGGGAGGATGCAAGGTGACCTACTGCAGTAATCCAGCATGAAGATTAGGGAGAAAAACATCAAAAGTAGCTGGTTTATTGATGCAATTTTTATTAACAGGATTAGTGGTGATAGCAGAGGAAAACTGCCCTGGACAAGAGATATTTCCCTTCAGAGATCTGAAAACAACAGTTGTGTTCCCTGTGCTGGGATGGACAGTTCCTGCACATGAGGGGGAGAAGCTGGGTCACCCTGTGGTCCTGCCCTCCCAGAGGAGGAGATGTTGTGAACTCTGTGCTGCAGGACAATAATGCCCAGAGTCAGGAGACCTGGGAATCTTGGCTCTGTCATGGTCCCTTTTCAAGCTTGAGGGAAGGGAGTCCTGGCTCATTCCTTGTCAGCCCCATTAAGAGGATGCAAAGGTTGAAAGGGTGGGTGCTCTCTGGGATGGGTGTTATTTTATTACGTGTTCTTTACCAGTGGAACAAGAAAGATGGAGGAAAAGAGGTTGGGGTGATTCCATGTTTCTCCAAAACCCTGGCAAAATCTGATGGTTGGAATTACAGAATCCCAGAGTGGGTTGGAAGGAACCTTAAAGCCCATCAAGCCCCACCCTGGCCATGGGCAGGAACACCTTCCACCAGCCCAGGTTGCTCCAAGCCCCGTCCAACCTGGTCCTGGACACTTCCAGGGATGGGGCAGCCACAGCTTCTCTGGGCAACCTGTGCCAGGGCCTCATCTGCTTTTTAAAAAGTGCCTTGTCAGGTGCAGATGTTCAGATACTGAAGTTCCTCATTATTCAGGGTGTTCAACTCAAACTCTCTTTGCTTTCATGATTTTGGAGATGTTTTTAGGAATTGAACTTCTCAGTCTTTTTGTGTTCCAGCAAATGAACACTTTCTTGAAAATATGAAGTTGGGAGGAAAATTTTATGTGCATTTTTAACTTGATAGAATTATCTGTGTCCGGTTGGCCAAGATATCCAAGCCAGTGTTCTGTATTACAGAGAAAGCAGGTTCAAAGAGACTGTTTTTTCCTTCAGGAAAAGCAGAGGGCGGGTGAAAAAAACTGAAATCCAAATAATTTTCAATTTTTTTTTTCAATTTCTGAAATTTTTGGCTGGTTGAAAATTCAATTTCCCCTCCACATAAAACTTTCTGGATTTGGATAAATGCAGGAGCATCTGCCTTTGGGCCACCTTTCCATGTCACCATCTATCATTTACATCTCAGCTTTGCAATCTGGAAATTTCATCAGAGCTCTGAGCACAACGTTGAACCCTCTCACTCCCACTGATGGTGCTTTGGGGATCCAGGCTCAAAAGCCAGAGTGAGTCATGTGTTGTATCAGATGGTTTCAAGTGTTCTGGGGGAAAAGAAATGCAATTATTGCGAATAATTTAGCTATCCTAGACTGAAAAAAAAACCCAGTTCCATTCATTGGGGGAGATTTTGGTATTTGGATGTTTGCAAAAGGCAAGGGGGAGTGGGTGCTACTCTGTGCCCTGTTGGGGTGTGACACTTCATCCATCTCATGGCCAGAGCTCCAATAATCACAGTTGTTTCCTTTTTACAATTGTCTGGCACAGGAATAAAGGAAAATTCTCTGTGCAGGAGGCTCAAAGCTGTTCCAACAAATGTATTATTAACAGCCTTGGGCTGCTCTCATTTAGGGCTGGCAAAGTGCAGGGTTTTATGCAAAGAGAGCTCCCAGGCCAGGCCCCTGAGCCTCCAGCAGAGAGGGGGCTGCTCACCTTGTTCTTTCTGGATGCATCAATCCATGACCTGGGATTTGGGAGCAGTAAATATATATATATATGAGCAATAATCTGCCCATTGACCTCCTGGATTGGCTGATGCTCTCCATGTGTAACAAGAGAACGGCCTGGAGCTGTGTCAGGGCAGGGTCAGGTTGGATCTCAGCAAAAGGTTCTTCCCCCAGAGGCTGGTTGGGCACTGACCAGGCTCCCCAGGGCACTGGGCACAGCCCCAAGGCTGCCAGAGCTCCAGGAGGGTTTGGATGATCCTCTGGGGCACAGGGGGGGACTCTTGGGGATGGACCTGTGCAGGGCCAAGAGCTGGACTCGATGATCCCTGTGGGTTCGTTCCATCTCAGGAGATTGCATGGTTCTCTCTGAATTCTGGGGCCAATACTGAACACAGTCAAAATCTCTTCCTGTTCTACAATTTCCCAAAGGAATTTCAGCCCTTGCTCAGTGTTATAGCAGATTCAGAAGAAAGAAAGAGCAAACATCTGGAAGTAGGGACCATAACAGCCATGGATTTGTGGGATCCCTGTCCCCAGCAGGAGTTCAGAGACCTTCTGTGTTAGTGCCTCCTGGGTCATGAGTTCTGGGTCTTACCAGCACTTTACCAGTCTCATGTGAGGTATTTTGGGGCAGAGGTCTCACAGGGGCTCAGGAGGCAGAAATAGTCACTACAGTATCATCCAAAACATTTCCCATCTTCAAAGTCACTGAGAACCAGGAAAGTCTTAAATATTATCCACAGAAAAAGTGTGGTAGAGACAGCCCTTCCCTGGTTCTCTCTGCGCAATGGTTGGAATCACAGACAAACCCAACCTCAGTGCAAGTGGCCTCATGGGCAACTTTCTGGCCTGTTGGCAGCACCTTCAGGAGTCTGGAATCCACAGGGGTGTCGGGGTCTAGGGAGCTGTTTTAGGTTTTCAGGCTTGTCAGGATGAAATGCTGATGGTGGAAATGGTGTCTAAGATATGTCTGCACAACACGAAATGGGGAGCTTGAATCAGTTCCAAGGCGAGGAATCTGTTGATTCCTGACACACAGAAACTGTTGATAACTTGGGTGCTTCCCAGCTCCAAGAGCTCCAGGGAACAGGTTGCTCAGAGAAGCTGTGGCTGCCCCATCCCCGGGAGTGTCCAAGGCCAGGTTGGACAGGGCTTGGAGCAACCTGGGCTGGTGGAAGGTGTCCCTGCCCATGGCAGGGGGGGGAACAAGATGAGCTTGAAGGGTCCTTCCAACCCAAACCAATCCATGTTTTTATGACATGCCAGAAGGGCAGGAGGTATCTGGCTCAGGGTTCTTTATAATCAGCCTCAAGTGATGAAACCCCCTCAGCAGCCAGTGGCATGAAGAAAAGGGTGTGCAGGAGGGGATTGCAGCAGCAACTCTTGCTTTGATGGTTATAGGCTGCCCCGACACTGCTTTAAAGGATTTGACTCGGGAAGGACGTGCTGGAGCCTGGGCAGCCTCCAAGTGCAGCAGAGATGAGAGCAGGGCACCCTCAGAGCTTCAGGGCTCACCTCGTGCTCACTGCTCCTCCCAGACAACCAGGGACGGGATGAGGGGAAACGGCCCCAGGCTGCACCAGGAGAGGTTCAGGTTCAATATCAGGATAAATGTCTTCACTAAAAGAGTGGTCAAGCCCTGGAACAGAATTCCCAGGGAGGTGGCGGAGTCACATCCCTGGAAGTGTTCAAAAAATGACTGTGGCACTTCACAGTATGTTCAGTGGGCATGGGGGTGTTGGTCACAGGTTGGACTTGATGATCTTGGAGATCTTCTCCAACATCAGTGATTCTGTGACTCTGTGTTCTGCCCTAAAGGATCTGCCAGTGACCCCCTCCTTAGTTACGGCTCTTGAACAAAGAGTCAGAGACCCAACACCCCAGCAGGCAAGTGAAGTGTCCCGATGTGTGTGACCCCACTCAGGTGGGCACGTGGTACTTGAGCCTGGCCCAGAGTCCAGCCCAGGTGCAGGATTAGTTTCTCCTTGAGCAGGGAGACAATGTCACACCACAAACAGTGGCTCTGGGAACCTCACACCCCCTCAGCTCTTTCACCTGGCACAGATTAGGAGAGGAGCAGTTAAAAATAGTCCCAAAAAGCTCTGTGAGACCATGTGGCTTCAGTGTGGAGCAGTTTCACACCTTCCAGCATCATCTTCTCCCACCAGTGACCTTACTGGCCTCCCACACTCGTCCCAGACCCAGCACAGCACTGGTTTTCTCACCCTGATGTGGAACACTCTGAATAATTGATAATCTGCTTTGATGACTGAACTGGAAAATGGTTTTTTTGGGTCAATCCAAAATGAAATTATACTTTCTTTTTTTTTTCTCCTTCCCCCCCAACCCAAGATCTGAAAAAGAAACCCCCAGACAAGCACACTGAAGAGTGAATAAAACATTTTGGTTTGATGTTTAGTTAAAGTTCTTTCCTCAGAGGGGTCCAAACAGATGGAGAATAAAGGAGGAATAATAAAAGATGGGAAATGAGCAGGTTGTGTCCCTGAATCCTGCAGTTCCATGCTTGGCTACCCACAGCCCAGGCTGATGCCAGGTGACCTTATCAGCTCTGCAGTGTCCTAGAAAACTGAGCTCCAACAGCATCCTGTGTGTTGGCTTAAAGATCCCTGCAAATCTTGGGAGAATGACCTGCTGTGGGGAATGTGGGGCCTAACAGGCAGGGCTGAAAGAAGGCAGATGAAAATAGAAAAAAAAGAACATTATAGAACACCAGGAAAGCTGCAAAGGTCCATCAGAAAGGGACAGGTAGTGGGACATCTGGGTTATCTCCTGTGGGCAAAACCTCTCTTCACCCTGCTGGTTTCCTGTGAAAGTCAGCCTGTTCCAAAGAGAAGGAAAATGAGACGTCTAGAAGGTGGAACCCTGTTTCCCACCTGTGAGGATGAGGAGGAGGCAGCAGTTGGAGCTGTGGGGAACTTCCAAGGCATTGTCAGACTTACTGTTCTCCTTCACAGGCAGAAATAGCTGCACACCTGGAAGGGCAAGTTAGAAGTGACACATGAAAAAGAAAAACAAAAATTAAAGTAAAAACAAAAGCAAAAATAAAAACAAAATTAAAAATACAAACAAAACAAAAATTAAAATAAAAACAAAAATAAAAATAAAAACAACCAAAAAAAAAAAAGAATATGTGGAAGTGTAAGACTCCTGTTCTGTTGACTTCAGCGAGCCTTGCAGGAGGGCCCTGCAGAACTGATCATCTCCACCCGATGAATTGTCCCTCGAACCTGACTGCCTTTTTCCCTACAGAGGAATTTACTGCCAAGATTTCTGATAAAAGAAATCTAAGTCATGGTAGCCTGTTATTAGAAAACAGAAAGGAGGCATTTCAGGTATTAAAGAAGGAGATTATCTTTGGTATTCAGTGTTGAATACTAAACAAGACTAGAGGTGGTCAAATACTGAATGAGGAGAGGGAGATGAATAGAGCAAAAGAAACAATCACAGTCTCCCATATATGACTTCTTCCAATGGCTGATTAATTTCACAAATTAATACAGCAAATTTGAAACACAACCTCCCAAAGCTGGTGTATTTGCCATATAATAAATACGACTTTTTATTTTGCTTATGCTTTTTCTAGTCTTTACTAATGCTGTTAATATGTCCTGTGATCAGAAGATTTTAATTTTGATTACAAGAGAAATGAACTGATTTCCACGAGAAATCTGTGCAGGTCCCAGCTCACTGGGGCTGCTCTGGTGGAGCTTGAACTGCTGAGAAACAGGAGGAGAAAGAAGGGCCACTGACAGGAAATGTCGATTCCTGTTGAAAAGCTGAAAAAGAGAGACTTCAGTTTGAAAGACATTTTAAATACCTATTTTGTCAGAAAAAAATTGAAATTGAAAATGAGAAAAGTTGTGTCTCTCAGGGATGGGCCTGTGCAGGGCCAGGGATTGGACTCGCTGATCCTTGGGGGTCCCTTCCAGCACAACTGGGATGCTGTGAAAATATTTTAAAGAGGATAATGTGCCCTTCTTATTCATGGTCCTCCCTTGCTTATTGCTTACAGCCTGTTTTCCTAGGGCCAAAGGAGGGATTTCCAGCAGGATGTGCCCTCCTGCAGGATGCTGAGATCAGTCTGGGATCAGGGTCTCTCCAGTCACCACAACCAACCAATATGTGATGATCTGGACCACTGACATTCACATTTAAGCCCCTCACCTGATCAAGATGATCAGATCAGGATCACTGATATCAAAGTTTTAAAACTGGATCAAGTTTGAAATTAAACCTGGAAGGATGAGACAACCCAGACTGAACCCCTGATGGGTGGTTGTTCCAATATCACTTCGCAGTATCAGGCAAAGGGTTATAGAAATTTAAGGAATCATACACACCCCGACACTTCCTGAGCCATCCCACACGGTGTTAGTCAGCAAGAACCTCTTAAGAAGAGCAATTGTACTCATTGAGGTTTGGGGAAAAGGAGAGAGAAGGAAGGGAAGGCTCCCCATTGGATCTTGATATCGACTCAAGATATCCAACTTCATCGGATCATTTAATTCACTGCTGAGTTCTGTGTGCCACGGACCAGAGGAATTACAAGAGATGCTGGTAGGGAATACAGGACTTTGGTTCCCTCCAGACTCCAGGTCCGGGGGGAGGGAGGTCCTGGTGGTCCATCTCTCCTGTCTGACTGTGCACATGCAGTTTCCCTCAAGGATTTTTCAAGCAACAAAAGCTGATTTCTTGGTTTTGGGAAGAATGCTTGAGAATGGTGTGTTTGCCTCTCCCTGAAACAATCCAAACTCCAAGCTCAGACGAGATGTGGACTTAGAATTAAAGGCAAGAAAAAAATTGTACAAAACTTGTACAACCAATACAGAAGCCTGGAGAAAAGGAGGCTCAGGGGGGACCTTCTGGCTCTGCAGCTCCCTGACAGGAGGGGGTCCCGGGGGGGGTCGGGCTCTGCTCCCAGGGAACAAGGGACAGGAGGAGAGGGAAGGGCCTCCAGCTGGGCCAGGGGAGGGTCAGGTTGGACATCAGGAGGAATTTCTCCATGGAAAGGGTGGTCAGGCCTTGGCAGGGGCTGCCCAGGGAGGGGGTGGAGTCCCCACCCCTGGAGGCGTTTAAAAACCAAGTAGACATGTCACGGGATATGGTCTAGTGGGGTATTGATTAAAGGGTTGGACTTGATGATCTTGGAAGTCTTTCCTCACCTTAATGATCCTGTGATTGTGTGAATAAGGGCATTTGCAGATCACAGTCTCTGTTATCTATATTACATTACAGAGCCTCCTGCAGGGTTTAGTGCTCTCAGAGCTGTTATGAAGGACTTGCTTGATTTCAGACCTAAAGCTTTCTGCTTCCCAAGAACCCAGGATTATTGACCCCTGAATCATCCTTTAATGGCATAAATATTGACAGTCACTGAGGTAAACATCAGGCTTTATTGACCAAGGTGTAGCAGTTATCCAGGTTTACAGAACTAGAAGGAATAGCAAATCATGTTTCATGAGACAGGCTGTCAATAGACGCTGTTATCACTTCCCCCAGCTGGAAAGGCTGGGATTTCACGCAGAGAGAGCTCATTCCCACTCCTGGGAGAGCACATTCCCAGGTGGAGCTGTTCTGGCCCCAGCTGAGCCCATTCCCCCTCACTGACTCATCACAACCCTTGCAGATGGTGCATTTTTATTAGGATAGCCAAGCTAAAGCTTCCCAGGAAATGGTGCTATGGACAATTTCCATGCAAAGCACCTAATGCAGGGTAACAGAGAACAGAACAGACTCAGGGCTGAGGAAGGAAAGGTCATTCCCATTCCTACTCCTGCACACTGGGACCAAAAGGGCAATTAGGGAAGCCTGAGAGCCATCCTTTAGTGCAGTAGCACACATTCTATGACATTCCTGTGCTTTGTACCTGTGTTGTGTGTCCATTCATACCCTATTTACACCCTACTTTGGGAAGCTTATGTAAGCCCCACCTGCCCCTGTGCCTGGGACACACACGGGACACATTTCTGGGTCACACCCTGGGACCTTCCAGAGCCAACTCCCTGGAACTGAGGCAGCTCCAAGAGAACATTTGCCCCAGGCACTTGATTTGATAATTATCCACCACGGGGCTCCTCAGCTGTTCCTGGCCTCTGTTTGGACAGGAAGCCAAGTCCTGTTGGAGTCAAGTCTGGTGATTTCAGATACTGTAGCTCCTACAGGATTACCTCTCCTGAAGCCTTTTGAGGAGACAGTAAAAAGATGTTCTTGCTTGCCATGACCCTTTCCAGTCAGTCCTGACCCAGACTTTTCCTCCTCTAAGACAGGGATTGGCTTAGGCCAGGTCCCAACCCCTCCTGCCTCCCTCACCCACTCAGGTGCATTTCCTAAATCCCAAATTAGTCCCCTGAGAGATTCTTTTCCCCTGCCAATTTTTCCTTTCTGTGCAGTGGAGCTGAACTCAAGTGTGAGGAGATGCAGCAAACAAGAGCTTTTATTTTGCACAGCAGTTTCCCCTGTCCCCAGTACTGATCCTACCTAAACAGAGGCATAACCACATGAGATTCATAGTGGTGGAAACTCTTCACAATGTCACGTCTTTCATTTCCACCCACAGGCTCTGGTGATGGCCCAGTCACTATGGAAACCCTTCCAGCCTCCTTTCTTCACCTTCTATTAGGGATTGTTACTCTCTGTTTGCCACAGGTGGCAGAAATCCTGTGCAGATATTCCAGGAGATACCCTGGGAGCTCTTGGGCTGCTGAAGAGAGAAAACAGAGGACACTTCCATGCTTTCCTGAGGCAACTCCACCACCTTCCTGACACTCCTTACACCCTCGTCTCACAAGAAAAACTTCTCATGGATTAGTGCAAATTCAGGGAGGGCAGTGAATATCCAGCTGTCTCCAAAAAGAGAGAAACACAATGACATTTCAGGCTGAATATTAAGTAACAATTCCTATTAATTAAAATTAGACTTGAAGCATTTGATCAGAGATCAGAGTCAGCAGTACTAGATGGAACTGCATGAATATTCAGCACCTCCAGTCTCACTAAGCTGGGTGATATTCTGGCTCCCTGCTGTCCAGGAGAGAAGATTAAACTGGAAATATATTATGGGGCTCATACAGTCTCATTATTCCTAAAGCATATCTTGGCAGATACAGTGCTTTGTTGCAGCAAAATAGACCCCAGAATCACCTGACAATTAGTTTGCACAAGGCTTTCCATCTTGTTTTGCCCATTGTCCACATTCCTATTTCCCTGTTGAGGTGTCAGAGTCTAATTTTGCAAACGACTGGGCTTTTCACTGGGCATCATCTGGGGAGATGGTGTGACACCAGAAGGGCTCTCTCTTAAAAGCAGGGTTTACTCAGGAAAGTGCTGGCTTGTATTTAAGCATCTGCTGAAGTATCAGGCTAAGAAAGGACCCCAAAAGGAAGAAATCAAATCTTCACCAGCATTAAGTCAAAGGGACTTTAGCCACAGTGTTCAAAGCCACCGGTTCTGAGCTCAGCACGTGTGGGACTCACAGGCAATCTCGGCTCCATGGCCTCTGCTGGACATTGTTTTTGATATTACTGTTCCATTAACATTGATATTTTATTTATTTACATTTTTATACCTTCCCACGTGAACTGTTTTTATTATTCCCCCACTTGTTAAGTTCTGACATGAAATCAGATGACATAATGTCTAGGACAGATCCTGGAAGAAGGACAGGTCACACCTCTTCTGCTGAAATTTCTTCACTGCCAATATTAATAAATGTTTAGAAAATAGGAATTCTGTGTCTCAGCAGATCATGCCCTACTTACACTGGTGTGTCTGCATACAGATGTTTCTTTGTCCTTTGGTCAACCCAGAAGTCTGAGGTCAGTTTTCCATTTCAGTTGTTCAGCTCAAAGAAAGTAATAAAACATTCAGAGTTTCCTTGCTCTTGCTCTAATACTTTCCGGATGCTCATATTTGGCCTGCAGCTTCCATGACCCAAGCTTTAAATTCCCTGCAAGGACCTGGTAGGAGACGTGCTTGAACTAAGAGGATTTAATCAAAACACTGTGAGGTAGTTCTGTGGGGACCTATCTCATAAATTTGTGATGGTAAAACATGGCCAGCGCACTCCCAGCTCCCAAATGCAGCACAAGTGAGACACAGGTTGTGCATTAAAGCTCCTGTTGAACTGGACACCCCTTGATGTCAGATCTCAGCTTTCTTCCTCCACAACCTTAACCTTGACCTGCTGAGTGTGTGATCCCACCTTGGTGCTAGCTGACAACCACTGAGGACAGTGGGATATGACTTAGAATGAAAGAATTAAATGGAATCCCATTGCATATTTTTCTTTTTCTTACGTGCCACCAAGTAAATCTCAAACATGGAATTAATGCAGTGACGTGGTGTTGAATTTCCATTTTCATCCATCAGAGCCCAGTTAATTCCAGTGCAGCCACATGGCACCATCAGTACAGGGCCAGTTCCTGTTGCACTATAACTTCTGTGCAAGCCCCTGACTCAGGTCTCTATAACTGTATTTATATAACTGTATTTTCATTGTAAGTCCTGGGCAAAGTACCTGGCTCAGGATGTTTGACCTCAGCCTACTCTTGGCTTTGAAAATCTGTCTCGCCCCAGTGCTTTGACAAGCTCATTATACCAGTGTAATTAGCATTCTGGGAGTAATGCAGGTCCCTCTCTCCCACTGAGAGGTTCTGACTTCCTCCTCAGTGAATTAATCCTTTTATTCTCAGGTTTGCACTCACTCATTCTGTGCAATGACCCCAAATCTCTTCAGGGGATTTCATTAAACACACATGGCTCCTCCTTGAAAGATTGCAATTCCCGTGGTGAGCAACACTCAGATTTTGTAGCTGTTTAACCAGGTTGTGGTGTCTCCAGGAACACACATTTCCAGAGGCAGAAAGCCCTGTGTTGGTGTTTTCCTTCAGAGGGGCAGGTGAAGGACCAGCAGGGAGGGACCTGCAGTCACACTCTGATAAAAGACACACGTCCAGCCCCTGGACTTGGCTGCTGCAACTCCCAGTCAGAGGCTGCAAAGGCAAAGCATCTTGAAAGCTTTTGTGAGCTGGTTGAGATCAAAGAAATTTGGTTGCATAAATGGTAATATTTCTGGAATACTAAGTTGGAGTAAAACAAACCTGGCATTGCAAACGCACTGAAATGTTACAGAACGTTGAACAGTTTTCCCTAATGGACCCATCTCAAGCTCTCGTCCTCAGCCTCCAAACAGGCTGGCAAGGACTGCTCTCCCTTCTGACACAAATGGGGGTGCAGTGCTGAGGCTGGGCTGGATTCCTGCTTCCTGGGATCCCAGATGTGCTTGCAGAGTGCTGCTGAGCCTCTGCTGAGCTTGACCTCTGCATTAACACACTGGATATTCCTGTGAGAAGGTGACCCTGTGGCACAGAGCCCTTGGGGCTGAGCTGTTGCTTGACATATTGACTGTCACCCCAAATCTCGAAAACTGTTGGCTGTAGCAGATAAAAGCAATACTTTCAGCCCCTGGCTGAAGGCAGAGCTGGAAGCAGCCCAGGCTGGAGGGGTCAGTGATCACACACGTAACAGCACCCACAGCCTCCCGAGGTGAGCTCTGCCTCCTCCTGCTGCCCAGACAAGAGCCTCTGCTTAGGCTGGAGGCTTGGAAGATGGATTTGCAGAAAGTGGTGTGAGAGTCCCTGTGGGCAACAAGCTGAAGGGGAGCCAATATTGTGCCCTGGCAGCAAAGGAAGCCAAAGGCATCCTGGAGGGCACTGGGCAGAGCACTGACACTGGGGGCACGGAGGGGATCCTCCCCCTCTGCTCAGCACAGGGGATAAACACCTGTAGTGCTGGGTCCAGGCTTGGGTTCCCAGCTGATAGACAGGGATACACCGGGGTGAACCCAGAGCAAGGCAGTGAAGATGATTGAGGGACTGGAGTATCCATGATATGGGGAGGGATGACAAATCCGGGAGTGATCAGCCTGGAGAAGCCTCGGGGGCATCTTATCCATGTGCACCTACCTAATGGGAGGGGGTAAAGACACAGCCAGAGCCTTCCCCCAGAGGCTGGTTGGGCACTGACCAGGCTCCCCAGGGCAGTGGGCACAGCCCCAAGGCTGCCAGAGCTCCAGGAGGGTTTGGATGATCCTCTGGGACACAGGGGGGGACTCTTGGGGATGGGCCTGTGTAGGGCTGAGAGTTGGACTTGATCTTTTCCTGTGCCTCGTTTTTCTGATGGCTGCAGGGGGTGGCACAAACCAGTTCTCAGTGCCATGGAGGGGCTGTTTTCAATGCTCTGCTCACTGATCCATCTATAAAAGCTGTTTTTTCATTTCTCTACCATCATTTTAACCAATGGAACAATGTGTGCCTCCCTCCCAAACCCACACACACACCACTAGATTGTTATCTTTCTCATAAAACTGGTTTTGATCAGCATTGATCAAAATTGGACAGAATTTCCACCTACAGAATTGTTCATCAAGTGATTTGTTCCAGTTATTAATGATAGGCTTGATCTTATTTCTCTCAGCAATGAGCAAGGCCCCAGAGTAAAATTTGGTGGTCTGCTATTTCCTTAAGTTGTGTCTTTCCTAACTGGTTCTCACGTGAGCTGGTGTGAGTGATTCCAGCATTCAGCCTTTCCTTTCTATGCTTTGGGGGGTCATTTCCCCCTTCTCATCAGCGTTAGGTTCCCCCTTCCTTAAGTCCAGGTTGTTTAATGTGGATCATGGAGCTGCACAAAGCTTTTTCCTTTTCCCACAAATGTGACACACCAAAAATACCTCTAAAAATACAGATATGCAGTCTTAGTCAATCTTTTATGATGATGATGATGATGATGAAGATTTCAATAAAATTAACTTTTTGCAGTGGAAAATTGTTCATATTTAAATGTCCCATCCGGCCGTGTTGGAGGAGGCTTGGAGCAACCTGGGCCAGTGGGAGGTGTCCCTGCCCATGGCAGGGGTGGGACTGGATGAGCTTTAAGGTCCCTCCCAACCCAAACCATTCTGTGATTCTACAGGTCTGTGAACTGGGGGATATGAAAGCACTTGGCTGATGGAGAGTGAAGAGTTGGTCCCACATCAGGCAGCAATTACCCAACTACCTCCCCACCACGGGTTTTATGAACCCTCCCAGTCTTGCTCCATCGGGAGTGCAGAATAAGAATCTGGAGAGATTTTAGCTAAACCTTCTGAGACTGACATTTACCTGATGGTTTCCTTGTCTTGTCCTTTTCTTGGTATGGCAGAGAATTACCAGGAGCAAGAACAAGAACCAGTTAAACTTGGGTAACTTGCCACTGGTCCACAAAGGAGAAGCAGTTTGAGGGTATCCCCTCGAGGTTATCTTGAGATAAGCTTATCTTATAAGATTTATCTTAAGTCTTTTGGTGTCCCTTCCACTGGAACAAGCTACCTGGCACACAAATATCCCTTTTCATGTCTCTTCTTGATAAAATCCTCTGATTACTCACCCTGTCTACTGTGTCCCAGTGGTCACTGAGGGGACTCAGAGCAACTTTGTCATGATCTGATAAAAAACCAGGACATGCTGCACTGAGTAAAGCTCATTTCAGTACGAATCTTGTTATATATGAAAGCTTTGGGGATTATCTGAAGAGTTTGAGATTTCTTAAACAAAACAGCGGTTCATCCTATCACGAAGAAAAAAAATATGGATGCTGCTGGAATTATGTGGTTGATAAAGTTTAGGTACTGCAATAGCTAAGAATAAGGAAAATACAACAGGTTTATTGTCTTACATAAGCTTCAAAAGTTGCCCAAGCCAACTTTAACTTCATGGAAAACTTGGTATGTTTGGAAATGTGACCACATGTCCCAAGAGAAATTCCAGTCCTTTTCAGACCAAGCAGATGAAAGTCATGCTGGCACTTCAATCAGGGAACAATGACAGCCAACAAGAAAGTGCCTGCAGGTATTTATTTCAACTGCTAAATTAAAATTCTTTGGCTGCACTTATTTTTCCTTAGTTTTCCAGGTGTTCTTGTCACCTGCCTTTTACGAATTTGGGTTTGAGTATTGGCAGAGGAAACTACACAAGTTTCAAACATATCCAGTGTTGGAACAGGAACAAAATTTCATTGCTGAACTCGGGGTACCACAGTTCAGTTCCAAAACCACTGGTTCCTGTGCAGTTCTGAAGATGGTGTAGCAGGAGCTGTGTGCAAACAGCCACAGGGAGATAGCACAGCTCTGCCTCTGCATTTAAACCAGTCAGCCATGAAGGAAGGGAAAGCTGGGAATATGGGAATTGAATAATTTCTTGATTTGACAAAATTTGCTTTCATTCCACAAAGAAATTGGGGATTCAGGCAGCACTCAATATGCTGAACATAAAGGGAGCACACACATATCAGGTGAGCTGAGATGACAGATCTAATGAATAGTTTCTTTAATAGCTGAGCCCAGGCAGACAGAGAAAAACAGCTCAGGGAAACAACATAAACTTCCAGAATGGTTTGGGTTGGAAGGGACCGTAAAGCTCATCCAATTCCACCTTCCACCAGCCCAGGTTGCCCCAACCCGGCCTTGGACACTTCCAGGGATGGGGCAGCCGCAGCTTCTCTGGGCAACCTGTGCCAGGGCCTCCCCACCCTCCCAGGGAAGAATTTCTCCCCAATATCCCATCTAACCCTGTCCCCTTCAGCTTAAGGCCTTTTCCCCTTGTCCTGTCCATCTGTGACCTTGTGAAAAGCCCCTTCCAGCACCTTTAGATACTGAAAGGACATAAATAAAGTCCAAATAAACCTTCCATGACCAATAAGATCCAGAGTTCCTCCATCCCTGGAGGCTTTCCAGACAAGAACTAAGACAAAATGCCTCTGAGGTAGCTACAGCTGTGCAGGGATGGACAGGGACCAGGATCTGGCTGATCACCACTGAACTTTAGGAATCTGCCTGATGTGCCCAAGTTCCCAGATGTTCCAAGGTGCCTTCTTCAGTCAGGAGATAAAAATGGGTCACTTATCTAAATCAGAATTGACACTTGGAGGAGGCTGGAGGGAGAACATCAACTCTTGGTTTTTGGACAGCTAATATTTGGTGATGTTTACACCTTCTGAGCCTCATTCTTCCTGGCTGTGCAGGATTTATTGAAGGAATGTGCTGAGAGCAGAGTTTTGCCCAGGTTTTACTCCACCTTCTCCTACTGGGAGCTCAGCACACTCCTCTGCAATGTCCCAGCTGCCTGCGATAGGAGGCTAATCTTTTAATGAGATTTTGGAAGACTTTACTGCTGGTTTTATGTAAGGAGGCCAGAATCCCAGTGTCAGGAGCTTAATAAATAAGGTTTCTTGGTCTGGGGAATTCCAGAGATCTGGAGCAAAAATTACAAGAGATTTTACTCCTACATTAGGCTGCCTAATAGTCAGGAGGTTATTCTTCTGTACAGTCATTGAAGAGAAAGAAGCTCCTCTAACAATTCAGATCTCAAATGGAGCCTATTTTCTGTTGCATCAGCAAATCTTAGAGTGTGTTAAGCCTTGAGCTCCATACTTAGCACAGACACATTGGAAGCAAAACCCATTTTTCCACTACACCATTATTATATGAAACAAATGAGTTCCATGTAACAATAAAAGTCATTCTTATTAAATGCTAATAATCAGCTGTAAGCCCTGGAGCAACTTCATTCTACCAGTGGAAGGAAGTTTTGGGCTTGGATTAATGATTACCTGAAAGTACATGTTGTGTGCTGAGTGTGACTGTGAAAGTCTCGAGAATGCAAATTCTTCATGAAGTCTCCTCAGTTTTCTCTGCCTGGTTTTCCTTTGTCAAGTGAAATGGGAAATGCAGGAAAAGCAGCTTCACAGATCTGAAAGTTCCTTGCAATACACAGTTTATTCACAGCAGAGATTTCCTGGGTTTATTGTGAGGCCACTTTCAGAGCAGTCAGTGAAGGAAAGCTCACAGGAGAGGGACTGCAAGGAAAAATTGGAGGTTCATTTTCATTTTTCTCCATAAATTATGCATTGAAATCAGGAATTGTATTAAAACTCCTGGCTCTCGGCTGTCAGGTGGAGCTGAGTGCCAGCCAAGGATGGTTTCATTAGGCAGACAGGGCTAAATCGCACAGCACTTCTGCAGCAGCTCAGCTGGTTCAAGACAAAGCAGGTTGGTCTTGAACCTCAGCTGGTTCAAGACTGAATTGTTTGTTTAAACTCCAGGTTGGTGCTCTGCTCCTTCACTTCCTCTGCTTCCTAGGAACCCCAGTCTAGAAAAGGGAACTTCCCCAGCAGCAAAACTTGGCTTTGTGGGCACCTGAATACGAGAAGCTGGAAATGATGTGCTGTATAAGATGCAGATGGTGTCATGGTCTGCCTTCCATGTGCTCTGTCCCTCCGTCAGGGATTCCAGCTCTGTCCATGGTGCTTTGCCCCCATCCCTCTGCCCTACCATGATTTCGCAGTACACTTGAATTTTAGCCTGAACTGACACTTGACTCTAGGGGATAGTCCTGTGCAGGGCCAGGAGTTGGACTTGATGATCCTTGTGGGTCCCTTCCAGCTCAATGCATTATGGGTCTCTGTGTGATTATTCCCAATGAATTGTTTGTTGTGATTCCAACTTTCTTTGCTCATATTCTGTCCATGTTTCTGGCCTCTCTTGAACCTTTTCTATTGTTTCTCCTATTTGGGTTGCCCCTCCATGCAGCACATCGGTGAATTTAACTAATGTGTGATTGCAGAGGGACAGGAAATAACAGACCTGATGTGACAGAGCATGTTCTCCCCTGCACACACACTTTTGTTCATTACTGTCCCTCAATTCATTATTCAGAGCTTGCAACGTTGCTCCAGGAAAATCCTGGAACTGTGGCAGTTCTGAGATGTCACCTGAAATCCCCTCCATGTATCTCCTGGAGCTCCCTGCTGGCTCTCCGCTGGCTCCCACCCTGCTGCCAGGGCTCCACAGAATCCCAGAACATGCTGAGTTGGAAAGGACCCCAAAGGATCATCAAGTCCAACTCCTGACCCTGCACAGGCCCATCCCCAAGAGTCCCCCCCTGTGCCCCAGAGGATCATCCAAACCCTCCTGGAGCTCTGGCAGCCTTGGGGCTGTGCCCACTGCCCTGGGCAGCCTGGTCAGTGCCCAACCAGCCTCTGGGGGAAGAACCTTGTCCTGAGATCCAACCTGACCCTGCCCTGACACAGCTCCAGGCTGTTGGTCCAGGGGCCAAGACTCCCAAAACTCAGGCTCTACAACACTCAGCATTGCTGGGCCTGGGCTGAGTTCTGGATTTAGCTCCTAAAACCACCTCTTAAATCAGGGAACTTTACTTCAGACAAATTTGGAAGGTTTCTCTTGTAATTCGAATCTAAAGATTTCAACAGCTGGGCAAAACATCTCCAGCATTTCTCAGCATCGAGGTGAGAAGACCTGAGTCACCTTTGAAATATTCTTTTTTAGAAGCACAGTTAACACACCCAACAAATTCCCACTTCTTGGCTTCCCTGTGACTTCTTTCCTTTTCTTCCTCTGCCTCACCTTTCTCCGTTTTGCTTTCCAGGAGATTATAGCAGAGGGTGACAAAGTGCTAATCTTGCTGAGGATTACGCCCGAGGGATCTCTATTGATTTCCTTTTTCTCTTTTGCAGAAATAATAAAAGCTGCATTGCAGGGGTTTGGGAGTGCTGGGGATGATAATGCACTTTTTCTAACATTAACTTTAGGTTTTTGCTTGCATAAAACATCGATTTATTAGAGAATCTGGGAGTAATATACTTATTAGAGATTCCAGGAGTAATATACTTAGTAGAGAACATGTTCCATTTGTATAACTGCAAATCCTCATTAGTACATGCAATAACAGACAGAATAATGGAGAATGTTGTTGTTGTTGCTGTTATTATTATTATTATTATTATTATTATTATTATTATTATTATTTCTATTATTATTATATAGTGCTGTAGGTTTATGCCCTACTATACCAGCTGTGACTGTAGTCAGTCAGACACTACACGGTCCTATTGGGCAAGGATTTGATTTCTAGCAATTGGATATATAATTCTGTAGTAATTTCAGTTTTTTCCCATTGCATTTCATGAGACTTGGACTAATTTGGAAAGAAAATCCATCCCACCAGGAACCATTGCTTGGCAGGAGAGGCTGTTGGGTGGTGCCTGGAAGAAAGAGATTCTCCTACAAGCAGCAGGCAAAGGTGGCTCACACTGGGTGAGAGGCAGAAACTCAGTACACAGAATTTGAAAGAAGGATATGAAACAACCCTGTACCAGCCAATTCATTTCTCCTTGTCCCCACAATTTCATGTGCTGATGCTGCACTGAAACAGGGCCCAGGTGGATCCTCTTGGCTGTGTCTCAGAGCCCAAATCTGAAACCTTTGCTCCAAAATGGCACATGGAGGGAGATCCTTGACAAAGTGGCAGAGTGTTTCTGGGGGAGGTGGGTGTGTGTGGGCTGGGCTGGGGTAGGGCTGATGTTCCCCCCAGCAGGTCTGGGCTGTGTTTGGGGCTGTGCTGAAGCAGTGCTGGCACACTGGGATGGCTCCGTCCCTGTGACACAGCCAAGGGCTGCTCTGCTCCTCACACGGCCCTGCCAGGACCAGGCTGGGGGCACAGGGAGGGCAGGGGAGCCCAACTGCCCCGGGGATGTCCCAGACCATGTGGAATAACAGAATCCTTAATGTTGGAAAACACCTTTAAAATCATCAAGTCCAACCATCATCCAGCACTGCCACAAAACCACGTCCTGAAGTGCCACATCCATGTGCTTTTTGAACACTCCAGGTATGGTGAGTCCCTGTTCCAATGCTTGATATTATGAGGGCCTGTTCAGCAGTAAAACTAAGGAGGAGGTTGATTTGAGGGTTCTGCTCAAGGACTGGCTGGGCATCTGTTGGGTGCTGGAGAGCAATTGTCTTTCAGGTTTTATTTCTCTCTCTTCATTGTTTTCCTTTTCATTACCATTTATTTTTAAATTTTATTTCTTTTATTCAACTGTCTTTATCCACCAGTTTTCTCACTTTTACCCTTCCAATTCTCTTCCCCACCTGTTGGGTGCAGTGAGTGGGTGGCTGTGTGGGGCAGAGTTACCACTGGCATGTGGTAACCATGACAATGAGGACCGAGAAATGGGGTGACTTTGGTTACCTAGCACACCCCTCCTGTGCTTTTGGAAGGGATCTCCTGGCAGTGGAGTTCAAAAGAAAAAAAAAAAACAAACAACTGCATTCAGGATAAGTTGGAAGGGCATTTGTGCAGGTGACAGGAGCTGTGGTTGAGGTGTCACAACGTGAGGTCCCGACAGGCTCTCTGGGGGAGGCAGCACCTTGCAGTCTCTGGAAGGAGCCTGAAGAGCCCCCTGAGCTTGGCTCTTTCAAAATTCAGGACAAGGGGGCAGGGAAGGATGTTCCAGTGTCAGTGGGTGTTTCCAATAAACCCCAGCAGTGGGTGCTCAGGTTTGGAGGCATCTCATGATGTTACCTGCAAACAACGCAAGTGCTCAACTTCCCAGCAGGGCATGGCCAGGACAGAGGGCACTTTGATCCCTCAGACCCTATAGAAGAGGAAAATGGGATGGAATGTCCTTTCATTCCCTGACAGAAGGTTTTGCAACAGGAAATCCTCTTTCCATCCCCTCTCCTGGAGGTAGAGGCAGGACCTGGCTCCTGCTGTTAGAAATTTGTCAAGAGGAAAGAGCAAAGATGGAAGCTATTTCCACCAGCTCCTGTTAATCCACCTCCTCACACAGGGACTCATTATGTGCTGCTTGCTCTTGATTTATTTAGATTTATCCAGAACAATCTTGAGTGTTCCTTTGTGTACTCCAAAGACGTGTGAAGGCCTTCAAAAGCAGCCAGATCACCATCCCTCTCCTCCTTCCTTCCCTCCTGGCTTCTCCCAACAAAACTTGGGCAAGAAACAGTGAAATAGGCTTAATTCTGCCTCTCCTGTCCTTGCTTCTCCGGGTGAGCACAAGCACCGTGGCTTTCAGAAAAGCTCTGAGTGGGACATTTCAGGTGATTTCCCTCCTGTGACCCACATGGGCAAAGCAAGGCCTTGTTCTGGCAAGTGGCCTCTGCAGGACTTTGGGTTTGAAGGGCTGGTGGGTTTTTAAGGTCCTCTGTGAGGGCAGAACTGGTTAATAAAGTCATGGAAGTGTCTAATAAAGTGACCAGTCTGTCCATCCTGGGTGATGGAAGCTAAAATGAAGTTAGGAAGGCAGGACTATCACTGCCAGGAGGGTGCCTCATGTTCCCAAATCTGCTTCTGAGCACACAGGACACTGAGGAGTTTAAGCTGTCCCTGGTGTCTCTCTCCCTGGTGTCCCAGCTCTCAGATCTGTAGCTGCAAGGTTTATGACTCCATAACATTTTTATTCCTCCTCTTTTTAGTGAAAAGATTCCCAGTCACCTCTGGGGGAGAAAACACATTGTCCTTTGGAAGCTGAGAAAGTCCTGAAGACTCAGAGCTCTTGGGATGCTCAACATCACTGGATAGTCATTCCCACAGCACTTTTGGCAGATATTCCTTTAGATGTTTCTTTACAGCAGCCTCCAAATCTTATCATTCCAGAGAAATATTTGGATCCCCTGTATCATGTCTTTTGCTCCAATAATAGATTATTTTCTAGGATGACCATGGAGAACTGAGGGTGAAAGCTCACACCACTAATCCCGCTTGAGCTGTTATCACTCCCTATTAATTAAGTTTCCTTTCTATCAGCAGCTCCAGAGGCTGAATCCAACCAGCTGAAAGTCGCATTTGCCACAGGGTTTGGAATTCAGTGTTAGTTTTCAAGGGGACTTTCCCAACCACTGCAGCAGGAGAATAGTCAGCAGATTATTGTAGGAGATTTGCTGTTTACTGCCAGAATTGTTCCCCACTTTCAGGCAAATAAGTAATTGTGATAGCTCTCAGAACAGTTATGTGATTTTAACTCCAGGGGAAATTGTCCATCCAAAGAGTCTCTGAGGCATTTAACTCTGAATTTGGGAAATATAGAAGAAAATTGTTTCTGTTGGGGCATTTTTAGAGGTACTTACAGCTGCAGCTAAATTTAGATCCCCCTTTAAACTGAGCTCATTCCCCAAAATTTATAATGTACTTAAATAAATAGATCCCATTTACCTGAAACTCTTGAAATCAAGCAAAATCAAAGTGCAATCAGTGCACAAAATCTGTTCCTCCTGAAGATTCAGCAGAGAGACATATTTTGTCTCTTAATTTCCACACAGAGGTTTGTTTTATGAGTCCCAGAGACACAGTGATCCCCTGCATTTAGATCTTAAGCAGCTGTCACCACTCCTTTATGGCCCTTCCACCATATGGAATAAATGTCTGCACTGACTCCATGTCACCTGCCCAGAGGTCACAGAATTTCATTAAGAAGCGAGCTAAGAAATGAAATTGTTCTAATTTCTAATTCATAGGAAAAGAAATCCTGGCTTAAACTCATGGCTTAAGCTGTCTTTGCAATAGGCAGAATCCAAGACTGGAGCCATCTCCTGACTCCTACTGTGACCAGGAGCTGGGCACCTCCAGAAGGTGATAGATCCCATCCTAAGGCTTTCCATGCTGTCTTCTGGAGATACCTCTTAGTGTATGGTGAAAGGAACACAGAAAACTGGCTTAAGACATCTCCTTTTTAGATGACTAGAGACAGTGGAATGAACCCCACACTGTCCTCACTAAAGGCCTGGTTTAGAAGGACCCAAGAATAAGAACCACACTGGGAGGGGCCGTTTCTGATGTGGCAGATTTTGCCTCAGAGTTATTCTGTGTTTTCTCGAACATAAAGGCATGGAAGCATAAAGGATAAAATTTACGTATTAAGGAAGGCCCTGAAATTAAGTTATATCTTCAGATCGTAGAATCTTCAGATCAGAATCACAGAATCCCAGGATGGTTTGGGTTGGAAGGGACCACAGTGGGTCATCTGGTCCAACCTTCTTGTCACCCCAGAGCACACGGCACAGGATTGTGTCCAGAGGGGTCTGGAATATCCCCAGTGAGGAGACTCCACACCCTCCCTGTGCAGCCTGTTCAGGGCTGGGTCACTGCCCAGCCAAGAAGTTCTTCCGCCTGCCCAGGTGGAACTTGCTGGGCATCAGTTCCTGCCCGTTGCTCTTGTGCCATTGCTGGGCCCCCCGAGCAGAGCCTGGTCCATCCTCTGCCCCCTCCCTGCAGCCCCTGCCACACCCTGGGCAGGGCCCCTCTCAGGGTCTGCTCTGGAGGCTGAACAGCCCCAGCTCCCTCAGCCTTTGCTGCTCCCAGAGCTGCTCCATCCCTGGGGCATCTCCGCAGCCTGCGCCGGCCCCGCTCCAGGAGCTCCCTGTCCCTGCTGTGCTGAGGAGCCAGAGCTGGGCCCAGCCCTGCAGAGGTGCCTCCCAGTCCATCTGGACTCACTGTCTGCCTTAGGAAAAGGTGTTTGTTGGAGCAAATGATTTCCTATTCAGGCATAGATACCATTAAACCATAAGGGCATCCCAGACATGTGGGATCCAGGACAGACTGATGTCCCTGCCCTCCCACGCCGCTATTAATGTTCCAGTTGTACAGTTCATTTTGAGATTTCCCTGAGTGTCATTGGAATCAGCAAGACTGTTCCAGTTAGGACTTGCCAACATCAATACAAAACCTGCACATTCCAGCCATAAATAAGCGAGTCAGGCTCCTGGCTGGATTTGTTTACCTGTGTTCTGACACTGCACTGCATTTCTGGGACACTTTGAAGATAAAAGCAGTCTGAGGGCAAACCTAAAAAAGGCTGGTGTGGAGGAGAAAGAAGAAACATCTTATCACCCCTTTCAGGTCCTGTTTTGTGAGTTGTTCCACAGATAAACCCAAAAGTGAACCAAGATGTCAGTACATGTCTTGGCTGTATTATCTTAAGATGGATTTATATCAAATGCACAAATAAACTCATTAAGTCAGATACACAAAAGATTGCATAATGTTATTGACACTTAAAGATACTTAGAATTTTTGTTCATTCAATGTGGGGGAAACTACTCACCCCTTTAATATCCCTTTAAAAGGGTGATTTACTTTTCTAATGTTGACTAGTAATAAACATAAAAGCATCAGCATTTTTCCTCCAAGCCAAAGCTTGGAAGGGTGAAATTTTTCAGATAATTGGTGAACAATTTAAAGGCCATTTTGAAGATGAAGTGGAGTCATACTGGAACAGTGTAAGGCTGAAATTATTCTGGACCCTTTCTGAAGATGGAACTAGAGGCACTACAGGACTCAACCCTGTGTGATGTTTCTTTACCAAACCCCTGTCCCCTGTCACTTGGGTGAGACTCATCACACCCAAAATCTGAATTGTCCTGTGGAGACAAGTCTCATCCTCCACAGGGCACAGGGGTTCCCACTCTGGGCTGCCCATGGAAGTGTCTGATGTCATAATCATAGAACTGTGCAACGGTTGGGGTGGGAAGGGACCTTAAAGCTCATCTCATTCCACCCCCTCCCACAGGCAGGGACACCTTCCACTAGCCCAAGTTGCTTCAAGCTCTGTCCAACTTGGCCTTGAACACTTCCAGGGATGGGGCAGCCCCAGCTTCTCTGGAAGCTGATATGGGAAGGCTCCAGAGTTTTTCCTCCTTGGCCAACCCTTTCACCAATGTGACCAATCAAAGCGAAGGAACAGGAGACTGACACAGACACCTCACACCTCCCAGTGAAGTTCTGGTGTCTCAAAAAGCAGCTCAGCTTCGTGGACACACAGACTCCCCTCTGTTCACATCCCAGGGAACTCTTGGATCAGTGCTGCCTGACTTCCACTCTCTGTGTGGCACCCAAACCTCTGAGCATAGGATCACAGAATCCCAGAATCTCCTGACTTGGAAGGGACTCACAAGGATCATCCAGTCCAACCCCTGTCCCTGCACAGACACCCCAACAATCCCACTCTGTCCCTGACAGCGTTGTTCAAACCCTCCTGGAGCTCTGGCAGCCTTGGGGCTGTGCCCACTGCCCTGGGGAGCCTGGTCAGTGCCCAACCAGCCTCTGGGGGAAGAACCTTTTGCTGAGATCCAACCTGACCCTGCCCTGACACAGCTCCAGCCATTCCCTGGCTCCTGTCCCTGGTCACCAGAGAGATGTTTTAATCATATTTCCAGCTTGTACTGAAGGAACACATTGGTGGAGTTGTTATTTTTGTTCTTTTTACCTAAAACACATCCTCCCTCCAGCAGCCACCAAACACCTACTGAAGAAAAGACAGGAAAAGAGGGGCAGATTCTTGGATCTAGCAAAAAAGTGGGAAAAACGGGGGAGAATGGCAAGACCCCTGGATAGCACCAAAAACAGAGCTGCTACAGCTGCCCAGAGATGTGGTGCAGTATAACCTGTGCAAATTTATCAGCCCTGGTGGCAGAGCACTACATGTCACCAGAAGAAATAACTAGTTCTGGGGGATCTAATCTCATTTCAGCATGTTTAGTTGTATCTCAGAAAAGGGATAACCACTGTCAGATTGCTTCTCTGGAAAGAGGAAAGGTGGTAGCTGGGTCTTCCAGGACAGTTTCAATTAATGGTTGGGCAGTGTCAGTGAATGGTCTCTCTGAAGGTTGGATGTGGCCCTGAGCAACCTGGGCTAGTGGAACGTATCCCTGCCTGTGGCAGGGGGTGTATGAGATGAGCTTTGAGGTCCTTTCCAACCCCAACCATTCCATACTCTGTGAATGATGGTGAAGGTGTTCCTCAGAGCCCTGTGTGCAACAGAGGAGCCTTGTGGCCTGGCTCTGTGTGGAGATCCAGGCTGACCTCCAGTAGGACCAGGTCAGGCCTCTGGTGCTCCAGGACCCAGTGATCTGTGCAGCTTCCTGACCTCTGCCAGCTGAGCTGAAAATTTAATACAAGACAGTGAGAACTTCATTAAAGCCTCCCCCGTGTCCTTCGGGAAACCATCCCGTTTATCATTGCATGGATCTTTTACTTAGTATCTTGTGACTAATTTAATCTCTTGCCTGAAGAATAGTCAAATATTCATTTTCCATAACCCCACGTGGATTTAGATGGCCAGGGTGATGCATGTGGTAACTAAGATTTATTCCCAAGAAAGGTTGGGAATTATTGCTGTGGTAAAACAGGAATAAGAGCTTTGTCTTTCCAACTGAGGCTGCACTTTCTTCCATAGTTGCATTGTGCTGACACAGGGGGGTTTGTTCAGGGTAAGAAAGACCCCAAAGGAGGGAGCAACCTTTCTGTACATATTTTTCTGGACTGTTGTAGAAAGGGGAAGTTGAGAAAAAAGGAGCTTATTATGGGATTGATTTGAAAAACTCCAAGGTGGTGGCAGATGCAATCTGGGCTACACTTGGCAGGGCAGTGGGGAACCCCTGGCCTCGCACAGGTCTTTTCCTCTATTATGGATTCCTGAAGAATCTGTTTCCCAGTGGTGGAAATTATGATTGATAACCCCATAGGACAAGGACTTTTTTTTTGCCATCAAGAAATTCCTCCTATTTGAAAGTATTGACTTGATTCCCAAACTGAAAATTGAATGTAAGGCAGTTCCTTCCAGAAATGACCAGGGGATGAATGATGTGTGTTCATCATCTGTGAACCAAAGCCTGTGGTGTGACTCACCCCAGGCTGGTCTAATTGTTGTTCTTATTATAGGATCTCCTCTAAAGGTCACATTTAACTACTAAAAATAAACCCAAAAAACACCCCCTCCTCAGCAAGCACTTGGAGAAAATACAGGCTACTCCTGTATTAAAAGTACAGATCCAGGTCACTGAGCTCACCTACTTAGGGGATATTTTAGGGCTTCCCAAAAGATTTTGCGTCCTCCAAATGTGAATCTCCTTTCAGTTCCATGCATCAGCATTAGTCTTCTTACTTCAGAGTGGCTGTTATTTAGATGTAGATTTTATCAAAGTTTAACCAGCTTAACATTTCTTACGCTAACCCACAGAAAGTTGAGGTGAACTTGGCTCCAGTGTTGAGCAGCAGGAGGAGGACTTGAGTACAACCTTATTTTCATCCCAAATGATAGGACTGATTCACATCTTCGTCCCTTTGACTGCATGATGTGCAATTCTACCAAAACCAGAGCAGCAGAGGCAGGTCCCTCTTTAAATCCTGATTTTGGAGAGCAGTCTCTGTCTGAACTCAGATAGAACCCTAAAGGGAACCTGATTTTCAACCCAGTGTTTCAGCTCACAGAATATTTTATCTGTAACATGAGAGTCCTCAGCCTTTGCCTACCAAGGAGAAGGAAGGACTAAACTTCCTCTTCAGCCTTCCTTACTGACCACCCTGGGGAAGCGCCTGCCCTGTGCACTGATTTCTGTTTTCAGAGAATCACACAATAGCTTGAGTTGGAAGGGACCCACAAGGATCATCGAGTCCAACTCCTGGCCCTGCACAGGCCCATCCCCAAGAGTCACACCCTGTGCCTGAGAGGATTGTCCAAAGTCTTCCTGAACTCTGAAACCCCTGAGCAGATGAGCTGGAGAACACCCTGCAGGGCTCTGCCCACCCCTGCTCTACCTGCGGGATGATCAGTGGCTGCACAGGCTCTGCCTTCTGCTGCTCGTACCCAGAGGCCATGACCTGCTTCCTGTTTGCCTCACAAAGAGCTCAGGGTTTCCAGAGAACATTTTCCCCATCCACAACACCTTTTTCAGTGTCCTCTTCCCCTTGAGGAACAAAGACCCTGCCACTGAGAACTCAGATTTCTGACCATGCGCTTTTAAGGGACAACTGTCACACTGTGAAGTCTGAAATACACCTTTGGGAAGAAACCAAGATTTCTGGGACACCGTGCATGAATGAGTAGAGTCAGGTGGCAGTTTGAAGGGTGAAGAATATCACTAATGTTCAGACTGTTCATCAGAGCCCACCATGCAGGTATTCCTGGTGGGACTGAAGGGACCGTGATATCCCATGGGACTCTATTTAACCACTGACATTACTAGAGCAAGGCCATTAAACCCAGCCTTTTGCACTTCAGTCTAATCACAATCTTCAGATACCTTAATGAGACTTAAGCTGCAATTGATTTTTTTTTTTTGTACACCATGAATTGAAATCAAGGCAAAAATGGCTGGAAATTATTTAGGAGTTACCAAGAATTAGGGAAAAATTCCTTCATTGTTAAACAAAGAGGATTACTTTATGTTTTTTAGCACTGAGGAGCTCTAAAATCTTTTACCCAGTTTGGTAACTAAGCTCAGCTGAGGAGGGGTTTGTTGGGATAGTTGTCACTGAACATGAGTGCTGCTGTTCATCTGCTCATGTCCAAGCAGCCTCTGATGGATAGGTTGCCTTCCAGTGCTTTCAATTTGTGTAACAGCAGGTGCTTGGAGATGCCATTAGCACTGAACAAAGGAGATCTATTAATAGAGAGGTCTGGATGGTCAGTAACTCTTCAATGTGTGCATGGCAAATATCAACATGCCCATGTTGTCTCTGGTTTGCTGTGTTTTGGCTCTCTGGAGATTGTTCTCTGTACGTCAGACATCATTATGTTGCATGATACAATGCAGGACCTGCCTTGGGCCATCCATCAGTCCCAAACTCAGCACCTCAGCAGTTCAGTGTTGATGATTCCATCCAGAGAAGAGAAGGCTCTAGGCAGACGTTATGGCACTTCCCAGAACCTAAAGAGGCTCCACTGGAGTTGGAGAGGGACTTTTTCAAAGGGCATGGACAAGGCAGAATGGCTTAAACTGAAGGAGGGCAGATTTAGATCAGGTATTAGGAAAAAGTTCTTTGCTGTGAGGGTGGGGAGGCCCTGGCACAGGTTGCCCAGAGAAGCTGTGCCTGCCCCACCCCTGGAAGTGTCCAAAGCCAGGTTGGATGGTGCTTGGAGCAACCTGGGCTAGTGGAAGGTGTCCCTGCCCATGGCAGGGGGTGGAACTGGGTGATTTTTAGTCTCCCTTCCAACCCAAACCTTTCCATAATTCCATGATTCTATTCCTTTATGACAACCACTCTGCAGCCTGGCTTAGTGATCTGTCAGTTCAGAGGACAAATCTGTCTGCTGGAATCAATCCAGGTCATGAAGGTAATGTCGTGACCATTGCATGCAGAATTCTTTGTTCCTCTTCAATTCTAGCTGAACACTTTTCTTGAGCCACCTTGTGCTCTCTCATTTTGCTGCAGTTGGCTCAAGCTCCTGGACCATCCTCCACACACAAATCCTCGCTACCAGAGCTCCAGAAGGGTTTGGATGATCCTCTGGGGCACAGGGGATGACTCTTGGGGATGGGCCTGTGCAGGGCCAGGGGTTGGACTCAATGATCCTTGTGGGTTCTTTCCATCTCAGCAGATTCTGGAATTCTGTGGTTCTTAGACAGCAACCATGAGGTTTCTCTTCCCGGGACTCCTGCCAGACTATTGATGTTGATCTTGGTGTGGAGACTCCAGTGATGAAAAAAGACAAAGCCCTTTTTAACCACGTTATTCAGCTCCATAAGGAGAGACCCCAGAGTCACTTCACTCCTTGGATCCCCTAAATTTTGCTGTAAGCTCCACCTTCACTCAGGTCTGCCTTCCCACGAGCTGCACTCACTGTCCCAAGGGCACTGGCCACTCTCAGGCAGGTTAATTCAGATCTGCACAAGGCAGCTCAGCAGTGCTAGAAGCTCTCATGGTCCTTCTGAAGCTCCTCACACCAAACCACTTTGCTTAAGAAAAGGGTCAGTATGGAGTCTCACATGTGCAGCAGATCCCTCAGCCCCACGGCTCTGCTGGCACCATCCCTCCTCAGCTCCTCCCTCTGTCTCTGTTGCCACTGTAACCCTTTGGGAAGTTTGGCTGATTTATAGCTGCTGCTGGTGCAGCTTCCTGGAGGAACAGGGGCAAACATTGGTTTTGACTCAGGGACACACAGACTGTAAACTCCTCCCATGGTATTTCCCTCATGACTCAGGGCAAAACAGTTGCTGCTGGTGAGACTGTAATTGCATCCGCTTGGAAATGACAGAGCTCCATCCCTGCTATCACACTCTCTGATAATAGGCCTCATTAGAATTAGTGTTGAAGTGATTGCAGATCTGTGAAATCACCTTTGACTGGTAGATTTTCTACATGGCCCAAAAGCCTCTGTCTCAGGTGTAGGATGGAGAGGTTGGTCTGCAAGGACCAGACCTCATCTCGCAGCTGGGTCTTCCCACCACATACACTATGGCAGGGATTTTGTTCTTGTTTGCCTGGATGACTGGAAGAAGCTGGATGGCTTTTTCTAGTTGTACCTTGGATTCCATATGGACTCCTTGGGAAGTTTTGGACTTTGGCTTTGCTGGAGAAGAAAACAAACACAAAGGTTTAACAGAATGGAAAGTCACAGCTTGGCTTTTCTCTTCTTTTATGTAGCAGCTCCAGCAGAGGGTTTGGAGGCTGCGCCTGATCTGTATTGCTTGTTATCTGATGGTTTGGTTTGATTCAGAGAACCAAGTGGGACGGGGGGGACCAGTCCTTTAATCTGTAATTTCTGTTTCATGGGGTTGTTTAAAGGTCTCAGGCTTAGGGTTGGTCCAACTCTCGTTCTGAGCAATTCTGGGCACGAAACTGGTCACAGTATGTTCTTCTTGGGCACAGGAGGGGACCAGCTCTCTAGGGAACCTGAAAACTATAAACCTTGTGCTGTGAGAGTTCTGTGCAATCGTGAATGGTGACTTTCAAGAGGGTAAATTTGAGCAAAATCATGTTGTTCTACTTCCAATGCCTAAATCTTTGGAACATAAGGATTTTAAGAACTGGACAGAAAAAAAAAAGAGAGACTAAAAGTCTAAAAATCCTAAAAGTCTAAAATTCCTAAATATCTAGAATTTCAGGCCAGAGTGTTCACTGCCGTGTCATGCTCTAATTCATTTCTGTGAATGAATACACAGCTTCTGATATAGCCTAACTATGAACAAAGGTTTTTTATTTTCTTAATAGGAATATTTTCATATAAAATTACTGAAAGCAAAGGTGACCTTTGTGTTAGCCACAGATTATTGCCTCTTTGTTGAATATGTAAATAAATTATATTTATGTATAATTTTTATAAAGTAATTATACAATATCCAAATTATAGATAATTATATATAATATTTAAATATTTATAATTTTACAGGTACTATATATAATTTTTATCTCTATATATATTTAAAATCAAGCACCCTGCATGCTGATTCACTATGCACATTCCTAAAAGATGTATCTGAGATGAGGGGTTTTAGTGTCTCTTCCCCTCAGTTTCTCCAGCTCTCCTCACCAAGCCTATCAGATTTATTTCTGTTTTCTTAACTATACCTACTGTAACCTCATGTCAAAATAAATACAGGATTTGGGTGGTTCTTATGAGAAACAGCCATGCAAAGAGTACCACTAACAGATGAGGGCTCTATATGCGTTGCTGAAAATTATATTGGCCTCTTTTGATTCTCTCCAACATTTCAAACTTCACTGAAAACTTAATCAAATATTTTGAAAAATCCCTGAGCATTGTAAATAGAGATTGACAGAAAAACTATCTTGGAACAAATAGAGCTGCTGGAAAAAATACAGGATTTTAGATTGTGGGAGAATGATGATGTCACAGGAGGCAATTTCAACCAAACAGGGTGAAATGAGGGAATAAATATATGTGTAATTAGTTGTGTGGGCTGGGAAGGGAAAGAATCACTGGGTGCTTAAATATGGCAATGTATAGGGTGAATTTAGATGGCTCAAGAGGAGCAGGATCAAATTCAGGAGGAAGTAGCTGCTTCTTTTTCCATTTCCTGTGGGAAATGTCCTGAAAACACAGGCAAACCTGTCCAGAAAATGATATGTGTTATCAGTGCTGCCTGTGTCATTCAGCAATGCTGGGCACCTGCTCCCATCAGTTGTGACTTGTCCTAAGAATTCCCAAGATCTCCACATTTCCTGAGGGGAGAAGAACTGTGGAGATCTTGCACAAAAATCACGTGTTTGTTCAGCGCAGCCTCAAAATTTATGCAATTAATTCACACTTTACAAACATTAATTAGAATCCTGTCATCAGTTTTCCGGGTAGATCCCAGTAGTGGTAATAACTGGGTGAGATGTCAGGCCCCTGCTTTTGAGCACAACCATTGGACAAAGGGCAAAAAACACAGGATCAAAACAATATTGATCATCCCAATATGTTTCCCCTCACTCAAACATCTTCTCATTCACCCGCTTTCACTGTGATACACAACAACAGTGGTGGTGTCACACTGGATGTGTCCTGACAGCCAGCCAGGATAAGGATATTAGGGAGGATGTAGCACTGAGCACTAATTAACAGCTGAGTTATCTCCCTGAAATCAGGTGATTGCCCCAGACAGAGCTCTGGAGGCCCAGTTATTCCCTTCAGCCAGATACAGCAGAATCCAAATACTGAGGGAAAGGGAAACAAATTGGAGGAAAAGGCCACTGGCTGTGGGTTCCAGTGCTCCTACCCTTGGTCACTAATGAAGGGCTCCCAATTTCACAGCAGCAACAGCTGATCATCACCTGTTGCTGGTGGTAGGGTACCCTGCATCCCATGTGTGTCTCCCCCTCTTTCCCCCTGTGCCGTTCCTGCCCATTCTTCTGAACTCCCCTGCCTGGTACAGCTGAAGGTTTAGTTCTGCTGAGGGTTTGATCTCACCTACTTTTGAAATCACAAAATCATAGAATTACTGAGGTTGGAAAAGACCTCCAAGATCATTGAGTCCAACTTGTGACCAAATGAGCTGCTTCACTCTTGTGTGTGCAACTTAAGTTACCTCCTGCTCCTCAGTGACACTCTTGTGTCTGGTACTAAAATCCACACCATCAGCCCTAATGAGAGGAGCAAGTAACAGAATCCCAGAATCCCAGAATGTGCTGAGCTGGAAGGGACCCACAAGGATCATCGAGTCCAACCCTCAGCCCTGCACAGGCCCATCCCCAAGAGTCCCCCCCTGTGCCCCAGAGGATCATCCAAAGCCTCCTGGAGCTCTGGCAGCCTTGGGGCTGTGCCCCCGGCCCTGGGGAGCCTGGTCAGTGCCCAACCAGCCTCTGAGGGAAGAACCTTGTCCTGAGATCCAACCTGCCCCTGCCCTGACACAGCTCCAGCCATTCCCTGGGTCCTGTCCCTGGTCCCCCCAGAGCAGAGATCAGTCCCTGCCCCTCCTCTGCCCCTGCCCAGGCAGTTGGAACTGCACTGAGGTCTCCCCTCAGTCTCCTCTTCTCCAGCTGAACACACCAAGTGCCCTCAGTGTCCTCACCCGGCTTCAAATCAAGGCCCTTCCCCATCCTCGTTCCCTCCTTTGGACACTCTCCAATGGCTCAATCTCTTCCTTCCCTTGTGTCCCCCCAAACTGCCCCAATGTTGAGGTGAGGCCGCCCCAGGGCAGAGCAGAGCGGGACAATCCCCTCCCTGCTGCCCCCAGGACAGGGATGTCCCTCCTGGCTGCCCGGGCCCTGCTGACTCAGGGACAAGGGGCACCCACCAGCACCCCCAGGGCCCTTTCCCGGCACTGCTTTCCAGCCTCTCATTCCCAGTCTGTCCGTACATCCAGGGTTGGCCCATCCCAGGGGCAGAATCCGGCACTTCCCCCTGTTGAACTTCCCATGGTTGGTGATTCCCCGCCCTCTGATCTGTCCAGGTCTCTCTGCAGGGCCTCCCTGCTCTTGAGGGAGTCAACAGCTCCTCCCAGTTTTGGGTCATCTGCAAATACTCTCAGTGTCCCAGTCCTGTGTCTAAAAAATTTCTCCATGTCCTGGGGCTGTCACTGTAGAATTTGTGCTCCATCATGGAATGTCAACAATTGTGTCACCTTGGGACTCTCTGCACCATCCAATGTGGTCATAGGAAATTCTGGACTGTAGGTGAGGAACACCAGGCACAGCAACAGCTCTCTGACTGCCCTGCTCTGACCTGGCCAACAACATTCTTTTTCTGCTGAAGAAACCATTCCTTTGGATTAGTCTTAAGAAGAATTTGAAAGAAAAATGAGAAAATACCCATAAACCTGTGAGAAATTGGTAGCCTGGGGGCCCAGTTCCAGAGCCATCAATCTGGGCTTCAGTTATATCAGATGTTAGGGATAATGGGAAGGAAAAGGTTCCCACTGGAGCACTGTATTACACATAATTCCTTTTGGTTGAAGGTTGGACTTGATGATCTTGGAGGTATTTTCCAACCTTAATGATTCTGTGATTCAGTGATTCATCTTGACCAAAAGTCAGAAGATTTAACAGCTCCTATTTGGTGCCAGTTTGAGTGCAGAGAGATCAAAGCTTAAAGAGAAGGGAGTAAAGGAGACAGATATAACAGCAGGAATAGTAAAATATCGGTGAGCTCCTTGTTCTCACCTCTGATTTCTACTTTCAAGCACAAAAAAATAGAATAAAAAGTAATGACAAAAAATGTTCCTGTGAGTCATCAAAGGATATCAGGGAAAATAAGGAGCAACCCAGCTGGGTGATCTGAATTGGACCTGGGCATCTCAATCTGTGTTGTAAATGCCCCAGTAAAATGAAGCCTTGCAGAAGAAATTAAACAGTTAACTGATCCAGTATTTCATCTGACATGTTGGAGCTGAACAATTCTTCCAGAAAGCCCGTTGTTCCAGGAATTCTGCCTGTCCAGCACAGGGTTGGTCTGCAGCTCCTGGGTTTAAAAGAAAAGGAAAAAAAGAGAGTATTTGATAGCAAGAATTCAGATAATCCTTCTCCTCTCAGGGTTCACCCCAGATGCTCTGAGGAAACTAGTGCAGTGGTGGAAGGTTTTATTTGTTTCAGGGTATTTGGTGTCCCAAGCCCCGGATCACAGAGTCCCTCAGGACAATCTCCAGTCCCTGTCTCCAGGATAATCAGCTACACAGGGGCCTCAAGCAAGTATGTAAGTCTGGATTGAACTGGAGATGCTGATCAGGGAATCCAAGGGGGAATTAGACATTCCTGTCTGCTCTTGTATCAAGCACACTGAGCTCCACCAGGCACAGCTACTGCTTTGTTAACACCACAGGTTGTTACTGCCAAAGGGAAATATTCTCTGAATTTCTGGTGTGCGAGACAGTGGTTCAGTAAGAAACCAAATGTAAAAAACAACCCTTCCTTTAATGTGCAAATCATGGCTTTGTGGCAGCTCTTCCTGAGGTTTTGTAAACTAGGTTTCTGCACGTGTCTGTTGTGATTAAGAATTTTTGGACATCAGCTTTGTGTTTTGCTTTCAGTCTCTTCTGTGCATCTGGTGGTCTCTGACAAAATAAAATGTTATCTTTTTAGTCAAAAATGAGAGCTGAGGTTTCTCCGTCTCATCTCGGAAGGAAATAAGAATTGGTTTGAATTTTTTAGTGTAGGAGTAGACAAAACAGCCTTTCTGATATCTGGATCTTGCTCACAAGAGCTTCGTCTGAAGGGCACAAGGTGTTCCAGTATGACCAGTACAAATGCCTGGGGAAGGAGGGAGCTCATTCACATGAGGCTGCTGCCCATCTCCAGAGAAAAGAGGGCTTGGTACCCTCCTGCCTTTCAGCCTCCCAGCATCTCCTGCCCGGCACTCAGTTGTCACTGAGTTGTTTTTTCCCTGGGGAAGCTCCAGCAAGGTCCTGCCTCCTCCTCCTCCTCCTCCTCCTCGGTGTGTATCTTGTGCACAGGAGGAACAACTTCAAAGGCGTCCTTGTTTTTTTCAGCTTCCTGTCAGTTTTCCAGCCCTTCCACTGAGCAGAATGAATGGAAAACCCTGAAGTGCTTGAGTCAGGGGCACTGTCTGACCTGAGCCGACCTGGATCTCCAAGCTCACAGAAAACAGAATGGAGTTTGTGCCTAATGTGAAAGATGTTTCCAAGATGCGTTCTGCTCCCTGTCACATGAGGAGCTCCCAGTGAGAAGAGGTGAAATGGGTAGTGACCATCTGGGACCACGACAGCATGCAGGGTGTGCAGAAATCTGCACAGGGTTCATCAGAGTTATTGCCCTTGGTCGGAAATAGTTTCAGGCAGAAGGAGCTTGGGATTCTTAGAGAATTAACTCAGTCCTTCACCTTCATTTTGTATCAGGGCAGTAACAATAGCAAGAGAGGAAAAAAAACCTGCAGGAGGAAACACCTCAAGAAACATTCAGCAGAAGGTGGGAACCTTCCATATGTCCCTGGAGAAATCACAGGGGGAGGCAAGAGGATTTTCCCCTCACTGAACAGTGCCTCCACCCTGAACTGCCCAAACTGTTCTGGTCACATCAGCATGGCACCTACATGGCAGGGCCACACCATGTGAAAGACCCTCCTGATCCATCCCAGATCTGACTTTGCTTCAGGGAGGAGAGTAAAATCTCCCCAGTGGTGACACTGCACTTTGTACATTTGGCATCTCCAGCTGCACGAGGATGGTTCATCCCCAGGGCTTTTCCTCTGGGATCAAAGACTTGCTGCCTGAGGCTGGGCTGTGCTGAGCAGGCGATCATCACTGGTTTGCTCTTAGTCCTTAGTACAGGCCCAGAGAGATGACAGTCTTTCCCTACTGAGTGGGAAATGGCAGCACATGGTGGTGTTGAAGTGGGAGAGTGTTTGGACAGAATTGTCTGCTGAATCTTCCCTAAGAAAGCGTGTAATGTGGTGTAGAAGAAAACGTGGTAGGTTAAATCAGCCCCGGTAAATGAGTTTATCTTAGAATATGGAAGCTCAGTCACTGCTCTGGAAAACAAAGGAAATGGGGTAAAAATGAATCCTGGCTCAGCAGTGCTCTGTGCCTGACCCCCCAGACTTCTCAGGAGAAATCACTGAGGTCAGGGTGTGAAGGAGGTATGAGCATCCTCCACAGGTATTTTACAGAAATGCCACAGCCCCTGTCCTTCCTCCCTCTGTGCTCCCCCCCACCTCTCCTGTGAGGATTCAGTGGCACTGAGGGACACAGCCAGAGACAGGACCAGGGGAATGGTTGGAGCTGTGTCAGGGCAGGGTCAGGTTGGATCTCAGGACAAGGTTCTTCCCCCAGAGGCTGGTTGGGCACTGACCAGGCTCCCCAGGGCAGTGGGCACAGCCCCAAGGCTGCCAGAGCTGCAGGAGGGTTTGGATGATCCTCTGGGGCACAGGGGGCGACTCTTGGGGATGGGCCCGTGTAGGGCTGAGGGTTGGACTGAATGATCCTTGTGGGCCTCTTCCAGCTCAACATATTTTGTGATTCCATGACTCTGGGATTCTGTGAATTGTCCCTCCAACACTCATTTGTCAGCAGTTGCCTCCCAGAAACCACCCCATGCAATTCAGCTGGTGATAAGCGGTTCTGCCAGATGTTCCTTGCAGCTTGGCAAGAAACATGTCAATGTACTCAGATTTCCTAGTTCATTCTGGAGTCCAGCAGTCCAGGTATTCACCTTCAGAGGGGGGTTAATTGCTTTCAGGCAAACACTGTCCCTCCAGCTGCACTTGCTCAAAATAGCAAGTGGAATCTTGCATGAGTTTATCTGTACTAAAAGAAGATTAAGTTCCTGGTTACAAAATTGAAAGTACAGTTGTAAGAGGAGAAAAAATTGCAATCCAAGAGCCTCCTCCTTTCTCTGTGGTTTCTGCAGTCGGATCAGAGTTTTAGGAGACAAAGCCAGCTCTGAAAGTTGGGATCTTTCCTGTCCGGGCATATTCATGGGTTCCTTGTTGCTGCTGAATTCAAATGAAGTTTCAAAGAGGATGGAAAGAGCTGCCTTCCCCTCCCTGTCTGTCTCCTCCAGTAGGGAGTCTGGCTGGGCTTCAGTGTGTTGTGAATTCTTGCTGTCTCAGACTGAGGATGAAACATCCTTAACCTTCTCTGAAATTGCTGTCCTTTGGTGTTTATAAGGTTCTGAGGAATGCTGACACCTCCCAACTCCCATGGCTTCAGTTTCTCTAATAAGAGATGCTGCAAATGAAACTCCGACACCAGCACTGGATTAGAACATTTTGTAATTAAACTACTTGGAATTGTTTTCAGTCCTTTATTCTAACTTGGATAAATTGGTTCATCATTATTTTCCACAGTGAGATACCCGTTTTCCTCTCTCTGTGTTTGATACTGAAGTGCTTCAAAGAAGCTTTCCTAGTGAGATACTGAGTCAGGAAGGAGACAAGCTGTTCCCCAAACACAGGTGCCTCTCTTTTCTTAAGCAAAGATATTTCCAGAGAAAAATATTTTTGTGTTTGTTATCAGATATCTTTATCATTTAATATCAATGTCAACAAGCATTAATGTCAAAAATGCATTTTATTCTAACAGGAGTTAGGCTTTTTTGGCGTGTTCTTTATGAACTAGGGAAATTCTGAGCACTCCCTGGCTCAGGTGAAGACACTGTGACACCAGGCTTCCAGCATTGCAGGAATTGTCCTGGATGGGCTCTGATGGTGGGAGGATTGGTCAGAACTTCTACTTTACTGTAAGTTACCCCAAAACCCCCTTTGGGCCTGTGACAGTTTGAATATTCCCTCCCCACTGTTCTTTCCCACCTGGGTCTATAATGCGAGGTCGGTCAGAGGTCAGCACTGGGCACTGTTTGAATGACCCTTCCAAAGGGCTGTGCTGGAGGCTCTCAGTTAAATCTTCTCCTGGCTGGGTGTTCTCCTGCAGGGCTGGTGCTCAGTCCCTGCCCACTGATTCTTCTCTGCCCCCAGGACACTTTCCTCCACTGTTCCCGCTCTTGGGTCTTTATCCAACACATCACAAAGAGAGGCACAGGCTCCTCAAGACCAATTTGAAGCTTTAACTCGAAGTCTCTCCCCTTGGGAGCCAATTGCGTGGAAGGTGCACTTCAGCCAGAGAACAGAAACTGGCACTTCCAGGAGAAAAATGAATTCCTTCTGCAAATGACCATCAGCCATGGGCCAGGTAAAACTGAGAGTAAAAAGGACCCCTGAGAGTTTGGTCTCTCAGCATCACCACTGCTGGACAACTCAACCAGAAATCTCTTTTCACATAACTGAGTGTCCAAGAAATCCTGGGGAGAGATCCAGGTGCCAGTCCAGGGCTCAGGGCTGGATTATCTCTCTTGGCACACCCAGAATCTCAGAATCCCAGAATGACAGAATGAGAGAATGGTTTGGGTTGGAAGGGACCTTAAAGACCATCCAGTCCCACCCCCTGCCATGGGCAGGGACACTTGCCACTAGCCCAGGTTGCTCCAAGCCCCGTCCAGCCTGGCCTTGGACACTTCCAGGGATGGGGCAGCCGCAGCTTCTCTGGGCAACCTGTGCCAGGGTCTCCTGCCAGCACCTGTCCCTGTGCTCAGTCAGCACGTGGAGGTGGCAGTGGCACTGTGGGGGATAAGGTTTATGATATCAGAGGCTCTGCAGGCTCATTCCACCCCTGAGGACAGAGGGGAGGGATGATGTCCATGCTCATCCCACTGCTCAGGACACAAGGTGGGCTGAGCATCCCAGAGCAGAAGAGCTGGGGGAAGTCAACTGGAATGTGGAGGTGTGTGGGAAAAAAGTGTTAGCTCAAAACCAGTATCACCAAAACATGGACACAGATGGAGTAGATGGGGAGAAAAGGAAAATATTTTGTTTCTTAATTTACAAGGCTACCGGGCGGAGTATCTGGGTTGGTTTTCTAATTATTGAAAGCAACTTTACAAGGTGATTTTGCAAAATGCTGTGTGGAGTAATCCTGCTGCTTCCTTGAGGAGATCAGACTGCCCCAGAGCCTAATGGGGTTCTTTAACTTCAATATGAACTATGTCATTATGCTGTAAAGGGGATCTGTGTGTGCCCAGCGCTGAGCAGTTTGGGAGCAACAAGAGAGCTGGAGCAGCTGGGCTGTGCAGCTCACACAGGCCAGGCAGTGCTGGCTGCTCTTGACTCCTGGAAGCAGCATAGTCTGGGATGAAGGTGACCTTCACACTCAGCCTGTTCAAAGAGTTGGTCTTAAGGGGGATCGTCACCCTTTGGGGGAGCCCTGGTGTTTTTATGACAACCAGTGCTCTCAGATGCATCCAGGCTCTGGAATTAACTCTTTCTTTTCTTGAATTTACAGACTTACTAGGACAATTCCTTTCCTCCTGTGTGTACCAGCGGGAAATGCCTTTTTCCCGTTGTTACCTTCTGCGTAACTTTGTAAAGGAGAACACCCCTACTTTGGTCCTGGGAAAGCAGTTATTCCATCATTTATGCATGAAATCCTGTAGGATCCCAGGTTTGAATATTGCTGGTCTGACAGAACCCCCAGCCTGGGAGATGTGTCCCATTAACACGGTGGAGATGATCCCACAAACTGAGCAGGCAGCTGTGCTGAAGCAGAGGGGGAGGGATCACAAAGGGTAAAAATGTCCCATCCATATCTGGTTAGAAATGAGCACCAAGCCATGTTTTTTCTTTGATCCAAGAACACAAGGCATGGGAACTTGTCCTGAGCATTTGCCAATGCTGCCAAAACCTGAGAGTTCCCATGGTTTTGGCAGCATTGGCACAAGGTGGTGGCTCCCTTGGTGTGCCATGGGACAGCAGAGGTGGAAATCAGGCAACACTCATGATCAGCAGAGCGTGAGCAGGGAGGAAGGAATATTAAACAAACAGGTGAATTTAGGCCTTTGTGTCCATCAGGAACCAGACTATGGGGCTGTTGTGTGGTTAAACACATAACAGGCTGTGAGGGATTTGGGGCTGCCCTAATGGACAACAAGGACTGCACGGGGTGGGGAGATGCAGTCCAGAGCAGAAACCAAATGCTTTGTTGATTGCAGACATAAATAATAAAAGTCCCTTGGAGATTTAGAATAAAAGTGAGCAGAAAGAGTTACCTGGTGGTACAATTTTCAATCAGTAGCCAAAGTTGTGATCTGTAGCCTGGTTTGCACTTGTGGTTTTAGCATATATTTACTAATGTTAATTAGCAAAAGTTGTTCAAATGTGTCTGCAGAAAGCAACATCAGCATATCCTACACTGCTGAGTTCCCAGGGAGGGCTCAGTGCCATACCTGAGATTAGTCATGCTGGGGCTGTAATGAGATCTTTATTATTCTAATAATTATCATGGATGGGAGTAATATTTTACACTTGGAAAGAAAACTTATTCTTAAAGGATTCCCAAAAGCATTCCAATCCTCCCCACTCTAGGGTACATCCTGGAAAGGCCAAAGTGGAATACATGTGTGCATTCCACAGCACTGCTCACATGTAATAAACCTCAGGACATTTTGCCTCTCAAAAAGTCTAACTAGAAAAAGAACCTTTTATTACTGTTCTAGCAGGTTTTTGTGAACACGGATCACTGTGAGTCATCCTAAGACTGTATTTATAGATGTATTTCACAAAGAATTCTCCATCCTTGGGGTGTTCAAGCTGTGGCCAGATTAATGCACAACCCACCTGGTCACCACACAGGGCTGGTTCTCTGCTGCAGTGTTGGAGATAATTCGGTCCAGTTTGAACCACATTTTGAAGATCTCTCTCCTGCATAGCAATTGTCACAAGGAGCCCACGAGGGAGGGGATTGTCCCGCTCTGCTCTGCCCTGGGGCGGCCTCACCTCAACATTGGGGCGGTTTGGGGGAACACAAGGGAAGGGAGAGATTGAGCCATTGGAGAGTGTCCAAAGGAGGGAACGAGGATGGGGAAGGGCCTTGATTTGAAGCCGGGTGAGGACACTGAGGGCACTTGGTGTGTTCAGCTGGAGAAGAGGAGACTGAGGGGAGACCTCAGTGCAGTTCCAACTGCCTGGGCAGGGGCAGAGGAGGGGCAGGGACTGAGCTCTGCTCTGGGGGGACCAGGGACAGGAGCCAGGGAATGGCTGGAGCTGTGTCAGGGCAGGGTCAGGTTGGATCTCAGGACAAGGTTCTTCCCCCAGAGGCTGGTTGGGCACTGACCAGGCTGCCCAGGGCAGTGGGCACAGCCCCAAGGCTGCCAGAGCTCCAGGAGGGTTTGGATGATCCTCTGGGGTAGAGGGTGGTGACTCTTGGGGAAGGGCCTGTGCAGGGCCAGGAGTTGGACTCGATGATCCTTGTGGGTCCCTTCCAACTCAGCAGACTCTGGGATTCTGTGACTCTGTGCAATGAACTCTGGCTTTGTTTCGCTTTTTCCTCACCCTTCTCTCAGCCTGGCAGCAAAGGGTACAACCTGCTGCCTCTCTGCCAGTCCTGCTGTGTGTGCAGGAACCTTCAGCTGCCAATCCAGCCATGCAGAACCACGGACAGCTGAGATATCTTATCCCTCAGCAGCACTACTGAACAGATTTTGTTGGGCCGGAGCTCCCTAATCACTGGCTCTGCATCAAAAGGGAGGTGGAGGGAGAAGCTTCTGATCTATGCACTGGTAATGGAATGATTACCCAGGCCTGACTCACATTTCCACTCTGATCTCGATCTAAGGACTCTGTTCCCCACAGTTAGACGTGGAAACATCTGAGTTCCTTGTGCAGTGATTTTATCTCCCTGGGATCACTGGGCTTCTCTTCTGTGTCCCTACATTGACCAGCCCAGACTCCCACTGAGGCTGGGAAGTCCTTCACAGGGAACGGCTGCAGCACAGAGAAGCTTTGCACTACAAAATCCATTTCTACTTGATGCACAAGTTCCACCCTTCCAGGTCCAGATTCTCAAAGGTTGTTTTGTGGAAGCACTATGTGGAGAAACATGTCCTCCGTAAATCTGAGACCTTAGGTTATGACTGAATAACCACACGTTAATAGTAGTGGATTGAAGTTTAATTGCCAGAGCCAAGTCCCATGACTTCCCCAGAATGAGATAAATCCTATTAGAATTCCTCAGAATCCAGGATTGCCATGGAATGTGATAATGCCTTTTACTAGAAGATGTTTTTCAGTGTTTTTCCTGTAGCTTAGGGTGCATTGATACAGTTTTCTGTTGTTATGTTTTCCTTCAGTGTATAGACCTTGTTCCACACGGAATCCAATGGAAAAGTCTGTGCCATGACCCAAACCGAGATGTTTAAGCTAAAATTATTCCTAAAGGGAAAAGGCCACTCTTGTGAGTTTGCAGGATGTGTTATAGATGTGGGTGAATTATTTTATGGAGAACTGAACACTGAGTGATGTACCAGCCAAAATGATGAGTTAGGACTGGCACCGGCAAAAAGGTTTGGAAAGTCAAACACTCGGAGAACTTCAGGAAGTGCCATGGACTAAAGCAAAAAAGGCAAGGCAGTGGTGATGGATTAAAGCCATGTGAATATCCAGAAGAATTGCTGCACTAGAAAGAGGACACAGGATATTTGAGGGTAGCTTTCCAAGGTCAAACATCACCGAGGTGTGTGGTGAGGGATGAAAACAAACAGACAAGATGATAAATTTACCATGGAAATCACAGAGTAGAAGTGACTGTCTAAGAAAGCCAAAACTTACAGAAATTAGATCATCAGGAGAATTTGGAGGCCACATAACAGAAGAGGCCAGATGGTAGTAAAGAAACAGATCTAAGGAATATATTTGCTGCTGCAGTGAATATGCGAAAGAAGTTGGCAGAGATACAGATGAGGTGACAGTGGAGCTGGGAGGAGAATCTCATCCTTAACAATAAAGAGGGACACTGAATGTGAGAAGAGTTTGTGTCTAAGCAAAGTTCTCAGGCACAAGATAAAGGGGGAAAACTGGAAACACACAAAGAACCATAGAAAGGTCTGTGTGGTTGGAGAGTCCTTGTTAAGAACTTCTCGGTGAAGAAAGGAAAGGACAAGTGTGTGGCGGTTGGGGTGGGCAACGACAAAAGACCTTTATTGTAACAGCTCCCAGACATTTATACTCTCCAGTCATATACATGTCAGTTCACAATAGGTGCACTTAGCAAAACACATATCAGGATTGGCTAAGCCTGCAGTCTCCACAAATCCACAATAACTCTGCAAAACTTTGCAACCCACCATAATTCCCCCTTTTTGTATTAATGCCGCAAAAGCTGAGTTTATGCTCTCCTGTACAGCTCTTTGTAGAAAGGATAATAAACACAGTAATACCAATGTAATTGTTACTAACATTAGTAGGCAACAAATGCTTAATTTTATAATTTGATTTTAAGCACTAAGATTTCACTCATATATATATCTACACAGCTTTTCTCATTCATGCAACTCTTCTTCATTCATTCATGGGTGGCCACCAGAATCATTCCTCATTCACACATACTTAGAACTCCTTTCATACTCCTGCATCTTACTCACACAATTTAAACTCTAAGTAATTATTGGCTGTATGCTTCTCAGTTTGTCATCTCTAGTAGTCATATTCAACAATTGTACCTGCTTTGAAGAGGCATTAACACAATGAACATAAAACCAAAATGAAATTAATTATTCTGATTTAACACCCGTTTATGTGCATACATAGCCTCATCCTCCCCTTTTTTTTTTTT
>VXAY01003234.1:0-13106 GCA_013399855.1 Oxyruncus cristatus | reverse complement strand
GGGCGGCGGCGCCGCCGGGACCCCTTACGGGCGGGCAGGGGCAGCCGGTCCCGGTGTGCTCGGGAAGCGTGGTGGGCTCGGGGATTGATAAACCCTCCTAGAATCGAGGTAATATGTCAAAAATACTGCCTCCTGCGTTGTTACTTTTTTTTTTTTATTTATTGTTATCTTTCTAGAAATGGAATTTCCCTCTTCTTTCACTAGTACTGAAAGAGCATTTGTTCACCGGCTCTGTCAGTCTCTTGGACTGATATCTAAAAGTAAAGGGTAAGTTGGACTCTGATTTTTATGTATTATTTTCTCTTTTTAGTGCGAATTTACGGAATTTCATTACTAGCATGAAAACGATCTGTACTTCGAGGATATCTTGAGCTGTTGCAGGGAACAGCACTAGAGGAAAAAAAAAAAAACTTCAAAGGGAAGACATAAAAATTAGCATCTGATGTCTGTTTAAATAAAACTCATGGCATACTCGTTTGAGATAGCTTGCTCCTGTGGATTTCATGTCCATGAAAAAGACTTCTCTCCAAGATGCATTCTGCCTTTTTTTTTCGTGCACTCCTGTATGTTCAAGGTTTTGCATAGAATCTCACACCTTGACATTTTAACTGTACATTTTACAGTTAAAATATAACCTTGAGCAAAAGAGTGCCTCTTTTGGGAAGTGCAGGAGAAGAGTTGGAGTGTTGCCAGCAGGTGGAGGGAGGTCATCCCACTGTCAGCACTGATTAGGCTACACCTGGAGTGCTGTGTCCAGTGTTGGGATCACCAGGAGGACAGAGACCTAGACTGGGGAGAGTTCCATGAAGGACCAACAACGTGATGAAAGCACTGGAACATCTCCCCTTTTAGGAAGGAGTGAGAGGGACTGTTCAGGCTGGAGAAGACAAGGCTCAGTAGGATCTCATCAGTGTGTATAAATACGTGAAGTGAGGATGTAAAGAGGACAGAACTTGAGTCTGCCAGAGTGGCTGCACCTCTCCTCACAGAGGCTGCCTGGGCCAGTGCTTGAGTACCTGCACCACGCTTCTACCACTACCAGGAATGGGGCACTGAGTCCTTAGTGTGGCCTTCTGTTCTTACCCTGAGACATCATTTTCAAAGGGTTATTACGTCATTGTAGCCCAGGCACAAGATGGTTCCGTTTCAGATGTGTTTACAATTACTGTTTACGTTTCTGTGTCCGAGTTCCATCTGAGGACAAATGCAGTGTTACAATTAAGTGTTTTGGCTCTATTTCTATGTAGAAAACTTTTGATAGTGAACATCATGGGAATCTAATTTGTTTTACTGGATTTTGTTAAGGCTTGGAATGTCACTAGCAGGGAGCTTGTTTGTTTGGCCTATTTGTTGATTTTTAACCTCTAGATCTCTTAAGTTAGTCTAGAAATTAGTTTTGTGTAGTAAATCTTAGTATTGTTGATAGAGCTGGCTGTATTTTGGGAAGCAAATGCAGTGATGGACCTTTAACCAAAGACAACAGAAGAGTGTCTCATTACAGAAGCCTAATTGTAAAGTTGTGCTGAACACAGTGATCTGAAGTCTGCAGTGTCTGTGCTACACTACGTCATGTGAATAGAGAGTGCCAACATTGGGGATGTTGCTGTTTCTTTGGTGTGCATTACGCTACTTGGGGCATAATTACAAGTTTCTAGTTATGACATTATATTTGAAAATAATTTGACAACCATCTTGAAAAAATTACGATCAAAGATTGTTACATTCAGGTAACTAGTGTGCTTATTCCTAAAATGCTTTTTTTTCCTTCCCCCCCCCCAGAAAAGGAGCAAATCGATACCTAACTGTAAGGAAAAAGAGTGGATCAGAACTAAAACATAGAGTAATGACTTGTGCCTTGACTCCTGTTACAAAACATGCTGTTTGTACTTTAATTCGGAATTTCCCTGTCACAAATAAAGAACGAACAGAACTTCTGCCAAAGATGGAGCGAGGAAATGCGTGTGCTGTTGAATCTGGTACGTTCAGTATGTCTTCTGATATTGATTTGTCAATCAACACTACTTGACAAAACAATGTACAACCCAACCACAAAACAACCCCCTCTATATTCTGTTTCCTCTCCTGTCCTACCTGACACCCTTCCTTCCAAACAAACCCATTAATTTTCTTGACTTTTAATTGTAGGGTCTTTTAAAACTGGTGTCATGAGGAGCTCAGGCAGTCATGTCACTCACATTGCAATGTCTACCTTGTGTCAAGTTAGTTTTGAATATTTGAGCCAGTTCCAGCCAAATTTTTTAGAAGTGCGGTTGTGAAATGTGGGTTCCTGCAAGTTCCATGAGGTGAGATTGAAAAAGCAAGTGTTAATGTGACTCTGTATAAGAACATCCTTATGAGAAGATGAGACTGGCTTTTCTGCCTTTTGAAGTCTGTGTTCTTGATAAAATAAGTTTGTGTTTTGTTTTATCATCTTCTAAAATAGATTTGTTCTCTAAGAGGCTATTACTCAGACTTCTTGATTTCTAGCGTGTGTAAGAATTTACTAGATATCATATATGGGTATAACTTAAAATATCGGGGGTTTTAAACAATACTTTTAATAGCAGTGTTTCTTTAACATTGTAAGAGTTATATTGTGTTTCTGCACACAAAGTTGAGTGTAGTGAACAGAAAACATACCAGGATGCCTTGTTTCATTGGATATTTACGATTCTTGATGTTCATGCTTTAAGTGATTCCTTTGCTAGTTTTCCTTTTCAATTGTTTAATTTGTTTAATAGAATTATTTAATGAACAGAGGGAAACTATAATAAAAGTACTGAAAAGCAATTCTTTAAGAATGTAAGGCGTAAATTAATGAATAGCGTAAAATTTATCTTTCTTTACTTCTCCAGAATGGTCCTTGGCTCTTTTAATCTGTTAGTCCATTTCTGTCTTGGTAAGAGAGTGTTTGTAATTTAATAAATCAATCTGTTAATCACACTAAATATGTATAATTGAGTTTACAGTGAACTTCTAAATCTTCTTGAAAGTAATTATTACCGAATTATAGAATAGCATTTACAATACTAAATTTGAAGTAATCTCCTCAGAAGATGTGCAGGGTTTTTTGACTACTTATGCCTTACTTCCTAATACATCACACTGCTATGTGAGTCCAGGGCTCTGTGTGCAGCATGGTTCTGTTGGTATGTGTTAAGACAAATCTTATGGACTGCAGTATTAGGTTATGTGAGACTGACAGAAAGAAGGTCTTAAAAGATCAGTGAGGATGTGAAAGAAGGCATATGAATCACAGTAAAGTTATCCTTCTTTTAGAGGGAATGCTTGCCAGTTTGGAATAATTTAAATGTTTAACTGTATGGTGGATATTTCGTGGCAAACTGTGAAGATGTGAATGTATAAATAGCTACAAAGGCCAAGGCAATGTGGTTTATTTTCTCTTTTTCTTTTAGCTCTTCTTTTTTGACCCTGAGAAATGTATTGGAATAGTCCGGTTTTGTTCAAAATATCTATGAAAGTAAAAATTTCTTTGAAAAATACTTAAGTACCGTGACACATAGGATGTGCTATTACAAATATGATTTTCAAATACGTGGTGGGTTTGTCACTTAGTCTACAAGGATACATATAAAGTCAGGAATGTTAATTTTCAAGTACAGTTTTTAAGCAGTTTTTAATGATTTTCCTTTGTATCTGTATAAGTAATTTTTTGACTTCTCTTCACAGAAAACAGAGAAGTGATTAAGACAAGTGGACGACTTAATGATGGTATACCCCAGGTTCCAGTGAAAAGAGGAGACTCAGAGTTTGATTCCTTCAGGCAATCACTACCAGTTTTTGAAAAACAGGAAGAAATTGTCAAAATAATAAAGGACAATAAAGTTGTTTTGATTGTAGGAGAAACTGGATCAGGAAAAACTACTCAAGTATGTTTCTTTCATGAAATAAAAAAAGATAACAGTATTTGTTCAAACATAATACTAGGTTTTTAATATTTCTGTAATAAGGGATTTCTTTACTTTTAAGGCTTTTGTTTTCCTGTAAGGTTGAAAGTCATGTGTTTCAGTTAACTTTCATACTTTTTAAATGTTAAACCAGCAGTTAAATACTAACACCATAAATGATTTTGCACAATTTTCTCATAGATTTGAGTTTTTTATTAAAATAGTCTCAGAATACCAAAGGGAAGGTAGCTATGATTTTGTACAGCCTTTTTCCTTTCAAAGCTAGTTCTGTTCTAAGTATCTACAGGAGAATATTATTGTATTAAAATGAAAGATTACCTACACAGCTTTTTTTATATATTTCTGTGAGACAGGAGAGAGAAGCTTCAGGGTGTTTTTGTTTGCTTGAGTTTTGTTTGTTTGCTTGTGAGTTTTTTTGTGGTTTTTTTTTTAAACAGATTAGACTTAACACCAGAATTTTTTTTTTTACCCTTCTGCCACTTGAAGTACTTTTGCAGTGATAATCCTTTTGTGAGGCCTTTTGGAACCTGTGTAATACTGAGATGCAGTTAAGTTGTCTCATCATGGTAAAAAAGCTATGACTTCATCAACTAAAAAGTAAATTTAAACCTCTTCTTTACAGATCCCTCAGTTTATTCTTGACGACTGTTACAAAACTGGAACTCCCTGCCGTATATTTTGCACTCAGCCAAGACGTTTGGCAGCACTTGCTGTGGCTGAAAGAGTGGCAGCAGAAAGAAGAGAAAAGATTGGCCAGACTGTTGGTTATCAGATCCGATTAGAAAGCAGGTACTAATGATATTTTTTAAAGTCAGTTGATCTCGTGTTGGTGTCTTTAGTCTTGTGTAGATTTAAACTACAGTATATTTGGGATACAGCCTAGTAAAATCCCCATGTGTAAAGTGTAGGTAGGATATGTTATTTTGGGTAATGAATATTTAAGAGTGAAAAGGACGGTTTTCTTCTGATATTTTACAGCTTCATGTTGTAAACTGTTATATAGAATGGAACTGCAAGTGATTTCTCTTGATATCTTCTAGGAAGGATGTGTGTGAAAATCCTTGTCTTATTTCTAAATTAGGTCTACACTTACCCCCTTTTACTTTTTACTCCCTACTTTTAACATTTGTCAATCCAAAAGTTCTGCAAACTCTGAAGATAGTTAGGAAGACCATCATGTTGTAACAAATGCTATATAGTGAAACTTGATGGGGCACATTAAAGGGACAATAGCAAAATTGGAAAGTGAATGATGACATTGAGCATTATTTACCAATCTATTTTGGATTAAATTTACTCTATTTCAGCTTTTTTTATTTCAAACATTAAGTGATATGAAAGTAGAGATTTTTAGATCACCTGAAGAATTTGGTCCTAAAGCAGAGCAGAAATGGTTGGAAATCTGAAGATTGTGTGTGGTTGCTAAAGTTTTTGAATTTGGTAGTGGGATTTTCAGGAATGGACCATAGGTGGGATATGAGTGAGAAGAAGATGGCAAAAGGTATAGCTGGTTATGTTCCTAATGTGGGTGAAGATAACACATAGCTAATGAATGCACTTAAACAGCAAAGCCAAGTTAAAGAAGAATTTGAATATGCATACAAAAGCTCAGAAGGCTTTTAAGAGATTAAAAGAGCTGGTAAAGACGAATTGCAAGTAAGGTGATGACTAATGTGTGGAAGAATTATGCTGGCTGAAGAAGAACAAAGTGTAGGTCAAATGGAAGAATTACTGGAACCGGTGCAGAAATCTCTGCTTAAGATGAATCAATAAGTTCACTGGAGAAAAAGCAAAAGGGAGGGATGACAATGTTTCCACCTGGCAAAAAAGATATTGAGTGGAGGTGTTTGTAGTAACACAGAATTCTTGATTTCTAGAAGGCTAATGAAGAAGAAAGGAGTAGAGATGGATAAAGTAAAGCATTTCTATCATGTATGTGTTCCTTTAATTTAATATGTAAGAGGATTTTTGAAGTGATGGATGAATTCCAAGCTTGGGAAGAAATATACATATGTTAACTAGTGAGCTCATGTCTTCTTTTCTGGAAGTTTTCGGTACTTAAGGTGGCAGTGCTGGAGAAAGTAGTGACAATTGCAGTTTTCACGTGCATGGCTAACTCTGCAAGAGGTACAAGGTACTTTTAAGATTTTTAAACTCCTGAAAAATGAAAGCATTTGCCAAGGTTTAGCTGACTTCTTTGTGACTCAGTCAATTATAGTATGTTGGGTTTGTGTGGCAAGGTTTTGGTAGTGAGTGGGATCCAGAGATGGCTTCTGTGAGAAGGAGCTTCCCACGTTGGATAGAACTGGTGCGAGCTGGCCCTAAGAGGGACCTGCGACTTTCGAAGGCTGAGCCTATCGGTGACAGTGGTTGTGCCTCTGCGATAACTTATGAAGAAGGGGGACAAAAATCTACAGAGCAGTGACAGCAGTGCAAAGAGAGGATTGTGATTATTGTGAGACAAACAACTCTGCAGATGCCAAGGTCAGTGCAGAAGGTGGGGGAAGAGGTGCTTCAGTCACCAGAGGAGAAATTCCCCTGCAGCCTGTGGAGGACCCCGTGCCAGAGGAGGTGGTTGCCTGAAGGATGCTGTGACCCTGTGGGAAGGCTGTGCTGGAGCAGGCTGCTGATAGAATCTGTGGCCCTATGGCGAGGGCAGTCTGCACTGGGGCATGTTTGCTGGCTGGACTTGTGAACCTGTGGGAGTCCCGTGCTGGAGCAGTCTGCTCCTGAAGGACTGCACCCAGAGGGAGGGACACCATGCTGGAGTAGTTTGTGAAGAGCATGAGGAGTCCTCCCAGTGAGGAGGAAGGAGTGGCAGAGACAGCATGTGATGAACTGACCACAGCCTCCAGTCCTTGTCCCCCTGCGCTGCTGAGGGGAAGGAGGTAGAGAAAACTGGAAGTTAAACCTGGGGAGAAAGGAGGGGTGGGGAAAGGTGTTGTAAGACTTGGTTCTGTTTCTTGTTATCCCACATGGATTTAGTTGGTAGTAAACTAAATTAAGTTCCGCAAGTCAAGTCTGTTTTGCCTGTGAGCGATATCTCCCTGTCCTTATCTCGACCCATGAGCCTTTTGTTGCATTCTCTCCCCTGTCCAGCTGGGTGGGAACCTGGAATCCAGCCAAGGTCAACATATAGGCAAATATCAAGACTGTATCCAAGCATATGCTGAAGAATTGGAACCTGTTTTTCCAAAACAGTCCACACTGAATTTTCCAGTAAATTAAACAGTATGGAGAGGATCTCAAGGTTCTCTTTCACTTGCTTATTAATTTAGAAAAGGTCGAATCTCACCATGTCAGTTAATCCCTTGTCTGAAGTTTTGGACCATGAGCTTTAAGACTTCTTAGGAACTCTTTGGGAACAGGCATAAGTTTATAAACAAGGAGTATGCATAAACTCTTTGTTGAGAGAGCTGTGATTCCACTTCTGGTAAACAGCTGTTCAATCCTTTAATTTTCAGTAAATAGTGGAAAGCTAGTAGCATTGAAGTGATGTGATAAACTGAAGTATCTTTATGAACTGTTTCAATAGGGTTTCTCCAAAGACACTGGTAACGTTTTGCACTAATGACATGCTGCTTCGCACGCTGATGGCAGGAGACAGCACTTTGTCAACCGTGACACATGTTATTGTGGTAAGGATTTTATAGTATTTCATGCGAAGTGGAGCAGTATGTATTACTTGTTAATTTGAAGGTGAGATCCTAGTTTTCTGCATTAATTTACTGAATATTTGTTTTTGTTTGGTTAGAATCTCAATTAACTTTAAAGACTTACTTAGCTTTTTTTGTATAGCATGCATGCTTTTCCATTCTTGGGTTTTTTCCCCCCTGTAAAAGCATCTCATTTTAGGTTCATACCAGTAATTAATTTTGGAATTGTGGTGCAGTTGTGGAGGGCAGAGGTCTAAATTTTTCTGAACTTTCTCTGTCAGCAGAAAAGCCTTAGAGAGACTTACGTAGATACAGTTCGATGTGAGTGTCAGAATTTCTGCTCCTATGTCCTTGTGTTAGCAGTACCAGATTTGCAGTCCATTTGTTAGCCTAATGTTTTCAATATAATACATAGTCTAATTTCTGTCAAATTATTTAAGTTTGTTCAAATATGATTATGTGAATTTCATATTGTGGAATTTGATAAGTCAGTGGAACCAGAGCTCTCTAGTGTTGAAAACAGAAAAAAACTTGTCCGTTTACCAAAGAGGAAAAAAGTCTGAGATTGATTTATACATTCTGACTTCAGCCTGCAAATCTTGTATTTGGGTTCTTGTTTCATTCATTCACAACAGACAACAGAAGATAGAGAAAAATGATTCATTGGTCATGTGCCTTAATTATAAGCTTTGTATATGATTTAATGGATCTGAGCAATCTGTCTTTTTTCTGATTATTTGGTACCATACAGTTCTTTAAATGCTCATCAGTTGTGAAGGGAGATTTTGTTAAAATAAAATCTGTAGGATTTGTGTTTTTCAGCATTATCTTGGGAGTGAGATTCAAGTACAAGAATGAGAGGAGTTTCAGACATTCAATTTGACCTCTGAAATTAATGTCTGTGTGGTTTTTGCATTACAGTGCAGTCTGCTCTGGTATCTTTATAAAACCTTTTGAAGTAATTTTTTACTTTTGGATAGTTTTTAAAAAAAATCCTTACTCAAGGATCCTTACTAGACTTCCACATTTTAATGTAGTGTACCACCAAATGACATATTTTAGTTTTTTAAAAGTTCATATTTGTGAAAAGTTGTGATCTTGTATCTGTTTTGTTTATTTTATTTTTGTTTTTCTTTCTTTCTCTTTTGTTATAGGATGAAGTACATGAGAGGGATAGGTTCAGTGACTTCTTGTTAATAAAACTGAGAGATTTGTTGCAAACCCAGACTAATTTAAAACTCATTATTTCTAGTGCTGCTCTAGATGCAAATCTCTTTATTAGGTATTTCGGATGTTGCCCAGTAATACACAGTAAGTATTTATGTGAACACTTATTGTCAAATAAGCGAGAATACCTGCCCTGAGACTCTTACAGGTCTTATTGAACTGTACCAAACCATTCTGATGAAAGCCACGTGATAAATACATTGAGAGTTACAGCAATGCTTTTTCTTTTTTTACTTATGTTTATTGTTTCTTAGCTATTTGCACCTGCTACAGAGGGAAGTGGTTTTGTCACTGGAGGTTCTGTAAATGCAGGAATGTCCTGGCCCCCTCCATGTTCAGTTAAAGAGGGAGGAAAAGGTTCTCAAAGTGCTGGTCTCCATGGCAATATAGACCCTAGGATCTACAAGAGTATTATCTGTGTGTCTATTAATACATTCCGGTAGATTCTAGTTCTTCAGGCCTCAGCAGAGATTGCTACTGGTTACTGGACAAAAGACAGATAACTGTACCTGCTCTGTTCAGAAATACAGGCACAGGCAAATGGGGGTTTTATGTTTTAATCACATGAGTCCTTCTTTATTTAGAGTCATCTCTGAAAATCATTGGATAATTTTAGTCGATATTCCTGAGGAAGAGTAAATTTACTTACATAAAGAACTGTTTATTTCTTGTTCTCAGTTCTTAATTTTTGCCTAGTAAAATGAAGCTTGCAGCTTGTTGTTGGTGGGAATCTGTAAATTACACAGATTTTAGTATTTGGCAATTTTTTTTTTCTGAGAGGAGAAACCTCATTGTAATTGATGTGTGGCTTTCCAGTTTAGTCTTACGGCAGCTTCCTGTTCTTTTAGATCTGTAGGTTTATTTTGGAAATTTTGTCCGCCATCTCTTTCTCCATTTTACCACAGTGGTTATACTGTTATGACATAGTGGACTTCACAGGCTAATCACAATTGAAAAGATGCTTTTTTCATTTTTGATAATTTAGAAATTAAAAGAAGAGAGTTTAGATACTTTGTTAATGTAATGAAAAAGGTTTGATTCTCTTTCAACAGTATAGCTGGCAAAATCCTGACCACAGAAACCAACTTCTGGAGTCGCGGTCAGAGTTTGTGACTGATGTTAGAAGACTTCTTCCATAGCAGCTTCTAAAAATATATGAGTTGTAGCTTGTGTTTTCTGAATGATAGAAAAGTCCTAGCTGATACAAACTCAGCTGTGTCTGCGAAGGAATCAGAAATTTAAAATGTAGGGATATTAATTTTTCCTGTGTAAAAACATAATTTTATGTCCATAAATAGGGTCAAATAAGGTCTAGAAAATAGTGATGTTAAAAGAGAAATCAAACTAAATTCTTAGGAGATAAAGACCATTGGAATGTCTCATTTGTTAGGAAGTCTTTGGTAGAGAAATCCAAATTTGGCTGCACTAATTAAGGACATTGAGCGGAGTCTGTCTCCTCATGTGTTTCTCAAGGTGCCAGTCTGCTTGTGGGACCTTGTAGTAAAGCTGTATTAATTGCTCCTATATTATGGAATTCAAGTGGCTTACACAGTGAATTCTTTTAGGTAGCCCTAAACAAAAATGGCTGTTTTCTTTTTCTCATTTGATAAAATTGCAGTAAATAACTGTCAATCTTATATTTCTTGCTGTAACACTTAAAAGAATTGAAGAGCTTAATTAGAAACAAGGTAAACAGCTGACATTTCTGTTTTAATTTTTTTTTTCTTTTTTTTTTCTTTTTTTTTTTTTTGGCTCAGTCATTTAATGAAAATAAACTTAAGAGGCTCTTACAAGACTTTTCAAGGAAAGCAATAATTCCTTAAATCAGGCCCTAATTATATTTAATTCACTTTTTGTGTCTATAAAAATGATTTTTAAAAATTAATATGATAACTGAAGCTAGGCAATATCTAATCTTTCATGAATTTTTTATACTTTCAGTCCAAGGAAGACCTTTTGAAGTTAAAGAGATGTTTTTGGAGGACATTTTACGAAGTACTGGGTATACAAACAAAGAGATGATAAAGTACAAAAAAGAGAAGCAGCAAGGTTGGTGGACTTCTTATTGTAAATGGCTGGCAATGAGTCTCACTGATTGATTGAACAACAAACAGGATGAATCTCTGTTAAAATTCCAAAGTCAGAATATTAAATAAGACATGATTAGATGACAGCAAGTATTTTGAAACTCTCTGTATTTACAATGTTGATGTAGTTTGTGATTTAAAAAAATATTTTCACTTTCAGTGGTAGTGGTTGCATTCTTATTGCTTTCAGCTGATAAATGTTTAATTTTCTCTAGTTATTTTTGAGTAGAATTACATTTAACTGTGGCCTTTGTCCACTTGAAAACTATATAGCCATAAGATACTATATGCTCAACAAGGTGGAATACTGGAGGCTTAGGGCATTAAGCACCCAGGCGGTATTTTTTACCTTGTTGTTATAGCAGATGTTTGCAGTGGTGCACTTTGAGGTGCCCTTAATCATGGAATTTATATTGAACTGATAACAGTGTTCTAGATTAAATAAGAGATCAAAATGGTTAAACTGTGTGATTTGTTATGGCTATTTTTTATAACTGAATATGACAGATTATTAAGATAACTGTAGAACTTTCTGTGGAAATACTTTATGCATTCTAGAAGAGAAGCAGCAAAGCTCTCTTACTGAATGGTGTTCTGCTCAAGAAAATAATAGCAAACTGGAACCTCAGAGACAAAAACCTGTTCCAAGGGCAACTGAAGAGTATAATCTGTGGGGTGATGGTGGTGACACAGTATTTAATCAACTGGTAAGCTTTTCCTTTTTTTGGGGAGGTAGTTTAAATATGCATTAAAAACTGTTCTCTAAAAAGATTACTCCTGTAGAATTTCTGGAAGGATTGTAACATAATTTAAAGATAATATTATATTTTTTTTAATTTATCATGGGCTATTCTAGCTGAAGTGTGCTTTTCAATTACAGTGGTTGTATATAACTTTTCTTCAGATTAAGTGGCTGAACTGCCATTGCTTAAAATACTTGTGTATGATACAATAAATGCTTTAACTGGTACTGAATGCTGAGTTTCTCACTGTTATTTGGAAAACTAACTGTTCAATTTCTTTGTGTGCAATAGATGAGAATAAATACAACTCTTGGAAGGCATTCATCTTTAAATACTGTGTTTTCTCTTCAGACTGAAAAAGATGTGAATTGCCTTGAACCATGGCTAGTAAAAGAAATGGATTCTTGTCTTTCTGACATCTGGTTGCATAAAGATATTGATTCCTTCGCTCAGGTGTTCCACCTCATTTTAACTGAAAATCTCAGTGGTAAGTTTCTCATCTTACCATGTAAGAAAAAAACAATAACAAAATGACTTGAATTTCTGTAGCTATTCTGTCCCTAGTTTCGAATGTTGTTAGCTTTGAATTCTGATGCCTATTGAAAAAGTGACTAGAACTAGCAGAATTAATGAATTGTTTCCTTATTTCTTGTTGTAGTTGTTTTGAAATATTAACAGATGTTACGTGTATCTAAAGTGGTGTTAAATTCACATGAACTGAGTGATAAGATGAAATGAGGAAACAAATTCTCTCTGGCCTTGTTTTTAGAAGTCTTATAAGTCATACTCATACTACTACATTTAGATGAAAAAATAAGAATGTTTTTATTGTGTTTATTTATTTATTTATTTTGTACTTCTCAGTTGATTATAGACACAGTGAAACCAGTGCGACTGCACTAATGATTGCTGCAGGGAGAGGCTTTTTGAATCAAGTAGAACAGCTGATCAGTATGGGAGCAAGCATCCACTGCAGATCATCTAATGGCTGGTAAAAAGAAACAGATACACAAATTTATTTGTATATTGACAAATAAATCTGTATTTTGGTTTATTTGTCATTATATACAAATATAGAAATTTCTATATCATTTAAACTAATTGCTAACTTATCTGACTGCTGTAAGCAGTAATAGGTTATGACAGTCTAAACAGTTTCTAACTCCTGTTCATCATGTTGCATTCTATGAATTCTAAATTGAATTCTTAATTACACAGCCTTGATTTAGGCTGTGTGTCTTTTTTTTGAAGTCAGAATTTAATTAAGATTTTTATGTAAATCTTTCAGGATGGCTGTGGACTGGGCTAAGCGTTTTGGACAGACAGAGGTTGTTGACCTCTTGGAGTCCTACAGGTAAGCTATAACGGCTTGCAGAAGTTGTATAATGTGGTAAGGGGACATTTGTATTTTGTCTTCTTTTAGTCAGAATGGTTTTTAGCTTTGTGGTGGTTTCAGCCCTTGTG
>VXAY01003232.1:1385167-1411635 GCA_013399855.1 Oxyruncus cristatus | reverse complement strand
CAGCCTGGATTACCAGCAGTGGATTGTGATCTGAGGTCCAAATTAGCTCAGGAAGTCTCCTACCAATGTCCCTCACCCTGGCTCTGGGAAGGCAGCAAACCTCCCTCTAGGATGGGTCTGGTCGACATATAGGGCCCTTGGAGGGTTCTGAGTCATTAAAAGGTAATTAATATGTCAATAAACACCTGGAAGGACTTAAAAAATCAAATCAAGTCTTTTTTTTTTTTATGTGATGGGGAAGAGAGGAACCATCATAGTGGAGAAAGAAGGCCAGAAATGTGGTCAAAGTAGAGGACTAAAAGGAATTGTATTTTAAGCAGTCTTGTACTTGCTGAGAAAATTACTTTCGTCATGAGCATAAAAGATGTGTTACAGTAATTGAGACATAAGATAAAAGTTATGATGAGAAATTAATTTTTTATGTATGAACAGTCTTAGATATGCTACGTAGAAAGCACATACAAGTTTTAGACATGTTGAGAACAGGAGGATCCAAATAGATATTTAAATTTAAGATAATTCCTGGGTTATAGAACAGATTCATGGATAGGAGGATGAATCTATATTGCTTGAGGAAGGCTGGGACATGAAAATCCTAGAGATTTTAATGAACTTAGCTGTATGGTAAGATCTGTACAAAAAGTGGTAGAAACAGACTAGTACTTTAGTTTTGACACCAGAGAGAGAAACAGAAAAAAACAGAAACAGGAAAAAAAAAGTCAGTTATCAGCATAGATATAGTCGTTGTGTATCTCTCACTCGTTCTTTTCCTAAGCATCTGCTTTTGGCCACTTCTAGGGAGAATTTGCTAGATGAGATAGACCTTTTGGTCTGATACACCCAGAGTCGTCTCAGTCACTGCACCGGGTAAATGGTGATTATGATCAGTTCTAAGTAGTGTGCTTAATGAATTTAGAAACAAAAGTATAGCAGAGCTGTTGGAGAGGGCAGCTGTGGGGTTTTTTCATGTGGTAAGAAAGGCAAAATACATTTTCTGGGTACTTTCTGGGAAAGATCTGAAGATAAATGAGAGACTGAAAAAGAGAATTGTGGAAAGCAAGTGTCAGTGATGCAAATTATAGAGATTATACAAGAAGAGAAGACAATATAAATTTCACCAGGGATGTTAAGCACAGAAATGCAAAAAATAGAAGGCATCAGAGAGAAAATTCTAATGGGATAATGAATTCCATGTTGTGGTTTTTTGTTTCTTTTTAATTAATGCATACAGAGATTTGGATATAAAAGGAGTTGGGAATTGGAAAATAAAGGCAGCAAAAGTGTGGAGACAGAAGTCAGTTAAGGTTGAGAAATACTTTTGGCTAGCCATTCAGATAAAAGAGCAAATTTTTCATGGAACAAGTGAAAAGGCCACAGATGCTCTGCTACCATGTTAGGAGCTGTTAGCATACAGAGCTGAAGGAGTGCAAGGTGGACATTACAGTGGAAAGGATGAATGAAGCTGTAGAAGCTTTAGAAGGATGGGTATAATTGTTAACTAATGACAGGTGAGAGGGAACAGGGGATGGAATAATATCATAAGTACCAATGATCTGAAAGTCATGAAATACTGAAGGATAATAGGTGAACAAATGAACTGATTCTATCACAGCGAGAGTGTAGGAGGAATAGAGAAGAATTAAAACCGAAAGACTAGATATTGACTACAAGTGCTGAAGCATATTTGTAAGTGATTAGGAGAAATGAAATTCACCTAAGAGGTCAACTCATCAAATGGGATCTGAAACCATCAAGGAGGAATATGGGGGATTGTAGAGAGAGTCAAGCAGTTCAGCAGTTCTGTTGGACTGCTAAAGTGTATGCTGAATTAATCAAGTTGAATAAAAACAAAAAAAACCCCAGAGGATACTTAAAAAAAAGGAATAGCATTAAAGGTACGTGGGTGTGTGTGCCCCTCATATGTTACTCTTTTATTTCCTGAAACTTATTAAAAAAGCAATTGGTTTTATTTTGTGAAATGCATATGTTGAGCTCAAGGCAGTTTGACTGCTAGAATGGTGTGAAACACCAGAGCAGTGTAAACCGTGAATGATACTTGGAAATTAATTTTTATTTAGAAGTGTCATCCTAATCTAGTGGTAAGATATATAATACATATATGAAGAGTGGAATTATCTTGGTGTATTAAATAGGTGGGTTAAATACTTCAAGGGAAAAAGGTAGATTCCTTCAGCCTAAGATTTTCATGGAGTGAAATGACTAGCATGAGACATGGTGCCAGGTTGTTTTTCAGAGGAAATACACTGAATAACAGTTATTGCTGGAATTAATTATAATAATAAATTACACATTTACAACAGACTTCATTAGAAAAAAAAAATCCAAAAGTAAAAGGCAATATGAATGGGGGTCAAGGTTGCTACATATACATAGTTGCTGCCATTTGAAATGCTTAGAATATCTAACGAGGCAAGGCTAAAATTACAGTGTGTCACCTGCATTTGGGAACCTTTGAGTTACTGGGTTTTGTAATGTTCTGTCTGTTTGACTGGATTTTTTTCCAAGAGCTTAAACTGCTAGCCTAACATTGGTGAAATTTATACACTGATCAAAGATTTATGAGTTTTTCCAAAACAATTTTTTGTCTTTTTGCCTTATGGCAAAAATCTCAATCTTTGGGATTCAGATCTTTAATTCCTATCAACTGAGATTGGTGATAACCAAGAATTGATTCTTTCAGCATGAGTCTTCCACTTCTTAATATGAAAAGTTGTTAATAAATCATAGTGTACTGCTTTTATACCTCTTGTCTATGAGTCCTTATTTCATGCTTATATTACAATACAAGTAGCCTGCTTTGAGGACCAAATACTGTCATAACCTCCTGACTTCTCTACCAGTCATGCTGTGTTAGCTCTGAAGTGTCCCTGTAGTTTTTTCCACAACTGAAATTTGTCAAAGAAAGTTTTATTAAATTATTTTAAAACTTCCTTTTAATACTTACTGGTTTTGAATGTTGGTCCGTTTGCATTGAAATGACGGGCAGTCGTGCCAACTTACTTCTTTCTTAATTTTCTCCACTGGGGAGACAGATTTTGCACCTATTGCACCTATTGCACTTGGATTTTTTAAAAATTTTTGTCCCATCCATACATGGATTCAAATTGGACATTTGGCATTCATTCTGAAGATTCTTTCTTATTGCTTCAGAAATGTGCAGAGGATAGCCTCTACCTCCTCTCATGCCAACAGTGCAACAGTGAAAGAACAATTTGACCTCAGTTCTTTGGAAGTACTTGTCTGAGTCAGAGCACCCTCATTGTGAGTTTTGCCTGCATGACACTGTTTCCATGGGATTCTTAGCTTTTTGTTTTAATTTATTTCATCTTTACTTTTTATATACTTTTATTTCTTAATTTCTTTTTTTCTGGTACTTTTGTTTACATTTCAATGAAGCTCATGGAAAATGAGAATTCCAGTCTTAGCCACATGCTGTTTCCTTTCCCTCTACCCTGTGTGTATGTGTGCCACTTTTGTATAATTTTTTGGCAGTGTCTTCCCTCCAGAACAGTATTAAACTTTGCCATTTCTGTGACGAGCATATTCCCAGAACAGGAATACATCCTACTGTTACCTTCAAAAACCATATGAGTGGATGGAGGCTATTTCTCGAGCTAAGGCTCATTTTTGTCATCTTTTATGGCCGAGGAACAGATATAAATAAAACAAAATAATTCCTCAGTAGTTTCACAAAGGCATGAACCTTACCATCATGATGAAATACTTACTAACTTCATGTGTATTTAGCTACTTTGCTAACACTGGAAGAATATTATTCCAAGCACTATAGGGATCTTGAAAAAGGCAAATTCCATAAAACTGACATCTAGGAAACTGTATCTGGGGAAAATGAGAGTCAGCTTCAGTATGCCTTCTCTTTTTTCATGCTAAGGAAGTTCCCTCTGCCCACTAGGCAAGAACAGACAGAGAGTCTACTTCTTAATGGAATACTTTATTTATCTCTCATTGCTTTATCTGAGCAATCTGCAATTTACAATCTATTATAGCTTGTGGTTACTCCCAGCACATTATGCTCCTCCTTGAATGACTGAATTCTGCATCTCAGTTTCAGGGCTGCTCTTTCATACGAGGAGAGCAATATGGCATATTTTACTTGAAGAGATGAGCATAACAGCTGATGTGAGCTCACTGGTTCACATCAAAATAACACAAACAGAATATAGGTGTCCTGCAGTTGCAGCCTTTTCCTGCACCTGCAACACTGTCCACCCTGTAACCACTTTCTTCAGTGACCACAAGAATCATCCTAAGCTCCAATCATTTGATGTCACCTTCCAGAAAGGACACTTTGCTGGTATTTGTACAATGCTGACTTAAAATCCTCCTGAAACTTGATAAAGAGGGTCACTTCCTTACCAAGCACCACTTACAGAGTATTGAATGTCATCTCGTTGCTTTCTGGATGCTTGCACCAAATAGAAATTTGATTAATTACTGAAGCCTTTCTGGTATCTGTCAAACTTATGGAAAAGATCTTCATATCTTTCACTACTCTGTATAAGCAGAGGAACCTTCAAATACCTCTTGTAGAAATGCATTCTCAGCGGGGACCTCATCGCTCTCTGCAACTGCCTGAAAGGAGATTTTTAGTTCAGCCTCTTCTCCTAAGTAACTAACAAGCGATAGGACAGGAGGAAATGGTCTGAAGTTGTGCCTGGGGAGGTTTAGACTGGATATTAGCAAAGATTGCTTCATCAAAAGGGTGGTCAGGCACTGAAACAGGCTGTCCAGGGAAGTGGTGGAATCACCATCTCTGGAAGGGTTCAAATGGCGTGTGGGTGTGGCACTTGGGGATTGGGTTTAGTGGTGAACGCAGGAGTGCTAAGTCAGTGATTGGAGTCAGTGATCATAGACATCTTTTCCAACCTTAACGATTGATTCTGTGATCTCTGGAATTTCAAAATCCTCTACTTCAGCCTGTCCTTTTCTTCCTATAGGCTTGGGTTAAAAATCTAGAAAATATGTGAAATTGCTCGTTATTGTAGGGAAATGTGCCTGCTTCGGAGTTTCTCCACTGGCAGTTGATGCCCATGTACTTGAATGTGTTTGGAAACTTTTGGAAAATCTGCTGTGCATTCAATGGGAAGAGTTTATGGTTTATGGCTGTTGGAATTTTAAAAACTTACCTTTCCCCTTTGGCCTTTGCCTCATGCTTTTGTAGATCTCACTGATATAATTGGTGTGAACCTAGGTCCTGGTAACTGACACCTATAAGGTCTAATCTAGTACAGATTATTTTAGAATAGAAAGCAGTTTCAGTAGTTTAAAGTTACTCTGAGATGTCTTGGTGTTCGTCATGTGACACAAGTGAATCTTTGTCTTCATTGTAGAGCTTTCATGCATTAGGTCTTCATGATAACATCCAAAAGGTTCCTTTCTTCCTTGTTTGGGTTCAAAGGTACAGGCTTGCTACCCATTTACTTAAAAATCACCTCAGATTTCCACAGTATTATGTCCTATGACCCTGCATTAGTATATCTGAAGCGTGGATAAGAAGCCACATCTTTGTCCAAGTGTCACTTTCTCTTCCTTTTTCATCTTTTCCTAACTTTACTGATGAATTGGCCAGGTTATCGAAGTACTGAACCACTGTTGTCTCTGATGTATGAATCCCTAAGGACGTAACCCTTGGTTGTGACATTAAATTTGTGACTGTGTCTCTACTCCCCTCAGTTACTATGCTGATGGCTCCTTTTCCATTATTGTGATAGAAGTCAGAAAGATTCCTTGGATAGAGACACGCTTCATCAGGAGTTACACTGCCTTTTTTTTCATCTGGTAATGAAGGTCTAATACCATTCACTTTAGGGGAATCACAGAATCATGGAATGGTTTGAGTTGGAACGGACCTTAAAGATCATGTAGTTCCAGTGCCCTTGCTGTGGACAGAGACACCTTCTACCAGACCAGGTTGCTCAAAGTCCCATCCAGCCTAGCCTTGAGCACTCTCTGGGCCACCTGTTCCAGGGCCTCACTCTCCTCACTGTAAAGAATTTGTTCCTAATATCTAATCTAAACCTGCCCTCTTACAATTTAAAGCTGCTAAACCTCATCCAACTACTACACTCTCTGATAAAGGCTCCCTTCCCATCTTTTCCGTAGGCCCCCTCAAGGGGGAAGAGGGTTTTGCAGAAAAAGATTTATGAAAAGAAAATTACTTTAGAAAGTTAAGTTTTATTTACAAACTCAAATTTACATGGGAATTTGCATTGTTCCAAAGGGTGATTAATTTGCATATCTCATCTTCATTTTCATTAATAAAGCAAAAGCACTTTCTGAAAATTTCTGAATGTGCTGGAAGACCACAATCCTGCTGCTCAGGCTCTTCGTGGCACTCAGCATCTCTGCAGGATGTTGTGAGTTCAAAGTAGCAGCTACTTAGATTTCTCCTGGAGAATTCCACCACTGGACTCAATTATAGTGTTGGTTGAGAACCTGGGCTGCTTCATTTTGGTGGACCAGCAGCAGGTAATCACAAATGCCATTTGAAAAGCTGTTCTATTGGAATGTTGCCAAAGCTTGTTTTCATAGTCACAAGGAAATACAAACCTTTTTCCTTCATCACAGGCTGTCCACTCATTCCAAGTTCCCTGACCGGAGAAATGATGCACTCCTTCCTTTGATCTCTCTTTTCCCTCAGAATCCTTTATGAGTTAGGCCAATACAGCAGAAACAGTTCAGTACAGCATAGCAAAAAGCTGGTGTCAGTATTGTGGTCATTTTACTGATTTTTTTTTTTCATATAGTTTTCTGTCATATTGATTCATAATTAGTTTTCTCTACTTCAGAGTTGGATCCTGGATAAGTTACTAACAGTTAGCCACGTCTGACTGGGCAAACCTACCTGAAGAAAAGAATTAGGCCCTCCCTTCACCAGATGTCTGAGCTATTTATCTCTGAGTATTTTGAGTAGTGAGATCTTACACTGTCTATTTCGTAGTCCTGAGACATGTTCCATGAGCTCTGTCTGCAGTCACCAGTCTTAGATCCTCTGTGCTTTCTCACCTTGCAGCCTAGATGTTTCCCAGAGCCTAATGAGTAAGTGAGAATAATATCTGAGGTGGAAAAACCTTCCCTGCTTTTTTTCGTTAGGCATCATCCCTGTAAGGGTAAGTTGCTCACAAACTTTGGATATCAAAAAATTTTTGTCTGACTACAGTGGCAGAAGCATGGCCTGTTTCTATTGATTCCAGAGAGGTCAAGAAGAATCATAGGATCATAGAATAGTTTGAGTTGGAAGAGACCTTAAAGATCCCCTAGTTCCAGCCTCCCTGCCAACCTGATCACTAGATCAGGTTGCTCAGGGGCCCTTCTAATCTGGCCTCGAACACTTCCAGGGATGGGGCATCCACAACCCCTCTGGGCAATCTGTTCCAGTGCTTCACCACTAACAGTAAGGAATTTCTTCCTAAGAAGAGTAGCACTATATGTGTAAAAACATTTCAAGAAGGTAGCAAGTTATTTCACAGCTTATATCCTAATAGAACCATTAAGTTGTTTTTCCAAGAGTGCCCTAAACTAGTTTCATCAGAGCTCAAGTGTCACTGTTAATTTTGCTAAGGAATCCAGAAACAGTACTGATTGTAGGATAGAGCTATTTTATGTAATCATATATAATTAGTGAATGTAAAGAGGGGACTACTGTCTAGTAACAACAAAACATGACTGTGTTTATAGTCATAAACTTAAAACTGACAATTTGCAGAACTGTAAGTCGTTCTTTGACAATTGTGTTTTCCATATGAACAGCATGTCCTTTCTTACCTTTCATTCTTTAGGTGCTTCTGGTATTTGAGAGAAACCGAGGGTGCTTTTATTTTGTGTCTGTATTTGTACTTGTATTTGTATTGCAAGAGATGATACATATGTTACCTGTAAGTCATATAAGCACCATTAAGCCAACAACAATTTATAGTGTAGGAATTTTCAAACACAATTATATGAATGGATATTACAGTTTTTGATATTATAACCATTGCCTCTTGCAGCACTATGAGTGCTGATGCACAATGTAACAAGTCAGAAAGCTGAGTATTTTCAGTCTTCAAAAGCATATTTTGCAATGTGATTATTCGAAGGGATTTCAGACATATTTATGATATAGTTAGAGGAAATAGAGAGTTTCTGGTGTAGTGTGTACTATAGAGGCAACTATTTCCTTTTTTTTGCGGTAGAGCTCTCATATTTGATACGTACTATCTATATAGCCAATCTGTGTAATTAAGCACTACATCTTACATGTTTCCATAAAGATGGAGTCTTATAAGTGGGTGATCAAAACCATGGCTACTCAAACTATTAGAAAAAGCTTAATATTGACTCAAACAGCGGTACCTATTAGTGTATAGTTGTGATTTAGCAGTACCTGAAAAAACTAATGCAAGTGACTTTTAAAATTTTGCTGTTTAATATATGTTCAATTAATAACTTAAGAATAAAAATATTATTAATAATTTTAATATTAATACATTCTACTAATTCTTATAAATGTATTATGCATATTTTTAAAGCCCTCTAATTACTGTACATAATGTGTAATATATAAAACAATTATAATAAATAAATAAATGAGTTAATTCTTTCATTAGGCCAAATTTTCAAGCTTACTTTATTTACCATATTCATTTACACAGTCTAAAATTTTATAATTACGACTAAGTTGTCTTCAAGTGAAGATTTATCACTAATTTAATTGACTACAGTATCAATCTAATTAATTTACTAATCTAATAAATTAGATCCAAAATGACTTTTAGAGCAGACCCTGTCAGATTTCATACAAGCCCTCTTTCTAATTATATGCTAATATATAATATATTGGTATTCTTATCATCCTGCCTTTTAACCTTGGTCCAAGATAAATGTTATGTTGCTTAGGCTTAGACAAGGCAACATCTTTACATCCTTTACGTCTGAACTCAGAATATGTTTCCTTTCTTCAGCCTTTTTGGTGTCCTTAAAATTTGAAGTTTCCTTTGTTTTTTATCTTACAAAGAAGCACATGAAATCAGGATTGCCTCTTCCCTCATGTTGAGCATCTTCCAGATTTTCACATGAAAATTCTGATCACAGTTTGTGAATCAGCATTTGTTCAGGGCCAAAAAGGCCAGAGGCCAATATTTGTACTGAGTTGTTTTCTGGTCAGGTTGTACCTTTCACTGCTGAAACACATCATTGCCATGTAACAGTAGGAAGAAGACCGGACAGTGAAGGTGCATCTTCCTAACCAAAGGTGGGGAGTTGCTTTGTGCCAGAACTATTCTTCACCTGTGAATAATGTTGCTGCAGGATGCAGGGGAATCTGGTAACAATAGATGGTGATGCACTACTTGATAGCATGTCTTTGGATTCATAGACTGCCTAGAAGCAGATAGTGAAAAGCAGCAATTACTGTGTATTTTATGCTGTTTTAACAACTTCTAAACTGTGCATATCCAATTCAATTTGTTTGTACGGCTACATTCTTTGGGTCCTCTTTCAGTTTTCTTTCAGTGAACTGAGAACTTCGAACCTTAAAATTCCAATTACCTGGCATTTCTTCCACCTTCACATAATTTCTATGGTTCTTTTCCTGTAAAGGCCTTTCCATGGCCTCTTTTTCTGCAACCAGAACCCACTGAAATATGCCAGTCTCAGAAAAAGTTCCTGATGCTTTGTACCACACAAAAATCATCTCTCTACTCATCCCTATGGAGATGATGTGAATAGAGTTATCAATTTCATTTGCTTTCCCTTTGGTTCAGTGAGCATCTCTGTATTGTATGGGAACTGGAAGTGTTCCAATAAATTACTTGGAAGGAGTTCTACTATCGAATATCCTGAATAACACATAAATCTCAGTTACTAAAATAGTATCTTTAGAGGTAAAAGTTTAAAAGCTTGCTTAAACTCAGGCAAACAATGAGTTTGTGTCAAGGTCTCTCACAAGGGAATGCACCAACATTAGGTGGTTGAATAGTCTCAGATAAACCCTCCGTGCTTCCTCTTGCAGGGGTTGTAAAAGTTATTATATTATTCATAGAGTCAAAAAGACAGGGAAAGAGAAGCCAGCACTTTTGGAAAATTCAGCTAGCAGATGAAATGTGAGTTTTAGTAAAGGAACTGGAATTAATACTTGAATATTTTCAACATGATAGACGAGAAGGCATCAACAGAAATGATCAAGAGCATATTATCCCTCTATATAGTGACTAGTGTCCAGGGCATTTTTGTAGAAGGGGTTTGCTCTGTCCTTCTATGCTGACCAATTCTTTACATACATTTGGTGAGTGCATCAATATCATAATGGGTGCACAATCTTAGCCTCATGCTTAGCATTTTTTTTCATTTAAAAGTTGTCAACGGTTTTAGCTGGAATTTACAAACAGTTCCTTTCCCAGGAGAGAAAGAAAAAGCAACTCCAGAACCATTTTTGATACTGTCTGTGTTCGAAGAGAAGTATAGAGTTGTATAGGCAAAACATGGTTAAGCCTCCTAAGTAACTAGATGGCATGAAAATTGTTAATACCTCCTTCATATAGCTCATTTATAACTTTGCTGAGGCTTACTTCCTCTGTGCAATTAGAATTAATGTTTTTTTTTCTTAGTGTTCTTCCAGGAATGTGTACCTGACCATAATATGGCAGTCTATACTTGAGCTGAGCTTTCATTTTAATTTTGCAGATCATCTTTAAGTTGCAGAGAATGCAACAACCATGGTAGGCTTTAATTGCCTCCATTCATTAATATTTAATTTTCAGATAATGCTATCAAGAGTACACCTAGGTTGCAATGAAACTCAGTATTTCCAGTAAAGATGAAACAGAAATTGAATACTTCCTACTTTACAGTAGGAATAGCAATTATTCATGTAGAATAGTAATTTCATTTTCACTAAATATACACCTCCATGGAATGTTCAAAATACCAATAAACTAAGCCACTAAGCTAAACTTAATTAGTTAGAGTCTCATAGGAGTTAGAAGCTAACTTGAGAATAGTTCACTTTAACCTCACAGGTTCTTCATAGATACACTTTTGCAACACATCATGATGTGTAAGCATTCTGTGTATTTTCTTCTTGAGGAATGCCAAGAGCTGGGTTCCTCTGCCCTTCAGGATTGTCTCCCAAGGGAATCTCCCAACCTATCTCCTAAACAGGCCAAAGTTTGCCCTCCAGAACTCCAAGGTAGCAATTCTGCTGACCCCAACTCTGGATTCCCCAAGAATCAAAAGCTATCATTTCATGATCACTATGCTCAAGGTGGCCTCCAGCCATCACATCACCCACCAGTTCTTCTCTGTTTGCGAACAGCAGGTTCAGTGGAACACCTCCCCTATCTGTCTCACTCACCAGCTGTGTCAGGAAGTTATCTTCCAAGCACTCCAGGAACTTCCTAGACTATTTCCTCTCTGCTGTGCTGTCAGCAGACATCTGTTCTTGCTTGTTGAAGTCCCACATAAGAATAAGGGCTAGCAAGCATGGGACTTCTTCTGGCTTCTTACAGAATTTCATCTGTATCTTCATCCTGATTGGGTGGCCTGTAACAAACTCTCACCAGGACATCTGCCTTGTTGGCCTTCTCTCTGATTCATACTCATAAACACTCAATTTTATTGGCACCATCACTAAGCTCTAGACATCGTAACACTCCTAACGTACAGGATTACCCCGCTGACTCTCCTTCCTTGCCTACCCCTTCGGAAAAGTTTACAGCACTCTGGTTGTGCAAGCCAGACCACCATGTTTCCGTGATGGAAACTATGTCATAGCTTTCCTGCTGCCCAATGTCTTCCAGCTCCTCCTGTTTGTTGCCCATGCCGTGTGCATTGGTGTAAATGCACTTCAGTTGGGCTATCAATCCCATCCACTGGGGTATCAAAGTATTCCAACCAGAGCTGTGCCTCGGCAGCTGCCTCAGCTGGTCACACAGTCCTGCAGCCTTGCCTCATTCCTTTTATTTTTTGGCCAGCAGCAAAAGATAACTACGGATAATTTCCCAGAGAAAGGATAATGTAAGACTAATGCAGTTGTCACCACAGCTCTGCCTGTGGTCTCAGACCTTGATTCTAACACATTAAAAAAATCATAAGATAAAACGTTAAACTGTTCTCCCTAATAAGTAGTAAGATTTTGAAAGATGAATGTAATATAATGTAAAGATTTTGTACATTGGCTAGGATGTCCAGGCTTCTATGCAGTCAGAGATCCAAGAGGCATCCACTGTAGGTGTAGATGTTCAACTCAGTTGTGCACATGGAGTAAGCCAACACTTCCAGGAACAGTTAACTGAATTTCATATGCGGTGCACAGGTGGACAGGATCTCCACAGTAAACGGTTCGCTTTCAGAATGTCCCAAGTGAAATTCTGGTGCAGCCTTCCAAGCAGACTGAGAAATTCATACAGCCCAAGCTATCTGTATTGATGAGCTCTCTGACACAAGAAAAGATAATGGATATTATGACTACAGGCACTCTATGTGTTAATAATATATCAAAATAGGCAGGCATTAATGGTGAGCTGCAATCTTTGTGGTATTGATTCTTTTAAGAAAAAGACATAAAAATAGAAGCCTAGAGCAGAAAATGACATTTCAAATGTTTATGTGTGTGCGTAGTCAAAAATACGCATTTTCTTGTCCAGGCTGGTCAATAAGTTAACAGTATCACTGCATATTGAATCATGTACTCAACATGTGCTTACTGCAAAATATGTTAGAAACCCTAATTATCTGATCACATAGACCACTAATAACGTAAGGAACAGACAAATCAAAAAAATACTTTGTTGGACCTCAATAATTGTGTTCTTTTGCTTCTGTGTTTTATTCATATGTACACAGATTACAAATCCTATAATGTATAATGAATGACAGTAGGAAAGAACATTTCCTTGCCAGAGTTTATTCTAGCAATTGGAGCAATCTGACAAAAGGTTTTTGAAGCCACATAATTGGTATGGCTTCAGGTTAATCACGTTATGTTATAATAGGTCACTGCTAGGTATTTTTATTTAATTTTATGTAAAATACGCATTCCAGAATGAGTAGAGGGAATGCAAGGTTTCAGTCAGCAGTGTCCAGGATAAGCTGTGTTTCTGAGAGGATAGAGTGGGGTAACCCCATTACAGCCGTTTGGCTTAAGAAATTTTGGTGGATTATAAATTGGTAAAGTTGAAGCTGGTATATATTTGAGAAGCCATAAGGAAATTTCATGTGTTCTTTATTAAGGATGTAGGAAAACCTATAGGTTCTTTGCAGCCACTTTTCGTACAATGTGTTCTAAGTACAAGCACAGTCTCAGTACTTTTTAGATCACTTTTCTGCTGTGTATTTTACAATATTCAATGGGCTTTTACAAGGCATTATTAAAAAAAAGCCAAGTTAATATCGATTTATCTCAAAGGTGACAGACCTTTGAATATTTTATCCATCTTTATCATAGTAGGGACATGCATATAACTGTACTAACTTCATTCTTTAAAAATTAGTCCCTGAAAGCAATATGTTTCCTTCAGCTTCGGAAAGTCTCAACCTCAAAAATAAGAAATTACGCATATTTCTGTTTGACAGGGCCCTTAGAAGAAAAGAGAAGCAATGTTTCTGGGGTCAGCATTTGAACTCTAATGTACCATTAGTGTACGAGACTCCCAAATGATTTATGAAAGGAAGACTAGTGGTAAATAAAAGATTATAAAAACCAAACATAATGAAGTGCCAGTAGAAGTAAAAGTCTAGAAAGTTTTCCAGCGTGAGACAGTATTACATTAAAATCAGAAGCATTAATTGTATTTTGTTTAAAGCACCATTTTCAAAGGAAGTTTTTGCTATCATTGTATACTAAAGTAAAATTCATTATTTTCATGGGCAACAGAGATGGCATGGTACATCATAACTACAGATATGATGGAAAGGAATATGAAATTGGATCTTATTTGATAGAAATTTAAATAAGGTTTTTTTAATAATTATGTCTGAAAACCTACAGTGTTATTATAGTTAACTAGATACAAAATATTTCACATTTTCTTTCAACTTCTAGTTCTTAAGCAAAAATGGTAATCTTTCTCAAAATATTTATTTTTTAGGGTTGTGTACTTTACAGAAGCTGACACTAAAAGCCCATGTAGATATTTTCTAACTTGGCAAAATGCTTAGCTAAAATAACTGTTACTGATTATGGGATGAATAGTCAGCAAATAACAAAAACAAATTAGAAAGTCATAACATAATTTATAATCATGAGTAATTGAGATTTTTGAGACAAACTATATGAAGAAAATGAGGAAAACATTAATGGAAATAATGGATTTAAATCATGACACATTCATAATGAGATAATTCAATTTACAATGTTAAATAATTTAGTCTATTATATTCTAAATGCAGTTTCTCAACATTAAATATCACTGAATTATTTTTACTATATTATTTTTGTAACCTGTATTGTAAGCCATTAATTTGACATTAAAAGGTGATGTGATTATAAAAACATAACAGGGAATACAAAAAGGTAAATGATTGTGAGAAATCAAAGAAAGTTTAACTGACTTTTGATAAGATAAAAAGAATCTTACTGTTAGAAAACGAGTTTTCAGTTCCTGAAATGGATACTCACACATATTAGCTATGCTGTGATTAAGACTTCAGGTAGAAGAAAACAGTGTGACCACAACTCCAGTTCCTCTTCACAAGCAAATGAAATGCAAAGCAACCAAACTAAACAGTGCTGTGCAGTTTATCTCATTGCCTAATGACTAATGCTGTCCATGTCTAAGTGAAGGACTGAACCTTCCAAACTTATTTACATGGAATAATGTCATAACTACAGAATACCAGCTTCATTAGGTGAAAAATATGCCTGTCTCAGTAACATCTGTTCACTTTTTATAATTTGTACTCCAACACAGTCAAATTTATGGGGGGGAAAAAAAATCAAGGCATTAATTTCCCAAGAGGCAGAATCAGACTCTTTGAATCAAAACTGATTGGAGAGGGCCAAGGAGGAGGAAATTCCAGTTGGGGTAAGTTACCCATCAGGAACATCCACAGTCTTTTTCCCATTAGCACTAAGAACCAGCATACACTGAAGATGAGGTCCTCGAGCTGATCACATGTTAGAGCTTGATACCAGTCCATCCCATCCCGTCACTCTTTGGGTGTTGGATTCTTGTGGCAGACTGCCTAGCACCAGGAGGCAAGTTAGCAGTTTCATGTAAAACTTCCTAGGCCTCTTGAATGTCTTCTCTCTTACACACACAGTCCTTCCTCCTCCATCTACAGTGGAATGTCATCAGTCAATTTAACTTGCAGATTACACTAAAAGGGATGAAAATTTCATAAAAAATGTTAATTTCTTGGTTATTGCTGACCTTCATGCTGAGGGAGGTGGAGGACTACAGTTTATTCTGTCGCAGAAAGACAGTGAATACCACAAAGGCTAAAGTAATTGGGTAATAGAAGAAAATATCAAACTGTATTTTGGGGTTCTTGGTTGTTTTACTTTGCTGGGGGGTTGAGATTTTTTTTTTTTAACTGTTCTTTGGTTTTTAAAGGCCAAGGAGTTAGGAACTACAGCTTGTGCATTTTCTAAGTAGTTATATTATCAGGAGAAATGCAAAATAACAAGAATATATTCTTTAGAAGAGGCTAGGAAAAGGTAAGGATAATATCTATGATTCTCAGGACTTTTCAGGGTCAAGGTTTTCTAGAAAAAAAGTTTGGGAAAACCCAAAAAAAGCCCTCATGAGACAAAAAAAGTCGGTAGGAATGGTTGTCTCTGAGGAAGAGATACTGGTTGTCAGGCAACACCAGAATAAGGGATGAGTTTTACATATAGACTGCATGGTACATTACTTATCTCAGATGTTTGGATTACTTTTCCTTTTGTTCAGTGCTATCTTTGCAGAATAACTATGAGCAATCTAAGTTTTAAAAAAAGAACAGAAAATCAAAATTAGCTGAAGTGAGTTTAGGAACTTCTGCATTGTTGAAATTGCACTGTGAAAGATCTGCTATTTATTTCAGTGATGTTTAAATGTGTTTCCAGTTTCTTCCATGAATTTGACAGTTTAATATTTTGTGACAGTTAAAGGTGTACTTCATATAAATGTACTTTGATTTCAGGCATTCCAAACAAATTTATTACAGGTCTGTTTCACACTGATAAAAAAAGAAGATAGAGATACATAATCAATAGTGTTTATGACAGTTTTCTGCCAAGTCACACTATGTAGCTTCAGCTGAGAAATGAAAACTAATTTTGTTGAACACAACCCTATAGATTCTAAAGAGAGTTCTGTGAATTTCAGTCCTGAACTTTAAATCCTGTATACAAGTAATATCTGAGTCACTGGAAGCTCACACCATTCTGTCATGCATCACTTGTTAATGACCTTTCCTTGACCTTATCAAAAAACTTTTAACAAAGGAAATGCATATCCATTGTTGCTTTACTGTAAAAAGGCAGTATTTAATATGAGTAGCCCCATTTCAAACTCTGAAGTTTCATGAATTAGCTAGTATGAGTTTGAGTTCATTATAAAAAGGTTAGTATTTCAAGATAGACAATTTACAAATTGCTATACATCTATCTTTTTGTACTACTATATCCAGGAGGTTGCAATAAGAGAAGGCATGTAGTACCCGAGGTGCAAATTAGGCTACAGTAGAAAAGTTTATGGAAAAAGCTGAAAGAGAATGTATGTCCAAAATTAGGAACAGGAAAGATGTCAGTCCATAAAGATTGCACACTAACTCTGTAAAGAGTGATGAAGTGGAGAGTCTGCCAAGGTAATTTAGATAATTATGGCCAAGAAAGACCATATACGGTAGGGGTAATCTAGAATGGTTCTTTCCTTATGCTGTGTTTTGCTTTTGTGACTCTGTTTTAACAGAATTTTACTTCTATTCTTACCCTGACAGAAGTGAGTAAGCATACTCTGATAAATTTAAATCTTGTCACACCATAAATCAGTCACCTCACCTACAGAAAATACAACCTTCCCTGGAAAGGTGGACATAACTGGGGTTCACTGAAAAGAAATGTTTGTGCTATCTATATTCAGGGCTCCTCCTGAGTCTTCAGGTTGCTTCCACACTAGGTTGCAGGTGTCTTTTTGTACTGTCAACACTGGTTTATGCAGAGGAAGACAACTCCCTTGATATGTCTGGAACTTCTTTGATGAGAAGCAGGGAAGTGGAAAATGGTTTCGCACTTTTGGAGGGTGGGATGAGAAGGAAACTTGTCACACTAACAGAAAACACACTTGAAAAAGTCTTCCCAACATTTTTTTAATTCTGTTCCTTACACTACAAAGATGAAAGACTCAGGTTCACTCCTAAGACCTAATCTGTTTTTTTGCCTATGTATTCAAAACAGAATTAAGACTATTAACTCTTCCAAAGTTTGCAGCTAGATGATATTGATAGTGATGCTGGAGGAGAGGGGGAAGCAACTATTTATCTTCACTTTAACTGAAAGTGAAATAGGAAAAAAAGATATAAAATGTCAGTATCAAAGATACTAGTAAATATCTATGAAGATATGTATAAGTATTAAAATAATTTCTGATTTCAGGAAAAAAAGTGGAGTTGAATGTACAGTCACGGAAAATAACATTTTTCTCTCATACTACTTTGTTTCTCTTTTAGTGGCAAAGCATTACTATAACACTGGTTGAGAAAGTGCAGATGGTTGCTGTAATCCTAGGATCTCTGTTCTTAGTAGCAAGTGTGACTTGGCTTCTATGGTCAGCCTTCAGCCCCTATGCAGTATGGCAAAGAAAGGACATCCTTTTTCAAATCTGCTATGGAATGTATGGTTTTATGGATCTAGTATGCATAGGTAAGCTCAAAATCTTTAAACAGCACAGATTGTGGTTTAAGACGGTGACTATCTCTATTTTTCTAATTGGTCACGCTAATCGATCACTCCAGTTCTTTGCAGATTTATTCTCGGCTGATACCTTTGGCAACTGCTGCTTTTTACAGTGTTACAAATACTGCAAAGAGAAAAGAATCAAAGTTTTACTCTCAGGTTCATCGAAGTGTCTTCCCAAAATCTTAGCGGTGAGAACAGGATCAATTTACATTTCTTGAAAAAATAGATGACTAGCAAAGTTCAGGAAGTTAAATAGATGAAAACAACAAAGACATTATTAAAATAATTAGTAAAATTATGCACTGTCAAGTCTTCTAGTGATGCCACTTTGCATTAGATTGTACCCTCATGAAGCTCAGAAGAAGCCCTTAAGGAAGGCATCAAACTGCACACTCAAAATTAAGTTGCACAGACTTATATAGGTCACTGTGCTAGTAATAGAGGAGAACAGAGAAGACAGGCATGAGTTCTTTGTACATCATAAACAGTTATGAAACACTCACATACCTCTAACTATAATAACTTCCTTTACTGTTAAAAAGTCGCAAGTCACTTAACCCTAGATGAAATCTTGTAAACGAAAATGCAATTTACTGTAAAGCTCTTTTGACCACTTTTGAATTTTCTGAAAATGCACTGGACCCAGAAATATTTAAATAGAACTCCCTTTAGTACTTGGTAACACCCTTGAATTGATTGTTGTTCTAACTATGATTATCTGCAGAGAAAATTTACATTAAATATTACATAATTAATTTACATAATTAATTCTACATAATTAACAATATTAGTTTACATTAAATGCCATGCTTAGAATTGCAAATCCAGAAGTTAAATGCCATCTGATGTTTGCTTTGAGATTTCTGAGACATAATGTTATCCCAGTTTCATATATGGGAATTCAGGACAGTGCTGAATTCTGCTCAATAAGGGACAAAGAAACAGAGTGATTCCTAATATCAAGGCTTTTGCTCCAACTGTAAAGCCATACCATCTTTTATTGAATCCATCCAATTACTGTAAAAGTATTTATATTTCAACTAGATCAGCAGTTTCATTTTGTAATTTTTGTTAGAGAAGCCCACTCTGGAATATTTTGGAACACAGGCTTTCATCTGTGAACTCAAATCTTCTCTGACAGAAAAGCGAGCAGAATCTTATACTTTGGACAAGTGCTCAGCTTTTAAATTAATAAAAAGGCTCAGCTACATATCCTCTTGCATGCTGATTTCTGAATACCACCTCTTCCAGCTTAACACTCAATATTGAAGGGTTTGCTTTTGTTTAAAAAAACACTAAGTGAAGATAAAATGTGCTTCAGACATTCTGAATGTCTGTGGGCGATCGGAAGTGTCACTGTATTTATCTACAGAAGTAAACTGTTGGAAGGTGAGCTCTCCATAGATTGGTACATGCAGTTATGTAGCTGCCTTTCAGGCCAGCCAGGCTCAAGCCATCACTGAACTGGAAGCTACTGAACTAACACGCACCTCACATGGCTATGGAGCTTCTGGCCTAACTGGCACCATGCAGGAGCAAAGCGATCATGCAGTTGTCTGCTCCCACAAGATCAACTGACTTGCCTCTAATTAAATAAACACATATTTTATAATCCTATCATAAATCATACATGATAATTTTAATGTAAAACTGACTATAATTGAATGTATTTCAACACCGTTTTGTGGTTATGAAGTTCAGTGCAGAAACTATTTAACAGTTTACTAGACTGTATCTGAAAATTCAGAAAACTGTATAAAGGAGGTTTGGTAATTGAGGAATTCTGATGATCCAGATTCATTCAGACCCACTTATTCTGCATATAATTTCAAGTAATCTGCATGCTGTAAGCTTGTAAGATCAGGAGTTCTTGTAATTCTTGAAAATATTTATTAATATAGTCAGCTTTATTCATATTTATCTTATTTCATTATAAAGTGAAGGGGTTTAGATTGATAGTTTTAATTTAAAACATTCAAATAAAGTTCTCTAATAAATGTATGTAATTAATACTCCTGAATGATTTAAAAAAAACCAAATGCTTTCCATTATGCTGATGACTTCCAAAGGCATTAACTTATGATTTTACCATTATTATATGTAATCTCTTATATCATAAAGCTTGTTATGCTTACAGCCAGCCACAGTTCTCAGTATCTCCTCTTCTCTCATTTGTGTTCAGTCACCCATTGCATTCTCTGAGTTTTCAACAGGATTTACAGTGAGTGAGTGCCTATACTCCCACTGATATCTATCCTTATTTCAATGAAAAATCTATGCAGACATACAGGTTTTCCTGTGCAGCACATATTTCAAGACAATGCTTGGTGGTATGACCAAGATTTATCCTACCTGCCTTCAGTTATGCCTCCCTACAGCTTTGCAGAAACAATATGAATATTTTTGGTCATTTGTGAAGTGTAAATGAGTGAGAAAAAAAAGTGTCAAGCACTTTTTGAAATGTTTTGCCACAATTTTTAAAGGCAGTTGCCTAAAGGTACTGACATATTTACATGACATCTTTGAAAACTTGCACATAATGTTTCATTTTCCCAGTGATTGGCTTATACATCATATGTAGCAGACCAGTCACTTTCTTATTAAGCAAATTACACATAACTTCTATTTTACTTCTTAATTTTGTTTTACTTTTCACCAAAAGAAAAATCCCAGAGATTACAGATCACCTGTATAATATGTTCCATTCATTCCAGTGTACATATTTTATTGGGATCCACTGTTCTCCTTGTTCTACTCTAAATTTTTTCCAGAATTCTTCCTAACAAAGAGGATTGTTTTTACTTATCAGTGTTGTTTTTAACCCTACAAGTCATTAGCTTGTGCTTTTCTGCATCTAAGCTGTCTTTAAAGCTGTTCTCTTTGAAAACTGCTGGTGGTAGAAGTTTTCCCACAGCAAATCTTGAACATGCTAATCAAGTAGAACTACGGCCTGTGAAACCCAGAGCTATCGCAGTGATAGTGCCAGGATCAGATCATCCATGTAGGGATTATCGAAGGGAGTGAGTGAATTCATGGGTTAATATGAAAGGAATAAATACTATAAACCCCTTATCTAGCCACTGAAGGATAGTACATTAAGCCTTTGTCATTCTACTTTGTAGTCCTAGAAATTATTTCTCATAACAGAAAAGTCATAGAATTTTATATATTTTCACTGGAAAATAGTCACAACTACTAGTCATAAATGGTTCTAGTATGAACGAAATATCTCATAAATAGTAACAACTAACTTCCAATCACAGAAAAACAGTGCAGCTCCTTTATAGCATGAAAAGAGGTTGTAACATTGCACTGGAAACATGACTATGGCAAGGGCGTAAGAGATGGGAGCCAATGGAAGGTGTGAGTAGCCCTCTGAAAGCCTCTTTATTCCCAGCCAAGGAACCTGATGCCTAGCAACATTTATGTAGCTCCTTACTTGTAAAAATGTATAGGCTGAAGTTCCTTACAATGAACACATCTAGCTGCACTTTATGTGTCTTTACTCAGAAAGTCTTTTTTTCCCCCACTAGATCTCATTCTAAATAGTTTATAAAGAGTATATTACTATTTTTAGAGTGGACATGTTTCACTTTAATGCTTTGAGCAATTGATTGCTTTTTTATATATATCTGTGGGTCCTTGGATAGTGTTAAGACATGGCATTTTGTCCAGAGATAAAGTCTGTTTCTGAAAAGGGTCTTTTATTCCCTGGTAAGATCTTGTGATGTTTCTGGGAGGACCATTCCTAAATCATTCTAAGTAGGATTAGTGTGATATGTAAGATAAAGTTTTAACCTAATACTATCAAATCTGAATGAAGTAAGACAAGTAGCCTACTTGTAAAGCCATTTAGTATGAAAAATTTCAAGTGATCTTGTAACTCAGGGTAACAAATCCTTTGAATAAAGTGAATCTCACAGTACTTGGAAAGAAAATAAAATTATGATTCTCCATAATCCTATTGTCTGTATCCCACTACAGTCCTTATGTCTTAGAGATAAAACCTAAAGGTAAAGTCATCTTAGAACCCGAGGACATTTTGATGGGTCCATCATCCTAAAATTCTGTTCCTTGTAGATATTAATTGGACAGAACATCAGAACAGCTAACAGTAGTGAATTCTGACACTTCGTGGGATCATCTGAGTCAAGAAGTAAACTTTTTTCCCAAGAAGTGTGCAGTATATCCTCTGTGCTGGTGAAATCATGATATTTGGAACACATCAGTATTCTTCATGAATTTATCCTCATTTTCTCTCTCATATCTACATTCATTGCTGTGGAACTTTTACAAGAAAGGAGATTCTTTGCTATTTTCTTACAGCTCCACTTCAGTGACTAGCTACTTATATTTTAAGCATCAGAACTTCTCTGGACCTGGAAAATCTCCAGCATTTAAACCTTATCCAGATTTCTTCTTGTTTGTGGTCTTGGAACTGTTGTTGCTGAGAGCTTTCTTCCCCGCCTCACCCCCAGTTCTTTTGCCTCTTCTGCATAGGTCTTTGTCAATCTGTAGTTCTATCAGAAGGGAAATAAAACTTTTTATGAGAGGAATTATGAAAGCACTCCTTTTCTCCTTCAGCATTGCCAAATCTGACAACTTTATTTCAAGCCTTGTAATAGTTGATCCTTTGTTCAGTAACTCTTTTAAAGTATACGTGACTGACAGCTTCCATGGTATGGAAAATATCTTTTCCTTGCCAAAGTTGAAAAACTTTGAAAACATAATTTCAATAAGTCCTGAAAGACCCAAAACAGTAAAAAAGAGCTCCCTGAAAGAAGTTGTCCTATGACTTTTTCTGTTGTGATTTTGGGAGGATACTTTTGGCTGTTTCAATGTACTTCATGTACCTCAATGATCCTTTTTCAAATGCTTCCCTCTCTATTCTATCTTGTTCAGGTTCCAATGGAGTGCAGGCATGTATGTATCTTCACACTGGAGTAAATAGAGTCTTTTAATTTTCCTTTATCATAGTCCTGAGAGAAATTGGGCCAAATAATGCTATGTTACACGATAAGGTAGAGGAAGATTATTTACATCTCCTTTATCATTTTATAGGAAATCCGACAGGGAAAAAAAAAAAAAAAAAAGGTGTATCTTTGTCACAGCAGTAAAGCCACAGCTTAGTTGGTTCGTAGATTCTGTACACGATCAAACACATGTACTCTTTTTAAGACAATCTTGAAGGTACATTTATGTATTTAATAAATTATTATTAAAATGTTACATTTTTAGGACAGGTTATTTTATCTGTATATGAGAAGGTGAAGATAGAAATCTTGCAATCAAGAAAAAGTTCCACTAAGAGGCTATGCTGTTACAAAATACATTTAGAGGAGGCACTGCTATCTGAAAATCATTGCACTTGAATCTGAGGTTTTCTGTTCATGTAAATATTTTTATCATCCTTTCTGCCTGCGTCATCTTTCTTTGAACAACTCCTTTCTGGTGTTGGTTAACCAAGCTAAAGGACATCAGACACTTAGATCACAATTTTGTTGTGCAGAAACAGGTAATATACAATCTCTTGGCATAAAGGACTATAGCCTGTGACCCACAAATCATATAGATATGTCCATGTATAGGAAAATTTTAGGCAAGAATCACAGAGGAAAAAATATTTTCTTTGTTTTTGGCTAGGCAGATTGCTCTCTTACCAAAGCAGGGAGCCAGAGAAAACACGAGATATTGCACAGAACCATGTAAGTTACCAGGTTGGTTGAAGAAAAAACTAGTAAGAAGGCTGAAGCCCTATGTGTCTCTCCAGTAAACCCATATTTGAACTACTTACACATAGAGAGGATAAATATATACATGCACACAAAAAATGAAGAGCTTCACTTCTTTAAATAAATTGCTTGAATGCATACAATAGGCATAAATATTAGCTACATGGAAATTCATGAGCCAATTGGTTTGTTCAGGACTCCAGAAAATCTGTATTTTCCTTGAAGAACTTTTAAAAAGATTTCCTGGGTCTCAACAAAAAGATGATTCTCAACTTTTTCCTGCTGAATATTGAACAGAAAGAAGAAAGCCTATCATCCTGACCATGCTCATCATAGTTAATAATAAGATTTAATCTCTTCTTGTTCTACTGAAGCAAGACAGGAAAGTCTTTACACTTACAGCTATTTCAGGTTTTCACAAATCTTCTGCGCTCCTGAGTTAAGAATCAGAAAGCATTTAAATTTCTCTGTATCTGTATTGAATTCTACAATATATTCAAGCAAATTTAAGACCATCCTGTTCCTTATAGAAGGTCTAACCTACTTAAATATCTACTTAAACCAGTATAAATTTCAGTAAATAAATAGTACTTACCACGAACAAGGGCAGCAGTAGCATAAACAGTCAGTTTCCAAATCTGCCAATTTTGCACTGGTTTACTTAAATCTAAATAATTTATTTAGTTAGGCATGCTCAGGTTATTCCAGTATTGATTATGTTGAACTTTTATTCAGAACAATTTTATTTCCTCTGCATGTTTCTGCCTCCCAAACACATAAATAACCAGTTACATTGCATAGGTATGGTTTGTTTGAATTATTAATGTTACAAGTAATTTAATAGCCTTTGGAAATTACCAGTCATTACTATGTGTTAGTTCTCTATTTAGTATCAACTGACATTTCATACAAACTCTTTTTTTTTTCTTTTCCTTGATTTCAGGACTGATAGTACACGAAGGTGCATCTGTTTATCGAGTGTTTAAGCGCTGGAGGGCTGTGAATCTACACTGGGACGTGTTAAACTATGATAAAGCCACGGACATAGAGGAGAGCAACCGAGGAGAATCGTCAGCAGGAAGGACATTGTGGTTACCACTGACTGCGTTTAGAAACAGAAGTTTAGTTCATCCGACACAGTTAACCTCACCACGGTTTCAGTGTGGCTATGTGTTGTTACACCTGTTCAACCGCATGAGACCTCAGGAAGGATCGGAGGATAACTGCTCTGGGGAAGTAGTGATGAGAGTTACCTCGGTGTAAAGATTATGCCCACTGTGCTACACAGATAAGGATAATGTGCCCTGATGTTACAGGACTTTGGAATGTAGTTATGATGAATGGTGAAACCATTAACACTTGAAAAAGTATATACACTTTTTTAAAAAAATTTAATGCTTTTTATATGACCAGATAAAACACAAATACATTTTTCTGGGGAAAAAAAAAAAGTCTCTTGCTTTTTATATAGTCTGATTTATTGGATCTTTTCTCAGTTTGTATCTGAGGTGTATATAATATAACTTAACTCTTAGGTCTTTGAATGATGAAGAAATTTTTAAGTGAAAAGATATATTTAAATGTATTTTCATAAACTCTGGTTTTAATCCACTACTGTTATTTTTTCCACTTTCATGAGGATTAAACTGGACAATGTTCTTCTAAAAAGAAGCAGAATGTTGACACAAGTCAAGTATTCTTCCTTTTCTGTCTTCATTTTGTTGTTGTTTGTAGCACAGTTCAGGTGTGTGAAAGTAAGTAAGGGATATATTGTCCTTTGCCTTTAGGAAGGAAGTCTAGTGGGTGCTCTACAAAACCTAAGGGAAGATGGGGAGTCTTCTTTTCTTTTAGCTCTCCCACATGTCCATGCAAGATGTCAGGCACAAGTATGACACAGACAGAGGAAGAGTCTTGCACTGCCTCTTGAGTCTCTAAGATCTGCAGAGTGCTGGTGCTGTGCCTGTGCACAGAAATGACGTTACCTTCCAAGTAGTGGTGCTGAAATTAGCAACCTGTGAATTTTTAGTACTATTCTGACTCTAGGTCATTGATATCCCTTTTTAAATTTTTTTTTTTTAAAAAAAGTGCATTACAGCTTCTAGAATAATAATAAATCCAAATAGCAACTGAAGTAGAAATAATGCAGAGCCTTATTTTTGCCAGGTAACAAATCATACTAAAATGAGCCAATATCATGATAGATAATCAACACTGTGAAGTGTGCTTCTCTTTTTTCTGTTTCATGGCATAAATTCCAATATAATTTAATCAAATGGAAATGGAAATAATTTTCAAGTTAATTAAGCCTGTTGAAGATTGAGACAGAAAAGTAGGGCTGAAATTACTCTGAGAGCACTAGCTTATTTAAAACAGTTTCATAGAATCATAGAACACGCTGAGCTGGAAGGGACCCTCAAGAATCATCAAATCCAACTCTTGGCCCTGCACAGGACCCCCCAGAAATCACACCTTGTGCCTGAAAGTTTTGTCCAAATACTTTCTAACCTCAGACAGGCTTGGTGCTGTAATCACTTCTCTAAGGAGCCTGTTCCAGTGCCCAGCCACCCTCTGGGTGAAAAACCTTTTCCTCATATCCAATCTAAACCTCCCCTGACTCAGCTTCATGCCATTTCCTTGGGTCCTGTCACTGGTCATGAGAGTGAAGAGATCAGTGCCTGCCCTTCTTCTTCCCCTTGTTAGGATGTTGAAGACTGCAATGAGATCTCTGCTCAGTCTCCTCTTCTCCAGGCTGAAAAGACTAAGTGACCTCAGCCACTCCTCATACAGCTTCCCCTCCAGACCCTTCACCATCCTTGTGGCCCTCCTTTGGATTC
>VXAY01003232.1:1353098-1385128 GCA_013399855.1 Oxyruncus cristatus | reverse complement strand
CTCCTCATACAGCTTCCCCTCCAGACCCTTCACCATCCTTGTGGCCCTCCTTTGGATTCTCTCTAATAGCTGAATATCTTTCTTACATTGCACTGCCCAAAACTGCACATAATATTCAAGGTGAGGCCTTGCCAGTGCAGAGCAGAGCGGGACAATCCCCTCCCTCAACCGGCCGGTGATGCTTTGCCTGATGCCCCCCAGGACACCAGGGTTGGCCCTCCTGGCTGCCAGGGTCCCTTTCCACAGTGCTGCTCTCCAGCCGCTCATTCCCCAGTCTGTACCACACATCCAGGGCTGCCCCATCCCAGGTGCAGAAACCAGAACTTGCCCTGGTTAAGCTTCATGGGTTGGTGATTGCCCATCTCTAATTTGTTGAGGCCTCTCTGCAGGGCCTCTGTGCCCTTAGGGGAATCAACAGCTCCTCCCAATTTAGTGTCATTGGCAAACTTAGTATTCCTTCGAGTCCTGTGTCCAAGTTGTTAATGAAGATGTTGAAGAGAACTGGGTCAAGGATGGAGTGGTGGGTTGACCTTGTCTGGCTGTTAGATCCCCACCCAGTTTTTCTCTCCCCCTTCTCAACAGAAGAGAGGGAGAAAATAAGATGACAAGGGTATCACTTACCAATTATTGGCTTAAGCGCAAAAAAGACACAACAAGGGGAAAATGACTTTCATTTATTGCCAATTTAAAAAAAAAGGTTTGGTGAAAAACAAAGATAAAACCTAAAACACCTCACTTTCATCCACCCCTCTTCTTCCCAGGCTCAGCTTCCTCCCTTCACTCCCAACTTCTCTATCTCCTCCCCACTGAGCAGCGCAGGGGGATGAGGAACAGGGGTCAGCAGTCTGTCTATAACAGCTCCTCTCAGCTGCTCCTCCCTCCTCCCCACACTTCTCTGCTCCAGCCTGGGGCCTCTCCAGGGGCTGTAGTCTATCAGTATGAAATTCCTCCAGCATGGGCTCTCCGTGGGCAACAGTTCCTTCAGAGCATGTCCACCTGCTGTGGTGTGTCATTTGGGGGCTTCAGTGGGGATGTCTGCTCCAGCACAATCCTCTCCATGGGCTGCTGCACCAGGATCTCTCCAGGATCACAGGGAAATCTCTGCTTGGGATAGGCCATGTCTGGCATAGTCCCAGGCTATCCTCACAGAGGTCATCCCTCCACCTCCCATCCCCACCTGTCCCCCCAGCCACCTACACCCATTACACGGGTAAACATCTCTCTGCTCCAAAATAACTTTATCTAACGGCTGAAGAATTTTATTTTGTGCAGGAGATGGAGTGCTGAGGCTGGAAAATCCCCTGTCATGGATCAACAGGATGGTGCTGCAATCAGTGCATGCCTTCCCTTTATTAGAGGCTCGCGTGCCAAGACCAGACACAGGAGGCCTCTGCAACTACACTTGGAAGGGAGTTAGAAATAATTTAAGCATTGGCGCTAAGAGCTCCTTATATATTCATAAACATTTATCCAATGAACTCCACACAGGGCTCAGCATTCTGTGTTATACACACAAGCTCTAATTTAGACTTACTAAATCTACACATGCCTTACTGCTCTCACAATTCATGTGAAAAGCAGTATATAAGACATGAACAACAAAATGTTATCTCGAAAAAGCCAGTTTGTCTCATGCATGGCAAATTGCCAGCATACGACAGGCAATCTCCTTGAGAAACTATGAGAATTCAGTTCTAGATTATCTTTAAACAATTTCCCAAAGGAGGAATTTGTGGAGGAATAACAGACAAAACTATGATTTGGGAAACCTGCTGTATCACAGGGAATTATTTTATTACTACTTAAATGAGGGCTGCTTTCCCAGAAGGATCATAGTTCCACTTGACCAAACTGAGATCAGAGTTAGTATCTCAAAAAGCACTTTTTATACAAGTATAATAAGATATTCTGTGATCAATATACTTAGAGGTTTTGTTTCACACATTTTAGGTACTTGTGATCTCTGGGATTTAAAGAACAGTTCAGTCGCCCTTTTACAGGATCCTAAAAACAAAATTAAAAACTATATGAAAATGTTTTTTTGTAAAGAAATCTTTTCATTTACATAAGCTGGGGAAAAAAAAGACTCACCAGAAAAGATCAATAGATGCAATTTAGGAGAGGACAAAATTTTTGTGTACAAATATTTGAAAGACACCTGCGTCTAGAACAGTTAACAGCTTCAGAGGGAAAAAAAGTGGTCCAAGTAAGAGTAATGAAAATTGTTAGGTAGAGAAATGTTTATGGCCAATATCAGACAAGCCTTTTTAATAGTAGGATTATTCATCATTAATTTCTATGGCACAATAATTTTGCATATGTCTGCAGTTATGTATTTCTGTATGTAGAAACCAAGACCAGGAAATTATAAACAGTGACAGGATCAGTATAGGCAGTGTGCAGTTGTTAAAAAATAATGAAATTGTGTTGTCTTGCAAAATGTTTTCAGTAGTAAGAGTGCCTAGTGCAGGATATGAACATTTCTTCATTAACTTTGTATTTGGACTTGGGTAGTGCTGTTATCACCTAAATGCAAGAAGATGAATTCAAATCAGAACAGGTGCAGAGAGGGGATATTAGGATGAAAAAGGAGCAGGGACTCTATTCCAGTCTCTGCTGGGGAAGGTGAGGGGGGCATAGAATTAGAAGAGCATGGCTTGTTCTGCTCAACAGAAGTTGAGAGCGAATGGTTTTGTTCTCAGTTAATACATTGCAGAATAAAATTTATTTTAGGCAAAGGACAAGCCTAAGACAGCAGAAGAACTCAAGGACACAAATAGATCAGAAATAAATTTAGCTAGAAGTTCAAGGTAGTTTTAAAATATTCATGGAATGAATCACAGACAACAATTCGAGTTGGAAGGACCCATGGGAGGACATCTAGTCCAAGCTGCAGAGTCAGCTCTGAGGTCAGACCAGGCTGCTCAGGAATTTAAGCTGTCAGGTTTTAAAAATCTCCACAGATGGAAATTGCACAGCCTCTCTGGGCAGCCAGCTCCAGTTCTTGACTATCCCCAGAGTGCAAAGTATTTCCCTCTATCCCACCTCTTTTCCCATTACAGCTTACATCCACTGTTTCTCATTCTCCCATAAAGCCCCACGGGGAAGTGGGCTCTGTCTTCTTGATAACCCATTGTAGGGGATCTTGGCAGGCTGCCCTGAAGCCATCTCTTCTCCAAGGCCAAACAAAACCTCAACCCTCAGTCTCCCTTCACAGGGCAGGTGCTTTTACTGAATTTGTTCCAGCTGCTTCATGTCTTTCCTGTACTGGGTTGCCCAGATAGCCCAGGGCACTGCAAAGCACCAAAGGATGTAAGAACTTGGTGGTGAAGACAGAGACAAAGAATGAATATCAATAAGAATACCTATAGAAACAAAATAAGTCTGCTTCGTAAACAGTTTCTTGGCAACAGAAGGCTAGTATGATGGGAGCTCTACAGAATATCTCTCTGGATTCTCATTTCTTTCCTTCGGAATTATATTTAAAATTCAACTTATTGTTAAAACAAATCATGTAATATTTAAAGCAAAACTTTTCACTATTCTCCTCTTGAAACTAGGCATCATCGGTATTAACCTGGTCTGGTGTGTAAATCAAATTCAGCAATTCCAATAGCACTGTGAAGAATCAGGAAGCATGTTCATTGAACTCTGCCAGTCTGATGACACTCCAGACCGAGCCACAGCAGTTTGACAGGAATTTTTTTAGTCCCTTCATAAGATACCACGGAACTGCCATGACTGCAAAGCAAACTGCTGTTAGCTCCTCAGGAATTGCTTTGCAGCTTGGGCTCTCCACTGCAGCAGAAGCTTCAAGGAAAGGGTATATGTGATTTTGTTGTTGACATTTCATACTAGTTGCAATGATAATATTTTGGGGTTTGTTAACTACAGAATATCTTAGTTTATTGCATCTCTATTCTGTAAATGACATATCCACAGAATGATGCCAATACTGAAATCTGCCTCCAATCTCCGTACAGCAGCACAGGACAACACAAGCAGGTGCTACTATACTGCGAAGCATACTTCTCCCTCTGAAAATTTTACAGGTGTTTTAAAAAGAACTGAAGATTTCTAGTTGCCTGAATTTGAAGATAGTTTATTATCTGTTAAATCTGTGAGTCTGTTCATTATGTCCTAAGGAATATGAAAATTTTCTTATGATTGAAAAATATTAACTGCTTTCTGAAAAGAAACGAAGATGCTCTTTAAAACATTTAAGTTTTTATTTTTGCCTTATGGGAAAAAAAATAATATTCATAAACCTCGCAACACTTTCAAAAACCTCTAGTGAGTTGCCAGTTCCTAGAAATACCTGTTGTAGAGGAACAGATAAAGCAGTGTTCAGGACTGAATGTAACAGCTTAAAGAGGACACCAAAAAAATATTTAAAAAACATTAATATTTGCATTTTATGTATTAAAATCAGGAAAGAGGTTTTGGTTCTTTCCCCATTCAGAAATTTGCTAGGTGGATACTGATTTTAAGAAGAGATATTTATAACGCACTGCAGAGTGTAACCACAGTCTGTATTAAAGGTGATGCTTACATTAAAACCAGTCACATAGCAAAAAATAAAAAGAAAAGGAAACACTAAGAGATGGGCCCCTGAGAAGCATAAACACCTTTCAAAGATCACCTGCAGATAATAGAAAAACAGGATTCATTAGCATAATTTCCTCCTGCTATGGCCAGTCAACTATCCTGCAGACATGTAGAAATCCATGAACACTCTCCTACTTGATGAGTTCTCCTATCAGACCAAAGCTATCCCTTCCCCTGGAGTCTCCTCGCGTACAAACCTAATGTGAATTCGACCCTGACTTGTTATTATTTGCTCCCTTAGTTCAGAAGCAGTGGGCTTCCTCTGATGTACAAAAGGCATATCAAATTTCATGGCTGAAATCTGTAAAAGTCTCATAAAATTATATTTTCAGCAGGAATCAGCTCACTGGAGCCATGCACAGAACTTGTTTTAACACCAGACCAAGCAGATCATATTGAGTCAGGTCCATGCTGGCAAGTCCATCTGAGTGCCAGAATTAAGGATCAGCCATGGTCAGAGACCAGAAATGGCACAGAGGTCACCACAGGAGCAAGAGTTACGGTGAAAGAAAGGAGCTTGGACAATGATGGCATAGTGACCCAGAGAACATCCTTCAGGGTCTGCTGCTCCTTCCCAGCCCAAAACCTCATTTTGTCTTACACACGATGCTGGAAAAAATCAGCCAAACTTCTGAAAGCAAAAACTATGTTGAATAATTAATCCAAGAGTCCTGTTTTCTAGGCCTGACCATTAGTTCTTGAGGAAAGAGTACTTCTGCCTTCCCTTATTTTTAACTTTTGCCCTGCAAGTTTTGAAAAAAATTCAAATTAATTAATTTGAGTTAATTAATGTCTCCTAGTTGAAAAAAAATTAGGCGAAAAATGCAACCAAAACCAGGAAACTTTGTTTTTCTAAGGGAGCATATCATAGCAACCATATGTGCCTCATCCAAATTGTGCTAGAATTCAAACTGTTGAGCTGGAGCAGCTAAGTTTTTGAAGCAAGGAAAACTGAACTCCACTGTAGGAGACAAGCAGAATGTAAATGATGTTTCCCCTTGCCATGCCCGTGCAATGAGGCTTCACCTGGCAGCACTGCCTCTCAGCTCAGCTGCCTGGGAACCGACTTAGTCTGTGGAAGCCTTGGCAGCCTCAGAAGCCTCAGCAGGCACTGTCATTGCTGGGGCTGCGTTGGCTCTGCTCTCTGCTGCAGGCAGGGGCTTCTGGTAAGTCCCTGCTGGCATGCCTGCAACAGGTCTCAGCCCCTCTTCACCTTTCTGCTCCATTTCAGACATCCCTGTCAGCAGAGCTGCCCCTGAGGAAGGTGACCCTTCCTTTCCCTAGGGTCAGCTCAGCCAGAGAGCTGTGGCCAGGGCTTGACAAAACAGGCAGCCATCCTCCCTCCTGCCCACCAAAACCCATACACCGCACAGTAACCTGAATAAAAAAAGCAGTTTTAACATCGGGCACAAATGTATGAACTCCTCTGTGTAGATGCACAGGCACACTTGGATTTGTTTTTTCTAATGCAGCCAGTCAAAATGAATAGTAGCAAGAGTCTGGGGCATAGACAGAATTTCAGTGTCAGCTGCATTTCTCCTATCCAGGAGCGTCCCTGAATAAAACTCTTTCATGTCTCTTATAAAGAAAGCAATTAAATCTAAAAAAGGCACAAATAATTTTATTATAATATGTTTCGTGCAATACATCCCTGATCTGCTGATCTCACAAGACAAGGAAATCTATCATCTGGGCACAGACTGGCTCCATCTGGGTAGTGTTACTTGGTAGACTTTGCTGTCTCTCATCCCAGCCAGAACTTTAGAATGAGCATTTATACTTTGAAACAGAAAGTCTTCTGTACATGGGGTGATATTAGCAATACATTTTAAGCTACATTCAGTGCACGCTGGAGTGGGACATTCGTTCCCACTAAACACATCTGGGCTATTGTTCACTCCCAGACATTAAGGTAATTTATCCACATCCCACTTTGCTGCTAATGACAGCTTGGCATTTGTCCATGAAACAAGAATTTCTGAGAGGCCTGTTCAACATTTACCCTCACATCAAATGTTTATCACCTTTGTAGGGTATTAATTTTGGTGTTACATACTTAATAAACCCCCCATTTACTACAGTGGAGAAAAGTGGGCTTCATTTTGTTTATCAGTTTTTAAACAATGCAAACCCAGTCTCTGCAAGTAACAGCTCTTAATGACCCATCCACCATTTCCAGTCATTCATAAAGATTAATTAGTTTTCCTGTGCTTTTCCCAAATTCTCATGCTTTCTGTGGCAGTTTCTACCCCATCACTCAAACAAAGCCCCAGACATCCCATGCTTCACTTATTGAAAGGTATACTCTTAGCATGCAAGGACAACCCCAAACTCACCGTTTAGCACTCAACTCTTGTGCTGTCACCCTGTCAGTAGAAACGGTGTGGGTCAGACAGTCTCTTCCCAAACATCCCCTAGATGGGCTAAATACTGTAGTTAGGGAACTGCATGTAAGCACTGTCCCATTTCCTCAGCTGACACGGACTCTACTCATGCCACAGCAACCTCAAGAGCTGAGACACATCATGCCCTACAAAAACCATCAGAGGCCAGCAGCTGTCCCCTCATAAGCACTGAAAACATGACCACCCGCTGCGCAATTCACCTGAACAAGCTTTGTTCTTTTTCTACATCTCTCCATTCTGCCTTTCCCTTCTCATCAGCGCACCTTGTTCATCTTGCCCCACGCATGGAAAAATGCAGTGGCCCCACCAGAAGGAAAAAGGAAAGCTACTTGTAACCAGATTTCTTGGAGATAGAACTTGTACCCTTCCCTGCCCAGACTCGTTGTTATGTGCTGCCCTTCAGCAGCAGCAGTGAGCTGTGACGGCTGCAGCGCTGCATCCTTTCACTGCTACACTCCAGGGACTCAAAAACAGCTTGTTAGGATGATGTTCCTCAGGAGAGGGACTGCATGCAAAGCCCAGTCCTCAGGGTGTTGCTGGGTCTGATGGGATCACTGCCAGCAGCCAGAGACAGGCATGCTCTGCAAGGAAGGACATACTGAGCTCCCTGGTAATGGACAGACTGCTTGCTTACCCCACTAGTGACTTTAAGCTTGAGGATGCCCAAATATCCCCTCACTCTCTCCATGCACAGGCCAGCAAGTTGACAGTGTGAATCAGCCGGTTGAAGAAATCACAGGTAAGGCCCAAAGTCTCTTCAGTTGAGTTGGTAAGTGGCCAGGTTAGCACAGAAAAAACAGTTATTGATGGAAAGGGACAGTGGCAAACAGGAAACGAGGCTTTCATCCTGGTTCTAGTGGAGGACTTTTCATTCACTTTGCCCCTCTGTGCCAGATCCCCCTCACCCTTTGAGTAGTTAGATTAGAGTTTAGATTCTTAGATCTTTTTATTTTAATATACAGCTTCCTCTCTCTGTATACACAGCATATCACAAGGAGTTTCTGCTCTCGATCAGGGCCTTTTAAAGCCTACCTAAAAGTAACATAATATGTTATATAGTAGCATCCTTACTCAAAATTTCTGGGATAATACTAAACTTGTACTAAACACTAATCCAGAGTTTTATGCTGGCTTGGACACAGTTAATTTGATAAACAAAGATACAGTGTAGAAAAACATAACCAGATTCAGCAATACAGGTTTTATAGTAACACACAGGTGTATTGAAATTCTGGTTCTAATGCATACATTCAAATGCAATAATTTTGATCAAGAACGAAATTCAAAAAGAAAATATAAAGCCAGTGATCAAGATTTTGAGGATGGATTTGGTAAGGTGAAAATCCTAAACATTTTTATAGAGCCTTCCTTTAAAAAAGAAAGGCATATTTCTGAACAAAAGATTTTACAAAGATACTTTAGACCCTCTATCATTTTAGCTTTTGCCAGCCTGGGCCTCTCTGCTTACATGAAGTCGCTTTCAAACTGAGCTGTCATTTGGTCTAATTTTTGTTTTTTCCTTTTGTCCCATTCAAATCAAATTCTCAAGTGATTTCACAATAACGAAACAGTTCTACTCAGCCAAACTGGAAGGCAGCCAAAATCCTCAGATAAAGAGATTTTCAGATGAGCTGAGGGAAATTCCTTATGCCGAAGGTACATCATTATTTTCAGTAGCATTTGGTAAAGTGAAATAGGCAGTAGGTGATTATTAATCATAGAAACATTAGCACTTTGGCTCCTCTATGCAACCTTTCACGTTTGCTCTGGGCTATTAGTCTTGGACTTACGTTGTACCTACTATCTCAGCATCAGCAGTGATGGAGAAGTTTCCTCTGCAAAATTAAAGCCGGAGATGCTGCTGTTATACAAAAGCAAGCACTAATGCTATTTTAACCCAGAACACTGAGAATGCCATAACACACAAAGCAGAAGCATGCTATGATTACATTTTTTTTCCACTTGTATAAAAGAAATCATAGAATAGCTTGGGTTGAAGGGACCTTAAAGATCATCTAGTTCCAACACCCCTGCCATGGACAGGGCTGTTCACCTTTCACTAGCTTGCTCAGAGAGCCATCCAACATGGCCTTGAACACTGCCAGGGATGTGGCATCCACAGCTTTTCTGGGCAGTCCATTCACACTTATGGTCTAATCTTTTCTTGGTCTCATCTGCAAGTGGGATGAATCTGCCTCGATGGTGTCTGGAAAAGGAGATAACACTATACCTATTTGTGAGCAGTCACTTATTTGTCCTATTCTGCACTATAAAGTCCACAGATTAACAGCAGTGTTTAAAGGATAAATTAAAGCAGAAGAGAGAAACACTACAAAGGAGAAGTTTGATTTTTCTAGGGAGCATTCATTAAATCACAGTATACTTAAGTGCAAGTTTTATTTAAAGAGGACCAAGAAATACAGAAATCCACCTGTAGGAACCTGAGCTCAAAGCCAGACCCTGACCATGAAAAAAAAGAACAGAAGCATCTCATGAAAGTTTCCCTATGTAATGGTGCACTGCAGATCCACCCTTAATGGCTGGCCATCATTTCTGAAGGAAGCTAGAAGATTAGAAACCTGAATGGTAGCATGTATCAAAAAGGAAAAAAGTGACATTCAATAGTGACAACCAGGGCTCAACTCTGGCTTATTTAACCCAGAAAAGTCTCCCATGTGGCTAAGTTAGCAAAAACCATGTCAGTCATCTCTCTCTAATCAGAGAAAGCATCCATTGCCCCTGAGCTTGGGTCTTAACAAGTTTTACCAAGCAGCAACTGTGAAACTTGAACCACCTGTATACCAGCTACTTTGGGACAGTGAAATAATTGTGCTACATCAACTATACTAAGCTTTTTAGGCTGTTTCAACCTATATGCATTAAATCTCTAGAAGTTGGAATTATTAGACCTAGACTGTAATTGCTTTTCTGGTATCGAAAATCTATCCTTCTTTCATGCACGTGGGTCAGAGACTGATTCATCCAATAGAGCTCACATTTCAGGAGAGGAAGAGACAAATTAGTAGACAGCAACAGATGACAATGTGCTAAGTGATGTGCTGCAGCTTTCCTTCCCTGCACCCATAAACTGAGTGTTTCAAAGAGACATTTTGAACTCTAGGTAGTGTAGATATGAGGTTTGCTACAGATGACAGGAGAATGGGTAATTTTTCACAAAGGAGCTCCTTTCAGTGATGTTATTTCTGAATCCAAGCTCAGGCTCTGCAGGCTGCGAGCAGATTGAGTTACCTGGTGACTAAGAGGTTCCTTATGAAATCTGGACTGGGCTCCCAGTGTCTATGCCCACATCTGCTTATCCCCGAAATCTGAAAAAGAATCTTACCTTGATAATTACACATTTTACAGTCATTCTGCCTGACAAGAAGAATTCTATAATTACTGGCAGTGAAAAAAACTATGGAGAAGCAGCACCAGGTGAGGTGGTCCATAAAGTAAAAGAAAATACGTATGTGCTGAGCTTTCACATAATACAAGGAGTGGAACCTAGTGCAGATTTAGACTTTCTCAAATCACAGCAGGATCATCTCAGGTAAGACACAGAATTCATTCCCTGTCACCAAGAAAAGGGAAGGGTAAGTTTTGGGTTTTTTCAAATGATGCTTCTGAATGGCAAGAGTGTCTGCTCTCTCCATTGTGAGAGTGCGGTGATAAATAGACCTGCAAAGATGTGTAAGAAAACTGCTCCCCTTTCCCCTGTGTCCCCAGTTCCTCCTGCATTTCAGAAGTAGGCAAAGTGATACCCACCCAATTTGTCTGATAGGTGTTTTCTCCTCTAGAACCAGATGTAATTGAATATTGGATGCATAAGCAAGCCCGCTATCTAAATTGCATACAATTTGTTATTTAAAAATAAGAAAATTTATTCAATTCTACTTTTGTGCAGTGGCCTCTTTAAGTTAGGTTAATTAAGCCAGTACCATTAGCTGCATGGTGATGAGATATTTTGTGCCCCAAATAAGCAAGGCTGGAAGACTTGGGCCTTATATCTTGAGAGGATCAGTCAGAGCTGTAAAATCACAAAGGCATTTAGTGCTTGTCTGCTGTGACTGAGCTTGGCTTGACAGCTGGCCAGACTTATGGTAAATGTGCTAATCATGATAAAAGCAGGGCAATTAATCAGAGCATGGCAAGGACATGCTGTTAACAGTGCTGAAAGCAACCAAAGGAAACCCTCCCACATTACAATACATACTTTTGTTCCCTAGAGAGCTTTCGGGATACCTATTATGGAAATGTTTACTTCCGTAACACCAGGGGGGAAATGGTGCAGTGACGCCGCTAATGGTTATAGCCTTGACGTTTTACAGGGGAAGCGAGTAGTTACCTGTACTGAGTGGAACCAGTAAAAGGATTTCCTACCTTTTCTGTGATGGGTCTCACGTGAAAGCTTAAACCAGAAAAGAATACACAGTATAATTCAGAAACTGACCTGCTATAGCAAGGAAAGACCTTTTCGCATTAAAACGCAGAGTGAACTGCATTGTAGTTAATAATTAGGAGACATCTTTTGGTCAGCTGCAGTAATCCATGGAGTTAAAAGGATTGCTGTTAAGGCACAAGAGATTCCTATTAATACATCACGTAAAAAGCTACCACTTTTATGCATCAGCCATGGCTACTTACCAGGTTTTTATTTTTATTTTTGGTAGAAATACATTATCAACTTGAAGGCATAAAAATCCTCTTCAAAAAAGGCCTGGGAAACCTCATTTCAGTATCCATCTCTTGAGTAAGTCACCAATGCGCTCAGAGCAATATCTGGATGGAAATGCAAGACATGCTGCAGGCCTTTACACACCCCCCAAAGCCAACACTGGCTTGGTCCCGCTGTGTACACGTGGAATCCTGCTCCTTGACCGACCAGCGGCTGGCAGGAGGCCACCTGCAGCACCAGCAGACCAGCCAGCAACAACCTGAATGACGAAGAAGAGCAGCACAGCCTCCGAGAAAAGGGACAGTGGGTCTGCCTGGGCTTTTACGGGCTTGCTCTACTCAGCTGGCACAGCACCAGCTGGGAGAGAATGTGGTTTGAAAACGGAACATCCTGCATGTAATCAGTTGCGCTAGCTCTGGATTTTGCTGCCTGTGGCTGTAAGGACACTGACTTGATAGGTTTGTTGCTTTTTTAAAAAAATAAAAAGTTATGCAGACTGAGACAGCAAATTACAGCACTGTTTCATGTTTCACCCAGAGTCACTGGACCTCGGGCTCGTGCTAAACCATTTACCAAGTTACAGGAGGACTCCTATGTGAAGAGATCACTGGATTCATAGCCCGTAAAGCCCAAAGTAATCATGTTTACAAACTAGGTGGGTATTCTGTAAAGCCTAGACTGCAAAATGCAGGTCCTTGTGTCAGGACCTTGAACAAAACATCCTCTTATGAACAAGGAGCTGAGCTCAGATCTTTGACATTTAAAAAAATAAAGCCCATTAAGGCCATAGAACATGGTAATGGATGGGTCCCTTCAGTAGCTGATGACAGAAATAACAGAAAACAGCTATAGAGTGGAGGTTTCTGTCCCCAGAAATGAAACACCATTGTTTTCATAATTGCAGAAGATACCCCAGCTACCAGTGAGCTACACTTCTCCTCTGCTGAACAGCGGGATTGCACTTGGCCATATGTTAACTCACAGAAAAATTGCATGAGGCAGTAAAAAAAAAAAAAAGTAACAGGGAACTGCCTGCTGGATTGTTACGAAGAATTGCTGTGAGAAAATGTTCACCCTGCTAGACATTTCCAGGAGCATCGACATTCAGCTTCTCTCCCACTGTAAAACCATCTAGGAACGCCAGCTGCCACTGCTGCTGAGTGACGTTGGACAGATTAAGCCATGGTAGGGGTTATGTACTGAAGACACATTTCTTCTGACAGGTACAAAGGGAAACAAAGGGAGAACAAGAACAGAAGCATTCCTAGTTTGTTCTCACACATGAAATGCTCAGATAACCTGTATGGGTACTGGTTCCAGGCAAGCCCTAAAGAAGTAGTAACTCAATATCAGAGAAAAGAAAATCCTTCCCCACCAGCATCACTGCTGTGGCAGTGCCTGGCTTGCTTAGCTCACTACTGAAACACGGATTCAGAGTTAATTCTTCTGTGTGGGTTTTGTAGGCAATGTGTTTTAGCCCAACAGTAATTCACAGTGCATTTGGAGAAGGAATAACCCTGAGGGCTTTCCTCTTCTTTTTACCAGGAGGTAAGATACAGGGATGGATGCGGGTCCTTTCCCGCAGATGGAGCCCTTGCCCCAGCGAGCATCAGCGCCTTGGTTGAGCCCCGGTCCGGGGAAGTCTGGGCTGTGGCAGAGACGGGTTTCAGCCGCTCCTTCTCTCGGTTTTATCAGACTGGGATTTTATTTTCACTCTGGGACATTTGTATTAAATAAGCTGGTTTTATGAGCTAGTTCTAGGAGAAGCCAGGATGGGGGGCAATTGTAGAGAGGGACCAGTAGTTCAGTGCTGACCCCTGACAGGGGGTCAGGATCACAAGGGAAACTGAAAAGATATTAGAAGTATGAGGGCAGAGTTGTTAAGTAACCGTGGCTGTTTGTTGGGTTTTGTTTTGCCATGAAAAGATCCCGTTCTGCAGGGATCTGTAAAATCTGATGATGGCTTGATCCCCTTTCCTATCATTGCCTGTGACTGGCCCCTGACCTTTCTGCAAGATTCATTTACGGGTGACTCTCTGCTTGCCCAGGTGAGGGGTGTGTGCACACGCGTTTGTGTGTATGCCATTCATGAAAGAGGAGCACTGAGTGGCTGAGCACAGCAAGCAAGCCATGTCTCCTGGAAGGAGCCAGCACAAATCTGCTAATGCCATTTTCCCTAAAACATTGCAGCTTTCAAATTTTGTTTTATCCTGAATTAGAAGAAAACAATTTTTAAAAGTGTTTGCAGAGTAGACCTATAAATCCAAATGAATCATACTAAACCCAGTAATGTGATACATGTTGACGAACTCCAAATGTTTTATTTGGAAGCTGCTATCATTGCACTGAATTGTTTTTAAGTGGTTTTGTTCAAACAGTGAATGGAGACATTTTTGGAGGGAAGCTGGTCAGGTTGGTCAGAGAGAGGTCAGACTTGGAAGGAAAGGAACAAAACACAGGTTTTCTCCAAGCCAAAATGAAAAGTCCAGCATTTAAAGTTTTAAAATAATTTTGAAAATATTTTGGTTCTGTGTCAGTGAAACCGATCTCATTTCTCAATTCACGGGGCATTAAATAGTTTCATCTGAAAAAAAATTTTTTCAAGAACAAACCCAGCAATATTTTTGATCCCGAAGCACCACATTTCTTGGCTGCCAGTGCAGCAGAGAAATATATTATCGTACTGCGACATATGTTATCAATAAAAGTAGGCCAAGAAGTAACTACATGTCTCAGTATAAGAGAGTCATCAGTATTCTGAATCTGGTCAGGCTATGAGGAAACAGAAGAGCGTTCCAGGAAAATCAAGAGCTGTTACATTAACTAATGTCAGTACTCAGAAAACGTGATGAAGGTAAATGCATGTACTGAATGTCCTGCATTCATACTGTGTGAGCAACGAAGTCCAAGTCCCCACAACTGTAAAACTTTGTGTGCTACTACAAAAATATTTAGTTATTTACAATACAGAACCACAATCTCAGTCGGTTAGAGCATGGTGCTAATAACACCGAGGCTGCGGGTTCAATCCCTGTACGGGCCGTTTCCTTAAGTTGGACTCAATGATCCTTGTGGGTCCCTTCCAACTCAGAATATTCTCTGCAATCTGTGAAATCATTTGGAACTGAACCTCCCAAGTTCTCACCCAAACATTTCTTGAATCAATCTGACAAAACCCATGTGCTCCTTTCCTTCAAAACCCAACAAATCCAAATGAACCATTGTATGCCATCTGTAGCAGAGAAAAGGTTGTTCAGACTGCAAGAATCTGCTCAAGGACCACTGTCTCCAGACAGCAGGTCTTTGGAAGAAGTTCCCCTTGCACTCAGAGGTGTTGTCTTTCTCAGCAAGACACAGGCAGCAGAAGGTCCTCAGACCAAGTTAAAAGAAATATAAACAGTTGAATCTAATTTTCAAAATTATCATGAACGCTCAGGAGCCACGCAACCAGAAGACTTCTTATATCTATTATATTTGCTATTTGACACTTGTATAATTTGGTATTTTAAATATAAAGTATCTTTTCATTGATACTTTTTCTATCAATATAAATAATTATTGTATCAAAATAATTGATATTATTTTTCCTACTGATTTAAACTTCCCAATATAAGAAAGGACTGCCATAGGAACCATAGCTTTTAATCTAACACTGTTGTGACAATATGTGGCTTTATTGTCACTGTTGTGACAATATGTGGCTTTAAGAGAATTTAATCTTTTAGAAAGGATGAAGAAAGGAGAGATGTGAAATTTTCTCTTCAGAATAAACCCATTAGCACCTTCTTCTTACAAAATAAACCAGGATAATCTTTCTTCATATTATAAGGATGGAAAAGACATCCCTAACTTTTATTTTAATAGGCAGTGTTGCTTAGCAATGAGAACTGATCTTGCCTTCAATGAGTATCCTAAACACTCCAATTCAGCACGAGCATTTATCATTTTCACATAAATCGTTCAGCTTGGTTAATGATCCAGGATGACTCTTCTGCAGTAAAACATTCATGCACAAAAGTAAATTAATTTCATGTTGTCATCAGCTGCCAGATTTTTCCACACAAACCAACCTTTACTTGCAAAGGATATATCAACTGTTTTAGCTACCAGAAAAAAAAAAAATCAAAACATTTGGAGAATAACTTTCAGCATTTAATAGTCTGAAATCATGGAAAGCAAGGCCCTAGCTCCTCTTTTATACATGCAGTTAATGCTTTATAGTGAAATTTTCCTAGTTCAGCCTTTTGAGGGAAAAGTTGAAAAAAAATGAAGGATTTCTGAGAGACCTTTAGGGCATCTGCTAGGTGGAGAGAAAATATTCTGATTTTAAATCAAAATGAAGCAGGTAGGGTGTAAAATCCACCACAGATGTAGGGAAGATGAGGTGGGGTAAAAACCAACAAAGCAAAAATACCTAGAGAACAAACAACAGACAGAACAGAGAGACTACCTAATAACAAATTATTTTGTGCTGAAAAACAGGCAGCAGTGTCAATTGCCATTACCATGTAGAACATAATGTAGGAAAAGAAACCCAGGATAACACTTGCAACACCTTCAAGTGTCTGGGTATGCTGCAAACAAATGTTATGCAGCTACTGGCCGCAAAGGTCCCTCAGCAGTGGAGCCTGTGCTGGGCCTGTACTTCAAGAACTCAGCTGGGCCTCAGGTCTTCATCTCTCCCTCCCTCCCTCTGATTGCCACTCACACCTGGGATGTGCAGAAGAAGAAAGGGAAGAAGAAGGGGACACAAAGACCAGGCTCTGGAACAAGACCTGCAGGTCTTGCTTGACACCCCATCCCTCGCAGCACCCTTGGCAAAGCGTACTGAGCTATGCACCATCCCCTGCAGCCCGAAGGTAACTGCAAAGGGCAACTGGTTCCCGTGACCCTGGGGCCCAATGTGAGGTGCTGTTTCTTTGGCAGCTAAATGGCAGAAACAAAAGCTGAGCAGGGTTGTATCCCCACAACTATTTTAGGTGTTAGGATGTTCTCAGCGATTCCTAGACTGTGATGCTACATCCCTGCTCCTTCAGCTGGGGATACAGCCAGCGCTGCAGCTTGAGATTATTCCTCCTTCAAATCCCAGACGCCCTCAACAGAGCCTAGGCAGTAAGAACTAAGATGTCTCAGATTTTTTTCTCTTTTTTTTTTTTAAACATCAGAAACATTTCGATTTTGAAAAGGAAGCCCAAACTGTCCTTTCTTCAAGAATAAATATTTGCACAAAAATTGCCACAGCCAGCGTTACAAAATGATCATATCCTCACATGACAGTCATTTTATATTTGCCTGCATAGTCAATCATTTGCGGTTTATTTTTTGTGTGTTTGTGGCCCAGTAAACAGTCTGTCTGACCTTAACCACAAACATTTTCCCAGTAAGTTTCAGAAGCATGTTTGCCTAAGTAAGAACAACCAAAGGCATTTGAGATGCCTGATGGCATCTTCCTGACCTCCCTCTGCCAATGCAAAAGGGCACAAGTCTTTCTCAGTACTTACATCCCTGCCAGCATTCTATGGATGTCTCAGATACCCTCCGACACCTCTGTTCTGACAAGTCTGAACATGAGCCAGCAGTGTGCCCAGGTGGCCAAGAAGGCCAATGGCACCCTGGCCCGGATCAGGAACAGTGTGCCCAGCAGGAACAGGGAGGTGATTCTGCCCCTGTACTCGGCGCTGGTGAGGCCACACCTGGAGTGCTGTGTCCAGTTCTGGGCCCCTCAGTTCAGGAAGGATATTGAGGTGCTGGAGCAGGTCCAGAGAAGAGCAACCAGGCTGGTGAAGGGACTTGAGCACAAGTCCTATGAGGAGAGGCTGAGGGAGCTGGGGTTGTTTAGCCTGGAGAAGAGAAGGCTCAGGGGAGACCTCATCGCTCTCTACAACTCCCTGAAAGGAGGTTGTAGCCAGGTGGGGGGTGGTCTCTTCTCCCAGGCAGCTATCAGAAGGACAAGAGGGCATGGCCTTAAGCTCTGCCAGGGGAGGTTTAGGTTGGATATATTAGGAAGAAATTCTTTACAGAGAGAGTAATCAGCCATTGGAATGGGCTGCCCAGGGAAGTGGTGGATTCCCCATCCCTGGAGGTTTTTAAGATGAGATTGGATGTGACACTTAAGTGCCATAGTCTAGTAACCATGGTGGTAGTGGATCAAGGGTTGGACTTGATGATCTCAGAGGTCCTTTCCAACCTGTCTGATTCTATGATTCTATGATAATTAAATTTAGCCTTTGGTGTAACAGATTTCCTGAAACTCTGACTCTAATAAGGAATAAATGTAGGCCTGCAAATGTGTCAGGAATCCACAAATGTGTAGATTGCTTCACAGTGACAAGTCTCCCTGCAAACTGCAGCTCTACACTGATATGGTTTTCCCCAATATGAGTTTACATTTACATTAATCTGTAAGGGTATTATTGGCAGAACACCTCATTAAAAAGAGAAAGGCAGGCTGAGATTACACAGCAAGGAGTAGCTATTGATGACCCTAGAGAAGACCCAGAATATGTTTAAATATCAGTGGTATTGTTTCTACCTTTTTTTCATGCACTGTGCACTAAAGGGGCAAATTAAGCAAAGTTCATAAACACATGAAGTATTGCAGCCCTGTAGGCAAATTCCAGGAAGAAAATTAGGTGAAGTCCAGGAGCATTTCAAATAGTGTCTCAGTACTCTAAGGTCAGCACAGTAATTCTGTATGCACTCTTTTTGACATTTTCTTGGTTTACCATGGATGACTTCAGTCCTTGTGCAAAGCAAGGACTTGATCGTCTCGTAGTGCCATAGATTCCTCCTCCTGCTTTGCTTCCAGGCATTGCCGATGCTCTGAGCCCTAGAGAATAACAACCCAAGCAATCAAACAGGTCTGTTAGCCTCAAAAAATAGTAAGAAAAAGACATGTTTTCTTAGCTCTACTTTTAACTTAGATTGATAATGGTCTTGCTTTTCCTATTTTTCTCCAGGTTTCCCTAAAAACAATTTTAAAGAAAGAGTTAAGTTTTCCAACATTCATGTCTTGGTTCAGCTGTGCACTTTTGGGGCATTTGTCTGAAAACCTGGGTGTACCTTGACATCCAGCCATGAAGAGAATGGACTAATTTTTTCCAGTCTTGGCAAGACGAGAACTCTTAAATCAAAACAACTTAGTCATATTATGAAAGCTGAGACCCTTGAAAATTTATATTCCTCGCTGTGTTCGGGTATTTGTGTGGGCCTAGGGCCAGAAGCAGGCAAAGGGTTTGAAGACGAAGAGAAGGGACTTTGCATTGCCGATTTCGACAGCATTTTTGCCTCCTCCAGATAATTCTGGGAATCACATATGAACTGGCACTTGGTGCCGGTATAGTTTCTGTCAAGTCTATATTCACTGGTGGTGCCCTGCCTTCCAGCCATCTAAAGGAAATTTAATTTTGATGCCAAGCATCTCAGCCAGTTGTTTAACCTGACGGAGCAGTCAACTGCCCTTACACAGCTGCTTGTGTCTGACACCTGGTAGGCCTTGTTAAAAATTAATAAAGGGAAGCAGAGATGCTTAAACTTCTTTGACTGACCAGAGGCTCCAGGCAAATTCTGGTCTTGGTTACAAAGATGTAGCACAGTCATCTAACGGAAATCAGGAGGTTTCTTGATTTCCAAAACTCTCCCCGTAGATGAGAGGAGTGAAAAAGACCTAGAAAAGGAGTGTGTCAAGTGACCACTTGCAGGCATTTAAAGGAGCACAAAATTCTCTCCTTCCCCTGCTCTCTCTTCCAAATACAGATATAGTTTTGTTGCAGCCTGCAGCAATAGGGCCTAAATATGCAGGGAACCAAGCCCCCAGCAAAGTTTCAAGTGCCTACTCCCATGACAGCGAAGAGATGAGGATGGTAGCTCCTGACTAGATTAGATTTTCCACTCTGAAGCATAAGGATTTCAGAAAAGAGGGTGCTGAAAACATTTGAGTTGGACAACCTTGAGCAACTCTGAATAATGACATTGCAAGCAAGAAATGAGCATGTGCTCCATGTCAGGGACCTGCTGAGACAAATACCAAAATATGAAAACAGCTGCTGACAAAAGGTCCATGTAGCTGAACAGTCTGTCTGGCTGTAGCCAAAACCAGATGCCTAGAGAGAAGCACAAGAATAGAGCAAGCGTATTTTCCCAGCATAGCCTGCCAGGCTCCAACACTTGGTGCCTCAGGCATTTCCTGAGCCAGAGGTTGTCTGTTGTATTTAATAGCTGCACACAGACTTTTCCTCCACAACCTAGTCCAGTCTTTTCTTAAATGAGGTGAACGTCTAGCATCCACAACACACTCTGGCAAGGGTCCAAGGCTTTAACACATTGCAAACAAAAAACTACTTTAATTTGCTATGGATCTGTTACCTACTGGTTTCACTTGATGCCATCCATGATTACATGACCTTTGTCATATGTGTCATATCTCACCTTAAATAACTCTTTTCCAGATGAAGTATCCTAGGCCAACCCATGATGCCAGACACAGAAGCCATTCTCAAGCTTTTTCTGATGCCCTCAGCACCCCAGCTTGACAGGTCCCCCCAGGTATTTACTGACCCTTTGGATTTCTTGTAGAAAAACGGTGTTGATTCTTCCCTACAGCCACATTTATCCATGTTCTCACTATGGGTAATCTTTATGATAACTTTCAATTTACCATCCAGCTTCACAGAAGCACATTTTACTCCCATGGCAAAAAGTATCTTATAAGCAAGAGATTACACATTAACACTCGCAGTTTTCAGCTTTCAGTCCTGAATTCCTTTACTCTCTTCATTGGGCACTTTGACGCAATTTTCCCTTACTTTTTTTCCTTTTTTTTTTTTTTTTTTGCCAGGAGAAAGGAAGGCTGTTTTATCATGCTTTCAAATTTAATCTGCCAGAAGTTTATGAACTCCAAAGTTCAGGCTGCAAGGCTGTCTTGTGTCTTCATCAATTTATCTTACAAAAAGTAGATCAATGTTCAGACATCAGACACTCCTCTGATCTGAAGATAAACCAGGCTCAGTGTTTTTGAATGAGGTTCCCCTATAGATGGTAAATACCAAGCAACTCTAAAAGACTATTACTTAAAATTACCCAAACCAACAAAAAACCCAACCTCCCCTTCTTTTTTAACAAAAACAGGATGAAGAGCCTGGAGTTTCTTAACACGTACCTGTGTTGCATCTTCAAACAACCTTCCCTCAGCTTATCAGGACACAGTCACCTCTGCCCCATCTCAGATCCCTTTTCTGCTTCTGAGGAGTCCCTTCCCCAAAGCAGGTGTAGTAGTTAAGAGTTTGTTCCTGTAATCAATACTACAGAAAACGGAAGACAATTCATGCAGTTAAGGAATAAATCACTACAAAAGTACCACAAAAGACCCACAGCAGCCACTCATTAGATCCAGGCCCATTTAGATCTACCCATTAGATCCAGGCTCCGACAACTGTTATGTGTCACATACGTTATGTGTTAGGCAATTCTATTTCCATGCTGAAATGCAGGTAATCACTCTGCAGTGTCATGTCACAAAAGACACACCAACAACTGTAAGAGCACATGAGATACATGACCATAAAGTAATCAAATAGAGTGTAATACAAGTCCAGAAATAAGTCTTGAAAGTATTTACACAGCATACAATAGACTAAGAACAGACAACTTAAGCAAAACTGGAGTGTCAGAAAAATATAATTTGCTCTTAATAAGCATATAGAAAATTTTTTTCAGTTGTCCTGATAATGGCTTAGGATATATCCTTTATATTACAAGTGATTAAGATGTGAAAACACTTGATAAGGCTTAAATTATAACCAATACATTAGCCACTTATTTTTATAGCTATAAATTCAGTTTTTCTATATTATTCTGTATTAGTTTTATAGCTATAAATTCAGCTTTGTTTTCTGTCTGCTGAGGCAATTGTGTGAATGGATTATATTCAAGAAGTAACAGAAACTTCTCAAGAATGGCCATTTACTTGATTTTAAAAAAATATTTTAAGAGCCATCAAAGACAGACAATGCAACATGAAACTGTTAAAAATATTCATTCCTTTTGGCACAAGTCCCTCTTTGCATTCTCTCTTCTCTTTGTAAGACAACTTTTTCCATCTCTACCGTTTATGTGAGCTTGAGGCTACAGCATGCAATGTTTCTTTAAAAAACAAAGGAAAACTAATCTATTCTAACCCAAAGAACACAGTAGCTTTAGTGCTAGAAAGAACAGCTAAGATTTCTGTTCTGCATTAAAAGTATCAGGGTCATTTATAAAAGCTTGGGGGGGGGGGGCTGGTATTTGTTTTAAAAGATCCCTCCTTCTGGTCCCTCTGGTTCTTTCTCTGGTGCCTGTTTAGTAACTTTTATATTGGCTTAATCTGACATATCTGTGGCCAACTGGCTTGTTGCACTCATAATATTTTTCAAATTTGTATTAGCAGAGCCTGCTTGGAAAAGATTTCTATGAACTAGTTTAAATCTAAGTCGCGCCTCTATGATCATCCAGAGGACAAGGGGAAAATGACCTGATGTTTTTATCCAGTTTTCACAGAAGCAAAAATAGAGGAAAAACCTACTCTGAATCTGTACAGCAGGGGTGCATGAAAATAAATGTCCCTCAGCTATTTTATAGAGAAAACTGATTTAATCTGTTTAATAGCATGCAGTAATGCTGTTCAGTAAAAGGTATTTTTGTTAAGCTAAGTTTGAATTCTGAGGTCTACTGCCTGGCAGTAACTTAAACCTATTATTATTACGCTCTTTAACAATCATCAAAATGGCATGAATTTAGCTCCACACTGATGCCTGCACCTTAGCAAAGCCAAGCAGCTGGTGTTGCTGAAATACAATGTCAAAGAAGGATCAGTGTTTCAAACCTCTCTCACCTTGTTCTTCTTCTCAGTAGGCTACCTCATACAAAGGTGTAAAGGCTGGAACAAGACACTGAGGCTGACAAACTCTCAGACCTCCACATATATTGTGTGGCAAGGGCAGAAGTTCTGCCTGTGAAGATTTCCTGGCTTCTCAAAATACATATATATAAAAAAGGTAGATATTGGATGCATTACATGCAACATTACTATTTCATTTTTGGAAGACTGTATCAAAGTTGAGGCACTCTCACTGAAACAGTTTCTCAGCCTTTCTCAAGAGACTGTGCCAAGGAAGTGTACTATATTTACATGATGTTCAGTTAATTTTCTTCATGTTTCTGTTCCTACCCCAAACTTCATTCTTCAGTATTTACACCTCCTCTGGCCAAACTCTCCCTGCTCAAAATGTCATATAAACCCACCTCTTTTAATCACAGTGTCTTTGCTGAAAATCATTCAATTTTTTATCATCTCAGTCCAAGTCCCCCCTGCCCAGGAAATCTCCTTCATCCTTCTTGTTCCAGTTCTCAAAACTCCATCTTTTAACTCTGCCCTGACTTTCCAGGCAGCTTCCATATAATTCAGATCATTTCCTCCTTCACACTGCCAGAGTGATAAACAGCTTTTAGCTTTGCTAAATCTCAGCTTTTCCAGACTACAAGCTCCAGAAGACCAGAGCATGCCCTTTCCTCCTTGGTCACAGAGTTGGAGATGTTCAAAGACATGAAGTGTAGCTAAATTTGGGTGAAATTCACTGGGAGATCAGTAAGACACATCCTTGTCCCAAAGCTGACCTCCTGGCAAGGCTCACACTTTCACTCTGAAGGCCTTAGAAGAGATGAAGAGCAATGGACCATTTTCAAAGAAAAGGTCACCTGGAGTTTAACATGAGCAAAATGACATTTCCTCCAGCTTTATTTACAGAACCAGATGAACCATTTCAACTAACATTTTCAAAGCCCAGCATGGGAATTTTCAGCATGAATAGCTAAACTGACAAAATTATAAAAAACTGAGGGCAGGTTACTTTCCTAGGGAATGCTGGGGGAAGAGGAGCCATGCACCAACTCCGTCAGAGAACTTTTACCCTCTAAACTAACACTGGCAGCTTGAGGGGCAGCCAGCCTGCAGCCCAAATGATCACTGTGTTTCTTTTTAATAAAAGCTTGGACCTGCTTGAAGCCTAGGGCTAAAATTAGGTATTTTACTAGCTTTTTAATTTTTCAGTTCAAAGTCCAGAAGTTTTGAGAAACCACATAAGCCACTACTGAAGGTTTCTGTCTGGACCACGGTTCTGAGTCCAAGACATCTAACAGAAGCTGTTTTGCATTTCGTAAGAAGCCATATGGGCATAGCCCAAAGAGGCAAAAGTGTTGCACTTCACATCAATCTCATGCTGCTAACAGAGAAAATACAGTTCCACTTTTAAAAAAGCCAAGGGAAGGGCGAATACTCAGATACAGGGCTTTAGCTATAACCAAGGTAGTTTAGATGTGCCTTTTCTAAGAGACCTCTCTCTACAGGACACAAATTATTCCAAAGACACAAACAACATGCCAGCCTGACTGATGTGATTCATCGCTGCTTTTCTTTGATGAGATCACCATATGCTATTGCAAAGCAGAAGAAGCCTCAGTGCCTGTGCCCGAATTTTATGGTTCAAGAATCACCTATGTTTTTGCTCAGGAAATTTATCCTCTTTGCCAACCCTAAACTAGAAGACCCATCAGTCACATGTTGCAACCTTTTCAGCAAACTGAGCTCCACGTACACGACTTCAGTTTCTTTTCTGGTCCTCTCATTTTGCAAGTAGACATAGGAAAAAGGCTAAAAGTCAAAACAGGCAAGTTGTATCAATAAGTTAAATTCAATTTTTCTTGAAATAAGTAGCACCCTCAGAGTGCCAATTCAGACCATGTAAGACTATGTACTTAAACTTTGGCTAAGAAAAATTACCTTTATTCACTTTCCACCAGTGCCCCCCAGAGTAGGTTTTTTAGAGCATTCAAAAGGCAACACTGTACCAGTAAGTGCTCAACCACATCACTCATTCCCTTTTACTTTTCACATAAAATATGTTAACTTGCCTTTAAACCAATGCACAGGTCCCCCTGAAATTTTTGTAAATGTGTTTTTTATATACATTTTTTGCTTTTACTTACACTTGCAGTTTCTGATTATGTTTCAGGGTCAAGAAGAACCACATGAGGAAAATCAAATTTTAAAGAGAGAGATAAGTAAGGTCATAATCTATAACAAACTTTTTTTTCCTTTTCTAATATAGTCATCCACCTACCTGCTGGGCTGATGTGCTCATTCACCCACCTACGTTTCAAGGAAAGTTTTACATTTATTTAGTATTTTCTTTTTCAGCAGCAGTTATTAAATTAGTGCAAATGACGATGCTTGCTCATCAGTTACCAATATATTGCTTTATTTCTTGGTAGCAAATTAAGGCTTTATAGTGAGATTTGTACAGTACAGGCCAATTTAAACATTAGAAACTTCAAAAACCATGTAGCACTATTCACTCAACTTAACACAGCCAGAAAAGTAGCCTTTTTTTTTTTTTAATAAACAATTAAATGTTACTAGTGAGGCCTTATATTTCATGAGTGCAAATGGCTCAAAATCCCACCATCCTCAGGAATGGGCTCAATATTTAAATTCCTCGAGGCCATTTTTACATAAAGGATAAACAAAGAGTATAGCTGGCTCAAATAAAATATAATGTATTACTTGCTGGAGAAGAATCTCTTATTTCAAAAATATGGAAAGGAAAATCAAAGTGAAATTGACTGTCCAAGGGATGGTATCACCCCGTTACTCACTGACCAGTAACACTAGCAACGACAAATTCATTTTCTGTGGCCCTCTTTGCTATAGTACAATTTGATTCATAATTCAGAGTTGATGACATACTCCACATTAAGAAACTCAAAATTGGAGGAATATACATAAGTTACAGGAATTTTTGCAGCAGTAGGACAAGTTCCCTCTGCAGGGTCATGTTCAAACCATTGCTTTTTTTTTTTTTTCAATTTGAGAGAGCATTGCTATAACTATTTCCTCCGTGGTTATGTATTTTTCTCGAGCATATTGATTTTCACTTCATACCAATGATTTTATTAGTGTTGTCTGGAGTTGATGGAAATACTGCTTATGGAAACCAGACACAGTGCTTCCCTTCTCATGAGACACTTACAGTGCTTGAGCTGAGAATGTACGAATTCACCTGTCAGTCAGGCACAGGGGGCCTGCCTGAAAATATCATCACCCCTTGCGTGTCTGGCTTTCAGATCTGAGCATTACACGTGCAAATGCAGAGAAACAGCTCCCAGAAAATTGTGAAGAAAGTAACCATGAATCGAGCGCACACTCAGGGGAAGGAGGCAACGAGATGGGGGACCTTCAAAACACTCCTGTTCATGCAAGAGCAAAAGCAACCATGAGAGTACCCAGAGCTCCCAGGGTCACAGGGCAATGCTGGTGTTTAATTATTTGTTGAACAACAACTGTATCTCCAGCGTAAGGGAACACACACAGACAAAGTTTCAAAAAATCTAAATCTAATCTGAATAACACTGGAAGCCCCTCTGTCCGCAGGGGTGTTATCAGGCTAATGTCTTAGAAGTTTTGAGATCAGCCATCTATCCTTTGAACTGGAAGGCCACAGAAAAGGGTCGGGTTTCTAAGTGTAATAAGGCACATACTGACTTTGTCTTGATGCACGTGCCTGGTTTGCTCAGGGAGCATCAACTGCAGTGGCGCCAGAGCTGTTGAAAACATACAGTGAAGGAACAAAGAAAGACTTTCTGGTGACAATCACACAGCACAGTGATTGGGACTGCCCTGAGCAAGCTGCTCCACAATGCCTCAGACTCTCCCCCGTGTCCTACAGTACTATCTCAAATATTGCAGAATTACAGCAGCTTCTCAGGCTGATTTGCTGGCTTTTCCTTTCGCCAGGCCACCAATATCCCACTTGTTCTCCTTCACTCGGGTGAATACGTCATTGCTTACCAGAGCCAGAGATCCCTATCTACTACCAGGGGGTGTACTACACATGCAGGAGAGGGCAAATTTAGAAATGAAGGCAAGTAGCGATGACGCACGAGTGACTTTCCAAGAGAATCCATGCATGGGCACAATCTGCAGATTCACTCAGTAGAAGTGCTCAGCAATGGCCAGCAGGTCTTACTCTGCCTCAGTCGAGCATGTTTAAGAACATTACCTAGTATTTCCTGAGGGATTACAATGGATGACTACCAAAAGGAAACTACTTGGAGAGAAGAGGATGCTTTATCAGCCATATTGGAAAAAGTTGGGGAACACAGACACATATTGCATAGTCAGTTTCATGAGAACAGCTGGAATTCAGATGTATTTGACACAGCTTAGTAGCATTTCCAAAGGAGGGATTATGTGCTATTTCCTTTGGAGGCAGCTACTGTAGCCTGGGACAAGATCATGGCTCTTAGGGAAATGGCACTCCAGTGGGGATGCTGAGCTGAGCACTCATTGCTTTTGCATTAAGGTAGCCTCTCCACAGAGACCCACGGCACCTTAAAAAGTGATCATACAAAAAGCAAATAAAATAGTCCTCTAGAAACCCCCCTCACTCACAATGTACGAGAAAAGCTGACTCCCGTGAGCGACAGAAAAGACAGCATTACTGAATATGGGAGCGTGTGTTTATACATCAGTGTTTTTAATACTGCATTGTAATGACAGGTGTGGGGTGTCCTTTCAGAAGAAAGCAGGGTTGGTGTGCTCTATAATACAGCGCTTGCAATGTCGTTTAACAAATCGCAGAGCATCGACAGAGACGTCGCAGTCCTGCACATTCAACATCTGCAGGTCAAAACAGTTGGCAGCTACAATCTGCAGGCCCTGCCCAGTGATGCTCTCACAAGATTTCAGGCTCAGGCGCTTCAGGTTGAAGCAGTTGAGGGCTAGAAACTCCAGGCCGGTGTCTGAGACCAGAGGGCACTTGCCAATATCTAGCGATTTGAGTTTTGTGCAATTTTTGGCGAGGTACTCCACGCCGTGGTCCGTGATGCCCTCGCAGCCCCGCGCATTGAGGTAGCGCAGCTTGCTGCAGTATTTGGCTATGTAACGGATGCCCACGTCCGTGATCCGGCCGCAGTGAGCGATGCTAAGGTATCGGAGACGCGACTCCAGCTTGGCAATCTCCCGCATGCCGAAGTCACTGACAAAGCGACAGTCGCTCACGCTCAGTTCCTTAATGGACGTGCAGTAAATCATCAGGTAGCGGAGACCCTCGTCGGTGATGCGGACGCAGCGGCGCAGGTACAGGTGGGTCAGCTGAGTGCAGTGGGCGGCAATGGTGTGCAGTCCTTCGTCCTCCAGGACAAAGCAGTCTGTCATGTCCAAGTAGCGAATGGAGATTTGTTTCCCGTGTAAGGGAGACAGCTTGATGGAGGCTTCGCGCGTCAAACTGATGCACGTTACTTTGGAGCAGCCTAAGTGGAAAAAAACAGAGAGTTCAAGCAAGGAGTAAAAACAAATCACGCGGCAAGGCCAGAAAGTTGGGTGTGAAATGTTGCGCTGGATTGTCATGAAGGTACCTTCATGCTGCAAGAGCAGAATCATCCTGACTGACTAGTCTGGATTTGCTGTGATGAGTCCCCACACCACAGGAAAGAATAAACTCCACTGGAGTCAGTGAGGTTACTTTGAGATTTTGAGCACTGGGAAAGAAACGGACTGATTTTGTCCATATCCCAAATGTAAAATAGTGCTCCTATATTTATCTACAGACAGTCTGTGACGTGTTTCTGCAATACAGACCCAGTGACAATTAGAGAAAACGATACTACGTGACAACCAATGCAGTTTTTTGATCAGAGTCAGTCTCACTGCTGACTGGCTGAGTTTGCAAACCAACATCTGAGGCTCTTTCACCATCCAACCTCATTATAAAAAAGACAACCCTGCCCACCCTCCCAGAAGCATTTGGAGAACAGATGTGAATCCAGCCCTGCAACGTGGGAAGGATGCAAAATTACGGCAGGACTATGGGCTTGCAGAAGGGTGGAGATTCAGATAACCTAAGGAGAATGGGGACATTTGGCAGGAGCCAACACTGGTAAGGTCATGGGAGGATATGGACAGATGCAGAAAAGGACTGTGTCAAGTGAGAAAGTCTGGCCAAGGAGGTAACTAGACTAGAGGAGAAACACCAGACCTTGCAAGGAAAGCCAAAGAGCTAGATGAAAGAGCAAAACACGCTCACAGACTTTCCCCATTTTTAACCTCCACTCCATACATGGTGGTGAGTAAAAGCTGTTTTTGGAAAATGCGGTTTCTGCTGCAATGCAAACTGGCAGTCTCAGGCTCCTGAGGGAAATTTTTAGCTGTGCCAAGTTCAGCTGGGCACATTGCATTCGCATAGCTGGGAACAGCTGCAAGAAAGAAGGCAGGATCTACCCATTACTGACCAAGGCCCAACAGTTTTAGCTGTAAATGTCTATTCAGATAAATTCTGTCAGTTATGCCTAAAGAGGTGCTCTCAGGTAGAGAATAAAAGACCTTTCCTGTATTGCTGAAACACTGGTCAACCAGTTTGAAGTGACACATAAAACCTGATGAACTTAGAACTCCATTTATCAGAAATCCTGCACAAATTCTGAGTGTGGAAGTAAAGAGCAGTGTACAGAGACCACCTCAAAAACTTAAATGACCCAAACCTATACCAATTGATACAACAGGTTCTCATTCAGAGGTTTAGTAGATGGTATGAATATGCTTCAGTTCTTAAAAAGGAAAAAAAAAATGCCCTGAGATAATCCTGCAGACTCACCAAAATGCTGCGAGAAGCATGGGATATGGACTTGAAACAGTTTGCCACCTGCAATTAGATTTCTAGATTCATCATTTGAATTTGCATTGAACAGAGGCAAGTTTTACCTTAGGCCTCACGCAATGAAATGGGCAAATTGTCCACAGGTCATGCAGAAGCAAAACTTTGAAGCAAAACACTGTTCAACAAACATCTTAAAACTGAATGCTATGTCCTCTTGAGATGGCATTTCAGATCCATCTATGCCATGGTGCAATCTCTGGAAATACTTTTGTCCTCAGATAAGTACTACATACACGCTCAGTAAAGCAAAGTGATTTTTCTAAAGGGAAGCACTACAATGCTAATGGTGTGAAAATTTCACCCCTACTACATTCTTTGGAGCAGGTGATACAAAATACACTACAGGGGTCCCCATCCTTGAGCCTTTTCCACAGAATAAGTTGGCACATAGGCAGGGCTCTGCTGAACCTGACGTAGTTGTTGCTATTGCATTTGGCCGAGGAGGTTGCTGGATTAAGTAGTCAGTCTGGATATTTTATATTCTGACCAGAATTCAAATTTAAAATTTGGCTAAATTAGAATGATGGGTCCACGAGGCCAAGGAGAACGTTCTGTCTGCTGAGAATCCAAGAAGCTTTAATGACCGTAATTAGAAAGTGAATGGGTCAGAAGTCTCACAGCAGGGCTGGAGTCACATACATCACTGTGTGATCACTGTTTTGAAAAGCTCAGCATTGCCTTGTCTAGTTACTTTGGCTACACTGTAAAATATTTAATGGAAAGGATATTCAAAATGGTTTCACCAGAAAGAGTCCATGCTGATATAGAACTGCCTGGTTTTTAGGCAAAATGACAGGTTCCTGGGTCCGCAACAATTTTTCTGTCCTAAATAATACAAAGTATAAAAACAAAGCTCTTGTAACAGGATTTTCCATACCGTAAGTATAACTGATTTTTAAAAGGGAGGCAAAACTTCCAAACAGACCGAAAAAAATGTTGGCTAGTGTGTTAGATAATAACTTGCAGTCAAGCTCAACCAACTTCTAGAGATATCTCAGACCTGCCCACAAAGTGACTGCTGAGAGTGACAGAACTTACACTGTGTAAAGCTCTAAAGTTAATATGAACATCTGGTTTTAACATTAAAGATTTTGGTGCATTTTTGCTGCCAAATAGTCATCCAAGAGGTAAAGGGATTCAGCTAGATGTAACTGTTAACTGGGATTTCATTAACTAGGAATTAGAGTCACCCCCAGCACACGTACCCAACTTCTCTTGTTCAGTATGGAACCAAACTGGTGAACCACTTCAGACCTCAGAATTGCTTGAGCATGTAGGTGCAAGCCTTGTCCTCACAAGTACAGACAGAAGGAGGGAAAAACAGAATCCTGCTTCCAAAGCATCCTCCAAAACTACACACATTGTAATGAAAAAAGTGGACTCAAAACAAAAGCCCAGAGATCAATTACCCTCAATTCATAGGCAGGTGCATACACCTAAAGCTATATCTGAATCCAAACACCCTGACTTCTGAGCATGTTCAAAATCGAGATTTTTTCCTTCACATGCTCCAAACAGAAAGAACAACTTAGATAAAAGTGAGATTAAAATTACTTTCCTATCCCATTGATGAGACAAAATTCAAGGAAAACAGGTATTTTATTTGCCCCCTACACACTTGTACCAAACTGATGAGCTCTTAGGGACAGACACCACCTTCTAGGTCTGCAAGTAACAGGCTTGGGAAAACCACAAATGAAGATAAATCCCAAAAGAACCTATTTCAAGATCTGTTATGTTTACCTTTTCCCTGCTTTTGAAAAAGCCACCTTTGACCTACAGCATATCTATCAATAGGAGCTGTGGACCAAAGCACTGTCAGACACCTACAAGCTCCTAGGTGCACTCAGAGTGTGAGCTTCAAAGCTTTAGGTCTAAATCACACAGGTACATACATTTTCTCCTGGTGTTGGAGATGCTTCAACCTGAATGTGTGGTTAGCAATCCAGAACTAATGTCAGTATGTACCAAAAATAAGTAGTTCATATCCAAGGCCATTGCAAACAGACTCCATGGGACATGACTCCTGTGGAGTCCCACAGGGACTCCTTATCACCTGGTGGTTTCAGAAAGCAATCCCAAAAAGTTAATAATTCTGATTTGCTGCTATTTGTTTTGATGCCTTCCATGATATTCTGCCATCCTAGGAATGAGGTGAGAGAGTTGGACAAAGCAGTTAAAAAAAAAAAAAAGGCAGAGAAAAGAAAACAAATCAGTGTACACCAGACAGGTAGCCTTGGAAAAATCAGTTTATCTGGGTACCAATGACTCAGTAGCACTGCTTCCTAACCCCACTTCATCCTGCTTATTGCCACTGGTGCCTCTGCGATGGTAAATCTGTTTTGGGTTATTAATAATGGCATTAGACTGATAACGAATAAGATCATAAAATAAATGTTGAATGGCAAATTTACTTCAGTTCTCTGCTTGACTACATCCTTTCCATTAAGTGCCAACTATCTGCAGAGAGGAAATTCTGTGCGGCTAACCTTGGGAAAAAACATTTTGTTTCCCCACAGCAGGTCTGAGGAAAATTGTCTGAAACATTTCTGCTGATCTAAACAGCTGCAAGTGCAGCTTTTTTTTTAAAAAAAAAAA
>VXAY01003232.1:1232806-1341526 GCA_013399855.1 Oxyruncus cristatus | reverse complement strand
ATCAGGAACAGTGTGGCCAGCAGGAACAGGGAGGTGATTCTGCCCCTATACTCAGCACTGGTGAGGCCACACCTGGAGTGCTGTGTCCAGTTCTGGGCTCCTCAGTTCAGGAAGGATATTGAGGTGCTGGAGCAGGTCCAGAGAAGAGCAACCAGGCTGGTGAAGGGACTTGAGCACAAGTCCTATGAGGAGAGGCTGAGGGAGCTGGGGTTGTTTAGCCTGGAGAAGAGGAGGCTCAGGAGAGATCTCATCGCTCTCTACAACTTCCTGAGAGGAGGTTGTAGCCAGGTGGTGGTTGGTCTCTTCTCCCAGGCAACCAGCAGTAAGACAAGAGGGCATGGGCTTAAGCTCTGCCAAGGGAGGTTTAGGTTGGATATATAAGGAAGAAATTCTTTACAGAGAGGGTAATCACACATTGGAATGGGCTGCCTAGGGAGGTGGTGGATTCTCCATCCCTGGAGGTTTTTAAGATGAGACTGGATGTGGGACTTAGTACCACAGTCTAGTAACTGCGGTGGTAGTGGATCAAGGGTTGGACTTGATGATCTCCAAGGTTCTTTCCAACCTGTGTGATTCTGTGATTCCATGTGATTCTGTGAAATAGTCTTACTCCATATTCTAATGATTTAATGTAATTTAAAATAGTCCAAATACCCTTCCTAAAATGAATGCAGGCTTTGAAAAACTAGTCTTTGCTGATAATCCTGGAAGAGATTAACCTCCAAATTATGGGACGGGGTTGTACATAGCACAAGAAAAGGTCTCTAGATTAAAAAAAACCAACAAACAACAAACTACAAAAAACAAAACAGAACACCAAATGAAAAGATAAAGCCAATCCCAACTCAACTTGGTTCAGCCCAGCTCCTTCTGGATTTTCCTGTGAGATACCTGCAAGTGCCCACCCCATGTCCCTGTTGATGAGTTGTATGTCAAAGCAGAAGACATTTCCCTCTACCATCTAAGTTATCAGTAAGGGAGTGAAAACAAAACAGAAACAAAAAAATGTTGATAGACAAAAGAATATAACCTTCTTCTAAAAAACTGCTAATAAGTTACCATGTCATAGCACACTCCAGGGTGCATTCAGTGAGCTCTTTTCAATCTCATAGGAGAATTGCAATGAGGCAGTAACAGTTTTCCTGACTTTACAAAGGAGAAGTGTTTACTCACAGACTAACGCTTTTGTAGACAAGGAGGGACTCCATCAAGAGCCCTGCCTGCATCTGTAAGATGGCCATGGATGACAGAAAATCAGTAGAAATGTGCAAAGCATAACTAAAGGCTGATCTGCAACACCTGTTCCCAATCAGCTCAAATCCATTTACACTTCAGTTTCCAAAGTTTATTTTCCTTTCCAAGAATGATATTCCATCAAAAGCACCTGCTAGCATCCTGGCAAGCATTCTTGTATTTTGAGGGTAAATACCTCATTTCTAGGGTTGCATCCCTCCTCCCTTTTGACACGTTGCCAAAGCTGGTCTCCAGAGCTTTTTGAAGAAATGGTAGAAAATTTTTCACTTAATCCACAGTTTTACATTTCTTACAAGCCAACAATGTTACCACTATGCAGATAAACAAAAGAATGCATTCAGCAAAGAGCTGGCCAAAGCCAATTCCCTCATGAATCACCTTTGGGACCTGAGTGATAGAACACTCTGGAGGGGACGGAAAAAATATAGGCCTCCAAAGCAGAAACCCAGGACACCAGCACAATCTAATTTATCCAACATCTCTCCAACAAAGATACATAAACCAAGGATTTTTCATAATAAACACTTCACGTTATGAGAGCCCTGGAGTGACAGTCAGCAGTCCCCTCTTGTTACACACACACACACAATACACATACAACAACACACTGAGCAAGCATGTAGTGCTTATTCAGAACTACAAGGATTAAAATTTTGTTTATGGGAAATTTGGGAGTTAAACTAGGAAAGAGACATGGCCACTGGCAGCCTTCTCCTACTAGAAGAATGTTACTGGCTCAAGCCCAATTGCACTAAGTTACATGGATTCCTGACCACCAGTGTGAAGCAGTCCCAGACTGTGTCAAAACAGATGGTACTTACAACTGCAAAAGCAGTGCATTAGCCACCCTCTGAAACCCAGTCCTGCCGTCTGAGGTCTCACTTGCTGTGTCTGTGACTTGTGATGTATAAATTGCAGATTGCTATTTATATGGAACAGCATATGGTACTCTGACATTTGAGGAGTATCAGATGTACATACATGCAAGTAAATCAAGAATTCAGCACTCTGTATTTATGGCAACTTCAATAACTTCCCAGTCTACTGAATGCCACAATAAATAATTGCCTTATTGCACATAAAATATTAACTGACTGTAACTATTCCTTTGCAATTCATTGTGATTTCAATTTATTGAAATGCAATAAAATTATTCACTGATTCTTTTAATGTATTTTGATGTCATTAACTTAAAATCATTATGCAAAAAAAAAGAAAACATGATGATTATGTCTACACATGATTATGTCTACGTTGAGCTATTCAAAGCAAGAACGGTGGCACTACCTAAATCTTTCAGCCTCCTTTTTTTCATGTTAACCTAGGCTAATTATATAAAACACCATCACTAGCTCTATATGGAATTTTACATTTATCCTCAGATTTAGTACCACCAGCTTATGTCGATATCTTAGGAAGTAGACTTAAAGACAGGACAGCAGCAGAAGTAGCGTTTGGAATCAAGATATATTTGGCATCTTGACAAAGAACGAGGAATATGAAGAGAAAGGCTCTTTTCTTCGCAAGGCCCAAGAAAAAAGGGAGCTTGTCAGGGTGTTATCAGGGTTCCGGTCACTAGTGGTGTCCCCCAGGGATCAGTGCTGGGCCCAGTTCTGTTTAATATATTTATTGATGATTTAGATGAAGGGATAGAGTGCACCATTAGTAAATTTGCAGATGACACCAAGCTGGGGGGGGAGTGTTGATCTGCTGGAAGGCAGGAGAGCTCTGCAGAGGGACCTGGACAGACTGGAGAGCTGGGCTGATTCCAACGGGATGAGGTTCAACAAGGCCAAGTGCCGGGTCCTGCACTTTGGCCACAACAACCCCCTGCAGCGCTACAGGCTGGGCACAGAGTGGCTGGAGAGCAGCCAGGCCTTTAGAAAGGGACCTGGGAGTTTGGATTGACAGGAAGCTGAACATGAGCCAGCAGTGTGCCCAGGTGGCCAAGAAGGCCAATGGCATCCTGGCCTGGATCAGGAACAGTGTGGCCAGCAGGAACAGGGAGGTGATTCTGCCCCTGTACTCGGCGCTGGTGAGGCCACACCTGGAGTGCTGTGTCCAGTTCTGGGCCCCTCAGTTCAGGAGGGATATTGAGGTGCTGGAGCAGGTGCAGAGGAGAGCAACGAGGCTGGTGAAGGGACTTGAACACAAGTCCTATGAGGAGAGGCTGAAGGAGCTGGGGTTGTTTAGCCTGGAGAAGAGAAGGCTCAGGGGAGACCTCATCGCTCTCTACAACTATCTGAAAGGAGGTTGTAGCCAGGTGGGGGTTGGTCTCTTCTCCCAGGCAACCAGCCGTCAGACAAGAGGGCATGGCCTTAAGCTGTGCCAGGGGAGGTTTAGGTTAGATATCAGAAAGAAATTCTTTACAGAGAGGGTAATCAGCCATTGGAATGGGCTGCCCAGGGAAGTGGTGGATTCTCCATCCCTGGAGGTTTTCAAGACGAGGCTGGACGTGGCACTTAATGCCATAGTCTAGTAACCACAGTGGGGTTGGATCAAGGGTTGGACTTGATGATCTCCGAGGTCCTTTCCAACCCGTCTGATTCTATGATTCTATGATTCTATGAATATATATATATACACACACACCTGATGGGAGGGTGTACAGGACATGGAGACAGGTTTTGTTCAGTGGTGCCCAGGAACAGGACCACAGGGAATGGGTACAAACTGAAAAATAGGAGGTTTCATTGGAACATCATCAGGAAACACTTCTCACTGTGAGAAGTGGCAGTGCTACAGGTGTCCCAAAGAAGTTGTGGAGTCTCCATACTTGGAGATACACAAAAGCCGTCTGGACATAGTCGAAGTCAACCAGCTCCAGGTGGACCTGCTTGAGCAGGACGTTTGGACCAGATGGCCTCAACCTGCCTACCTCAACCCCTCTGTGATTCTATGAGATAACTCTAACACACCTCCCAAAAAGAGCACATGAAGTTCAAGTCTCACTTTCAAACAGGCATCTTCTGTATGAAATTCACACTGTGGTTCCGGGCATCTTCAAGTGGGTCTTGTAGAGTTTATTTTTTTCAGTACACCAACTCAAGCTCCATTTGCACTGTGACTGAGATGATCATCCTCATCTACAACCCTACATGTTAAAACTCAAGCAGGCAATTATTATCAGCTGGTAAGAGCCATTTGTGAGAACTGGCTTAAAGGATTCTTATTCTTTTCCCCCAGTCCAGGGAATTCCCCGAGGCTCAGCACTGGCTCTTGGTACCTGTAGAAATGCTTCTTGAACTCTATAAAGGATGTGCACTTTTTGCCAGAATTCTACCTCAGAACTTCCAGTAGTACCTTCATCATGTGTGACAGATAATATCAGGTTTACCTGCAAACAGTTATCTAGCAGTAAAAGAAAAAATCCTCTTAAGCTATTACACAGGCATTGTCTCCCATACCTTCCTTATGATCAAGCTGGTGAAGTACAAATTAGATAACTGGACAGTTAGGTAAATCAAAAGCAGACTGAACTGCTGGGTTCAAAGAAGCGTCATCAATGACACAAAGTCCTGCTGGAAGCCACTGCCAATGGTGTGCTGTGGCTAATACCACTTAACCTCTTCATTAATAACCTGGATAACGGGACAGAGTGCACCCTGAGCAAGTCTGTAGGTGACACAGAACTGGAAGGAATGGCTGATACGCTAGAGGGTCATGCTGTCATTCATAGGGACCTTGACAGGCTGGATAAAAATGGGTTCACAGGAACATCACGAAGTTCAACAAAGCAAAATAGTAAGTCCTGTACCTGGAAAGAAATAACCCTTCATATCAGCAAAGCCTGAGGGCTGATGAGCCGGAAAGCAGCTTGGCAGAAAAGGTCCTTGTGGACATTGAGTTGAACATGAGCCAGAAATATGCTCTCATTGTAAAGAAGACAAAGAGCACCCTAAGCTGCATTAGGAGGAATCCCGTCTGCAGGTTAAAGAAGGTGATGCTTCATCTGTGCTCAGTGCTGGAGGATTCTGTTCAATTCTGGTCTCCCCAGTACAAGACAGACATGGACATACTGGGGAGAAATGCCACAGAAATAATCAAGGGATTAGAGCATCTGACATAAAAGAAGAGAATGAGAGAGCTGGGATTGGTAACCCTGGAGAGGAGAAGACTCAGGCAGACCTCACCATTGTGTATAAATACCTGAAGGGAGGGTATAAAGAAGATGGAGCCGGACTCGTCTCAGTGGCATCCAGTGAATGGACAAGAGAATGCAGGCTCAAACTGAAACACTGGAAATTCCTATCTAAAGAAAGATTTTAATGGTGAGAGTGGTCAAGTGGATCAGGTTGCCCATAGAGGTGTAGGGTCTCCATCTTTGAAGAAAGTGTCAAGGGCAACATGCTGTATTTGGCCCTGCTTTGAGATGAAGGTTGGATAAACTCCAAATGTCCCTTCTAAAATTAATTATTCTGTAATTACCAAGTCAATAGAACTTAACAAGACTCTCCTCTTCGAGGCCTTGCATAGAAGTATGCCTAATTAGAGCAAATCAAACCCTTGTGAAAATGTCATAATAAATGTGCTAATTCACAAACTCTGAGTGGAAAGGTTAAGTAATCTTGACCTGTGTAGATGAAGATTGAAAAGGATATGCTAACATGTAGCATTACCTCCAATGTATGTAGACAGAAGATGGAGGTGATGGAAAGGTTACTTGAAAGGTGCTTGCAAAGCTGTGTAAGAAGGAGCAGTGGCCAAGTTTGACTTAGAGAAAACATTGTAATTTAGGACTAAAAACTATCACTGAGTTGGGATTGACATCTAGAGCTTTCTAGGAAGCAGTGAGATTAAAAAAAAACCTAAATCCAAAACATAACAACAGAGGAATTAATCTACCAAGAAAATTCTGCTTTAAGCTGTTGTTTAGACAGGATGACCCAAGAACTTTCCCACCCTTTATCATCATCCAGCCCTGATTAGTCAGCCATCCATCTTTCTAAAACACAGAAGTGAAACTCTTACTGAAAGAATCTGTCAGGCGGCATGAAAAATGAAGGACAGAATAGCATTGAGTAATTGATGGTTATTTTCATCAGCAAAGTTGTGCCACTCTTTTCCATAAGGTTGACAAAGATAGACACTTTAGGCTGAGAAGAAATGCCCTTGTTACAAGTTTTTCAAGGTTGTTTCAGTACACACAGATTTTGTACTCCTGAGTTCATAACATGCAGACCATTCTCCATTTTGGGAGAAAAGAGGATGAAGTTCGCTGCAATGCACATGATCCACAGGAGCGTAATAAACTCTGCTCATGCAGACTCTGCCAAGACTGCAAAGCTTCTGTGAAAATTTCTCCAGATGCTCTCTTTTTTCTTACAATACAACGGATATATCAAAGATCCTTGTAACTTACATCTTGAGTTTGAGAGACAGCATTCACTCACCTCAGTTCTGAGCCTCCTGAGGAGTCTCCATTGCCAGTCTTCCTCCTTGGCGCAGAAAAATTAGCATGTGCTATCCTTCCTAACAGAATTGTGGCTACAGATTTCTTGGTTGGATGCACTACATTAAGCTTGTAGACAACGACTACCTGAACTACTAAACTGGCACTGAAGTCCTAGTGAAACCACATTCAGACTACCTTCAGTTGAACTGACACTTATAAGTCCAGCTTCAGAAGCAAGGCTGATGGACACAAAGTACAGGGGAAAGTTGTGCTCTGTTAAGCTGCAGAGAGAGCAAAGCAGTGTCTAACTGTTATACTACTACTATATTTAAGCAGCGAAGTGATGACAAGGTTGTGTTTACAGGATGTGTGATGTAAATTAAGGTACATGTAATGAGGCTCAGGTTCTAGAAAAGACATTTAACTCTGTGCTATAGTTCCACAAGGTACTGAAGCTTCAGGTGGAGAAATTATAGTAATGACTTCATCGTCTCCTTCCTAATTGCACGAGACTTCAAGTAGAAGACTAAACCAGAAAAGAAATTCATAAAAATGTATTTCTAGCATTCTACACTACAATTTGGAAACATGGAACACAGCCAATAAAGAGATCGCAAAGTCACATTTAAAAACTTCTAATGAGAAAGTAAAAAGAATTTTTACAAGGAAACGTATTAGAAACATGCAGTGACTTCACATTTTCCAAGCTTGGATTTACAAGCAAAGAGGTTGATTCTGCAGTACCTGAATGCCGAGTACTTCCTGGGATGCGCAGAGTACCAATGGTTACTGATAGTTACGAGCAGTCAGCATGTCACAGGATCACAACTCCTGTCACTACTACACATTAAATCTGAAACACTGCCAGGTTAGTTCACTCCCTCTGTTCTGTTTGTGGCAGAGACTTTTATAACATCAGTAACTGCGCGGAAAGTATTGTCCTCATTTCGTTACACTGAGCTACACTCCACTCATGCTGTATTCATGACTATTTATATCATGAACCATGTATAGGAAGGAACGTGACACTGTGAAAGTGTCACTATGAGAAATGTCTAAGTAAGAAGAGAGATGAGCTTACAAACATTGGGTCACTAATCTACTATAATCCAGTAATAGACTTAGTTTCTCTGTCATTTTAATTTCATTTACAGAACACGAGAGCAGTGTGCAAGGCAGTGATAATACTGGTATTACACACAATTCAGGAAAATATTTTTGTAGCCCTGAGGGTGATTCAAAAACTAGTACAAAATGTTGAAGCTTTCACTATTTAATATCTTACCCAGTTTGGAAGACAGTAAAATCTGTTGCCAATCCCTGATCAACCTCTAGTTTGTAGGACTATGTGTTTATCACAGGACATTCCTCTTGTCCGGTTTGGACTGACTGTTTTGACATGAGACATGGAAGGAAACAGAGGTGACAAAAGCACTGACGCAGGACATTTTCAATGACAAGAGTGCATGTGGAAGCTTAGGTTTTACAGAGGTCTCTCTAGGACTAGAGGACCGAAGACCTTGCATTTGAATCTCAGGAGTTAAAGTTCTCCCTAGAAGCATCTCCATACCACATGAAATGGATCTTTTGTTCACTACAGACTGAGATGGGATGTCTGTACATCAACCGGGAGATGGAAAACGAGCTATCAATGATCTGTCTCTCCACCAAGCTTCTTTCCATGTGACTTCTGCAGTATTTGAATTCTGCCACTATAGCATCAGGCTGTGATTTAACTGCATAAAATCCTAGCACAAAAGTAGCTCATACCTTACAGAAAGGTGTCTGCTCAAGGTTCTGCTTTAGCAGAGCACAAGGACAGACTGTACAGTTCACATGGAGTGTCATATCTTGTTGAACAAACCCTGGTCTTGACCATCCTACCTTTTTAACGAAAGACCTTATAAAGCTTTGAGTTTATGAAATGATGTAACAAACACATAGGCTGCTGAAGTGATATTTGACTCACGACGCTTTTATGTTGAATGGCTTCTGCTAATTTAGAAAACTCTTCTTCATAAACTCTGGAATGTGAGAATATATTCCCAAGTAATCTGCTATGTTATGAAACAGTCAGAAGCCATTTGAACACCACACAATAAGAAAAGGTTTCAGAGAGGTGTGCAGTGCCTCCACCCATGAGGGCTCATCATTAGACATGGACATCAGATCTTTCTTGCTCCAAAACACAGGTGGGATGCCTGCCTTGGGACTGAGCCACGGTTTCTGCACACTCCAGTCTATCAGTCACTTCTCTTTATTACTTTCTATATCTACAGCACTCATCAGTGATGCTACTGAGTCTTCTTTACCGAGTATAATGAGTTTCATGCAAGTGAAGCCATGTCTGGGGAACAATTCAGACAGAATATGCCATTTTAGCTGAGACTACAGCTGGCAGAGCTGCTCCTTAGGCAAAGCACCTTGTAACACAACAAAACTTCATCTGTCTGCAGTACATTGCAGCAAGCTCATCAGCCTCTCTGTGAACACATATTTGCTCCTTGAAGGGAATTCAGATATTTCTTTATAGAAAAACTCCAAACTGTCAAGAGCAGAAAGCAATCTCATCACACTTGAATTTGCATTTAGCAGTCTTGCTGTACACAAAGGTACGGGTGGATGGTGTGCTTCTACACCCTGCCCACGCAGCAGCAGACTACTGATGACAACAACCTGAGATCCAGAAACAGAGGATGATGGCATGGCCCAACCTTGGCAAATGGTCAGGTAACACCACCTTTTAAGACAGGAATGTGAGTGAACCATTTGTGGTGTGCATGTGTAAAAAATGCATAAAACCAGTATGTGCTTCCCCAAACTGATCATGTTAAAATGCAAGAAAACCATCAGCCTCTAACCACTCACCTTAACAAAGAAGAAAATCATCATCCAGACAGAGCAGCCTCCCAGTCAAAGGCCATGAGCTGCCTGCATTCAGGCAGGCTGCTGCAGGAAAAGACTCATACCTCATGGGGTATACCCTGCCTCACCAGCTGCAGGGAGAAGGATTGTGTCCCATGAGGTGAGAGCACCCACATCTCAAGCAGGATGGGGGAGACACTTAGACAGGGCAGAGAGGGACTGTAATCCACACATTCTGGTAGAGTATGTGTGTGTACTTCTGAAAGAGAGACTATAACTCTTGGGGATTAGTTAAAGTTCTCTAAGTGCTTATTAACATTAATTCAGTGTTGTGATTTATCTGTGGCATTACTGATACTGATCCCAAATGAGCAGTTCATTGACTACTGATTATTTTAATGCCATTATTAAAATGCTTTGATCTTTATTTTGGTTTATGAGAACTGAATATTACTCCACTGCAGTGAATGGCTGTGATTCATCACTCGCTGCTGTTTGTTTCTGTTATATTCTTAAGGATGAGAAAACTGATTTATATCAGGTGTTGACAAGAATTTCAAAATAAAGCTAGGGATTAAAGAGTGTTGTTTAACCAGCTGCAACAAGGCATTGCTTAGAAAAGGTGTGGACAAACTCCAAAAGCAACCTAGATGTCACTGTGGATTTGTGGAGCACTGGTAGTGTTGCATAGTGGAGCAACAGGGAGATGCTGAACACCTGCACTGAGGGATCGTGTTCTGCTTTGGCAACGACTGCAGCTGATTCAGACTCTGGTTTCTCCTGAAAGGAATCACAACCCTTGGCATAATCTAATTATCTCTGCATATATATCTGTGTGTTTTTTCCATATATGGCTATATTTTGCCATATCTATAGGCAGTTTACTATAATTACAGATGGCCAGAAATGAAACAGCAGCTTTGAATTTTCTTACTAAGTATGGAAAGTACTGGAAACCACAGAAGTGCTGTGACTGAACAAAAAGCTTACCTTTTATTTATAAAAGTGTATGCCAGGGAAACTTAATGGTACACACCTAATATCATTAGGAAACCAAATTAAAGACAATTAAGTAATTTAAACCATTTTTCTAGGGAAAGGTGTCAAATTCCTTATGAGGATACTCCAATCCCATAATTAAGCCATAATGATTTTACCCTATTAACTTTCTCTCTTTTCTTTGTCTTAAAATATGTAACATCAGGAATTGGCATGCTACAATAGATGAGTATGAAAAAAACCCAAACACCCAGAGGTACACTGGTAATGACTATTTTTTAAGCCAAGTTAAATTTAGCTTATTATGCTAAAATTAATGAAAAATTAATTAGACAAGCCACATAATATTTTTCTGACAAATATTTGATATACCTTTACAATAAGGGGCACTTGCAGAGTTGTCATCTGCTTTGTTTAAAATGGAGACACTTCGTGATAGCACTGCTCAGAAAACAGACAGATGTGAGCTGTAAACTTCAAGACAAGCTACCAAAATATCGTAAGTGTACATTTACACTGCAAGGAAAACAGCTTTTAGTGTGTGTCCAATGCATCCTTGTAACTCAGGCAGGCCATGGCCCTTCTCACTTTCCTGGGAGTAATGCTACTTGGAGGTCTAGTAATCTATGAGAGGCACAACTACACTATGGTCTTTTTCAGGCTCCTACCCACGTTCTAACCAAATTCTCCCTCATTAAATGTCTCCCCTTTCAACAGAGTGACACAAGCACAGATAAACCATGAGAATGATTTTGGGGTGTATCAGGTCTTCAGACAAGCTTCAGTGCAGCCCATGAGATGATGCAGTGTGGGGATGCACTAACACAGGACCCAAATTCCCAACTGTGGAAAATGCAGAGCTCAACCCAGAGCCAGGGGCAGCTGCAGCTGTGGGAGACATGCTGTGGAAAAGGGACACGTACCCAAATTATGGGAAGCACTGTGGTTTCTGAGGATACCATGTACACCGAGCTGGCTTCAGTATGATGGTGTAAAAAGATCTGCTGTTTCACTCTTCTCCCTTTTGCGTGCCCTCTGTTAAAACCCATAACTTCACTACACAATATGTCGAAAATATCATACAGATAATGACGAGTGCAGCCAGAGGATGAAGCCAGACATTTATTATGTGTTTTAACCAATATAAACCAGATTAGGAAATCTAGTTTATATTTAATTGCATATTTTAAAATAAGCCATTATAACTATCTCACTAACCTACAAGGAATTCAGAAGCTGTTGGATGTCTTGGCAACTTCGACGTAAATTCATATTCCGCTTCTTCTAAAAGACTGTATCCAAAAGAAACACTGCATCAAATGTATTGTTAAGACTTTCCTTAGCACATGTTTTGACATCTAGGCAAATCTTATGAGTCAGGGTGGTTGAGAAGCTTAAGCAACAGACCTGACGCTGCTGCATCTGACAGATTCATCCCTGGGAGAAAGTAAGTTGCCTGTCTACTTTTGACAGCTGAACATGACATCTCAGCCACTTGGCTTCGCGCTCCCCACCAGTACCCTCCAAGCTCTCCAGCTTCAGTGCATGGCCAGCCAGGGCATGCAGGAGGGCTGAGCAATCTCATCTGCAGCTGCACTAAGGTGTTCCTGGTGACACAGACAGACCACCAAAGAAGCTTCAGGGCACTTTGAGACACCCATGCTCTCAAAGCAGCTGACAGGCACCCAAATACATTAGTTATCTGTGAGCATGCCACAGTATTAACTGCCCTCTCTGCTCTCCAAAAAAGCATTGGCAGCTTACTTCTATCACATCTAAATTAGGCACCAGGAGTCATTTAGCAGCCTCAGGGGGCAGCTCTCAGACAGCACAACCAGGTCACAGAAGAGGTCTGTCTGTTTCCTCGCAATTGCACATTCTTGTACCAGAGCATTAAAGGCAAGTGAGGTTCACAGAGGCGCACAAAGATTTCTTTCTTGACAGGAATATTATGTGCTGGCACCATGGTGCCACCAAGCTGTCTTAGATACCCCACAAAGATCATGCAGACTATGACACACTGCAACACATCTAACATTTGTGCTCACCCTGCCATGCATCTTTGTCTGTCCTGAGGTCCCTCTAAAACTCTGAACATTCAACTACAGTTGCCAGAATGCAATCTGTTGTTTTTTCCCAGCACTAGTAGTAAAAACCATGCAGCCAGAGCCAGGCGTAACTTATCCACCATCACAGGCAGTAGTTGCAGCAGACAAAATCTGAAGACACAGATAAAAAGCATTCTATTTTAAAGGGAAAAAAAGCAAAAGTAAAAGCAAGCAGATTGCAGGGGCTCAGGAAAGAAGCTAGTGTATAATACAACAAAAACTTCACTAACACCTCCAATTAGAGGTGGTAGCAGACTTGAAATACAACCCTCTGGACACACCACTGTAAACAGTGTAGAATCACCAGATTCTTGCAAGCAACCCCAAAAAACCTGGCAACCCTAAAGTTCATTATTTGCAATAGTTTCAGGTTTCAGTTCAAGTTTTGTTTGCCTGTATGACAGAATATATACAAGCTGAGACATGCTATGAGGATTGTGCTAGTAAGTCAATAATCACAACAAGTCTGTTTGAGAGGAATACTATTTCATATTCACTCATTCACTGTTTTGAAATCTTATTAAAAAAATGTAAAAAAAAAAAAGAAAAAGAAAAAAAGGAGAGAAATCAAATCAGGTAAATTAACCAGCCTGCCTTAAAACACAGAACTACCTATTGTTAGAGGTCTGTGGTGAGGTTAAAGCCTTTATCACTGGTTTCTACCATCTGGCCAATGCATGATACATTTTTGGTTTCCATGTACTGTACTATAAACACATACTAGATTTAAGGCTTTCACCTGCAAACTCCAAAACGTCATGTTGCACACCACAACAGAGATTTGCCATCCACAGGATGGTTTGGTTTTACCTCTAACTTCTCTCAGTAACAGCACTCTCCCACTCCTAGGAGGCTCTGCAGAGAACTCCCAGAGCTTGCTCCTCTGTGCATCTATCAGCACAAAGCACAGCTCTGCTCGCAAGGAAACTTGGCGGAGACTCACAAAATACACAACTTAACAATCAAGAGCCTTGTTGAGTTGGACCTTTTATTGAACACAACTCTGGCCCTTGTCTCCTCTCTCTGTTTATAAGGCTTACCAAGTATATAAACTATTGCTCTTAAATTATGAGGACCCACATTTATGAGAGCAATTATCCTTTGTTTGTTTAGAAAGGCTATTTGTCTTTCTCCTGTCTTTTACATGCCTCCCTGCCTCCCTAACCCAAAACAAAGCAAAATGTTTGGATTTTTATTTGAGGGTGGGCTCCATCTGAAGTTCACTTAATGAGAGGAAATCTCTGCTATAACCATTGGCTAGGGGGAGGAGCAGGAGGAAGAGATCAAGCCTTGCTTCAGTTCAAATGAAAGCTAGGCAGGGGAATTGTTTGGAGGAATAGATAAAGTTTTTGGTTTTATACCTCTATAAAATTAATTATAAAGTTGGGGTGATTTGGCTTTAAAAAATAAATAATTTAAAAATCATAGTACATATAATAAGTACCTCTCTGTCACTGTGCAGTAAAGCAGGGTAAGGTTTGAACACTGGACTGGCCCTTCTGTAGTCTGTTCAGATAAGATGGAAAGTAAAAACTCACTGCTGGAGGTTTAAGAATACCATGTTATCCCTGGAGAACAGATTAAGCTATAACTTCCAAAAGAATAACATATGCCTTTGTAGCACTGCTCTATTCAGAATTAATACTGCCAACAAAACACACATTTGAGCTCTGCAAGTGAGCACACTTGGCCATCTGACAGTGCTTCCCAGCGAGTTGTCAAGTACTAAGCATAGATGGATTTCCTTTAACAGTTTTAGAAAAATGATCCTACATATCAGCTCTGTCATTCCTGTAATTCCAACAAGAATTTAAGACCTGAACAGTCCTGTGGCCTGCAGACAAATGGCTATTACCCTGAGGACCGCTGTTCTTCTTTCCTCTCCAGAATTTGCAAAATGCACCCTCTGCTACACGAGGCAACACCCAGACTGAGCCTTTGAAATCATCTACTTAATGAAAAAGAAAGCTTAGTTGCTTGGAAAGCCACAGGAGCAGCAGGGAAAGGAAACAGACACGTGACGTAGCTCCTCATTTCCTCGGGCACAGACCTCCTCACCATCAGTAACAAGTGAAACTGCTCTTTTCCAGATGCCCTGGGTAGGGGAAATCCTCCAGTACACTTTCAAGCGTGAAACTGCACAGAGGTCCTTCTGAGAGACAATGACGGGACAGATCTAGAGTAGCTGAATTTCAGCATGGAAAATAAAAAAAAGTAAGTAAGAAAAAAGAAGGTATATTTAAAACAAGCGCTGCAGAACTGTCAACAGAAGGGAACACAGGTTTGGGGGTGCAAGGAAAGCCTCTTGGTGGCAGAGTCATTGCACAACCAACAGCCACTAGAGAAGAGAAGTGCAGCATGGGGAAAGCCTTCCAGGAAAGTGTCTGTGGTTCTGTTCAACAAAGTCTGATGAGAAGATACTTCAAAAGTGAAATGCACTTTCTAAATTAGGGATTCTTAAGTCTATGACAGGAAAAACTCATGGCTTTAAGAAAAATTCAGTGGTTGCTTTGCTCTCCGTGTACCACGCACCCATCCCCTAGGCAACTTTCATTCACTGATATTTAATGGTTCAATGCAGAAAACAGAAGCACCAGTCACTTGCAGGCTGAAAGTACATTTTTCTCTTTAAAACCCTAAGTCACCAACACTCCATAATAGTTTCCATGTCAAAATACGATTAGCAGGGATCTTGCACTGGGACTTCATGACCCTTGCCAAGTTATAATAAAGGAGGTTATCTTGTATGATGCCGGATGCATTACACAACACACATATGAAATAAAATCACAAGTTCCCCTTCTTGTAGAACCTGCTTTCAAGGTTAAATGAACACAGTCATCTTTAGGTAGAAATATGAAGTACTACAGAATCACAGAACCGTTTAGGTTGGAGAAGTCCTCTAAGGTCATCAAGCTCAACCACAAACCTAAAACTGCCAAGCCCACCACTACAGGTCTTTTAAATACTACCAGGGATGGTGACTCCACCACTTCCCAGGGTAGCCTGTTCCAGTGCTTGACAACACGTTTGATGAAGAAATTTTTCCTAATATCCAATCTCCTCTAGTGTAACTTGATGCTGTTTTCTGTTTTCCTATTTCTTGCTGCCTGGGGGAAGAGATTGACCCCCACCTGGCTACGACCTCTTTCCAGGCAGTTGTAGGGAGCTATAAAGTCCCCTTGAGACTCCTTTTCTCCAGGCTAAACAACCCCAGCTCCCCCAACCACTCCTCATAAGACTCATTCTCTTAATTAATCAAGAAAAGCAAAAAGATGAGCTCATGCAAGAGCTAAATACCACTCTACTTTCCAGAAGCAGTCTTTTTTCTCCCCAATTCTCTCTTTTTTTTTTTTTTTAAATTGTTTTGTTTTAAATCATCAACAACCATTTTTATGGAGTAACTTTGTGCCATGTCTTAAATATGAATTTTATAGTAAGCTTTTGCTGTAAAAGAGTTGTCTGGTTTGATTAATAGACATCTATAACAGGAAATACTTGCATAATGTGAATACATCTTGGACACAGATCTGGCTCACAGTAGGTCTTTTGTGCTGCAGAGACTAACCTGGAACTGTTCCCACTGATACTGCTTTAAACAATCCTGCTGGACTGCAGAATATGGATACCAACATCTCCTTCTGCAGGTTTTAAGCTATCCAGCTAGAGAGGAATTTACCCAAGTTCTACAAGGCACAAACAAAGAGAAACCACCCGATTACTGAGCTGTATAAACTGGCCTTTCAGCCAGAATGCCTCTGATCCCCATCACATGGCTCAGAATTGAGCCAGTTACCAGTTGCTTCTTGCGATTAAAAGAAGGATTCCAGACAGTTCTTATGTAATCTAGACAATGTGTTTAATAGGAAAACAATAAATATCATTGTTGATAGATTGAACTGTTCAAGAAGGTGAAGATGAGGGCTTGCTCTGAAGAACTGCAGAAAAGTCTTAATCACACTGTTATTGGACATTACATTTTCTAATAATTTAATGTAGATATGAATGAAACTCATTTGGATAAACTTTCAGGCATGCACTCATAAATATATAATTTTCCACACAAAGGGAAGGAGTTTGAGCACACCATTATTATCGACAAGTAAAATCTTGGCATTACAACAGACAGTTACACACTATTGTTCCAAGTAAATAGAGCCTCAAACAAACAAAAAAGGGCAAAATCAAAACTCTCATGAAGGAATAATGAACAGGAAAAAAGCAACCATCATCACAGAGGAAAAACACAACTTAAGTACCGCATGCTGTCCTGGTCCTCTCCTCTCAAAATACTCTGGTATAAGCAGAAGCAGTTCAGAGGAGGATGATGAAGAAAAGGAAAAATAAGGAACAGCTTCTGCATGAAAAAGAACTAAAGGTTCTTCAGTCAGAAGAAGAGACAATTGAAAAATAATATGATGGAGATCTGTACAGTCGTAAGTGGCAATAAAAAGCTATACCTAACTTATTTTCTTTTACTGGAGAACAGATGAGAGAAATCAAACTAACCACTGACAGGTTGAAAACAGACAGACACGAGAGGGGTAACGATCTGTAGCTGGAGAATGGCAGCATTTGCAGAAATCACCGCTTCTCCTATCATATTTGTACTGCTTATACTTCTTGCTCAGCTTCATCACTGTTTTAAATCTCACTCCTTCCTCTCCCACATGGTTTTTCAAATCCTGTAAGAATGTCATATAAGCACTTCCAATACATACAGGACTGAAAACACATTCTACTGCAAAGTGTTAAGAGCTGCTGTCTCCTCTATATGGAGCATTGCAAACATGATTAAAACTGATGAGTGTTCTCAAGCCCTAAGGCTGACTGGAAGGTGCAATTAAATACCTCTTTTTATATGAACAGCTGGAGCCAAATGGTGGTGAAAAACTGGTGCGGCCCATAAGTCAAGAAAGTAAGCTGTGAACCGGGTCAAGAAAAGGTTAAGTTGTAAACAGGCAATCTGGCATTTAGGACTAAAAAAAATTAATGTGCAGCCAATTGCTTAAGTGGATAAATATTACGCTTCCTAATAAACATGTCTTAACAAAAGGGAAAAAAAAAACATAGCAGGAGATGGGCATTTTCTGTCAATAGCCTTACAAAGGTGAGGTAGACCTAGTTAATACACATAGAAACTAGCAATTTTGGTCAGAAGACTGGTGGATGTAGTGCGTAAGCCAGCTCCTCAGCTTGTTAGTATCGTAACTCTATCCAGTTCTCTCTACAACAACCTGAAAGGAGGTTGTAGCCAGGTTAGCCTCTTCTCCCAGACAACTAGTGAAATGACAAAAGGACATAGCAGAGAGTTGTGCCAAGGGGATGTTTAGATTGCACATGAGGAGGAATTTCTTCACAGAAGAGGTGGTTAGACATTGGAATGGGCTGCTCAGGGAGGTGGGGAGTCACAGTCCCTGGAGGTGTTTAAGAAAAGACTGGACATGGCACTCAGTGCCATGGTCTAATTGACGTGATGGTGTTCGGTCATAGATTGGGCTTGACAATCTCAGAGCTCTTTTCCAACCTAAACGATTCTGTAATTCTATGATAACTGCCTTCCTGAAGTTCAGAGAACCATAAGAATAATTCTTAGACTAATTTTTGTAACCAATTATCCCAGTTCCTATACATTGGTCAACGGCTCAAGCTAGCCTTACTCCAAGTAAATTTTGAGTTTTGCAAAGTTGACAGTTTTCTTGTCAGATTTTTTAAATTTCAGTCAAAGACCATATGTAAAAAATCATACAGGAGAGTTGCGCTCCATGTCTGACCACCAGTGGTGTCATACATGAACTCTGGTGACAGCAGGGAAAATTTTATTTCCCCAGAAAGTTCTGCAGGACAAAAATATCCAGAAAATAGTTGTCATTTGACAATACTTTTACTAAAATCTAGTCAAGGAAGAAAGGAGAATACTTTCTCAGCTACCCTAATCTGAAGATGAGCAAGCAGAACTATAATAGCATATGGCAAGGAAAGACAAGGCTTAATACTATCAAGATCTAAAAGTTAGTTTGTTATTGTCAGAGAAAAACAAACAAACAAAAAGTAATACAAAAGAAACAGCTCCCCTCTTTGGGGCATTAAGAGGCAACAGAAGCTCACACAACAGGCTCACATAAGCAGCTCATGTCCAGAAATCCCAAACTGGGAATGACTGATGTGGATAAACCAATTAATTTCCAGCAAAAGCTGCTGCTTTCACCTAAGGGAAAGGGAACAGGGTACCAGAGTGGGAAGGAAGAGGGATTCTCTAGTTAAGTCACCACATCTGCTCCAGGACTGCAGACAGCTATCAGGCAGCCTAAGACACAGTTGTGGTGCTTCTGCACAGTTTACAGAATAATTGTATAGAGTCATTTTTCTGGAATACATTTTTCCCCCTTCAGCATCTCTCCACTCATGCACATGCCTGAGCTTCTGCAGTAATTAGAGACACCCCTCCACAGCCCAGAATACCATGGAAAGGTTCCCAGACCGTTCCATGCCTTGCAGTTATCTGTATTGCACACACCAAACACTGCCCAGCCAGCAAGTGATTAATCTTCCTTGAGTGTACTTATGTGACTGTGTCCCTTCAGTTGAATGTACTTACAACATCAAACAGCCCTAAGCAGTGCCCAAGTGCAGCAGCAAGCAGCTTTTGCTGCTTCACAGCTGTGAGTACTGCTTTAGAGTGGAGCTGGATTACTGATAAAGCAGCACAAGCAGCTGAGGATGTGCTGAGAGCCAAGCGAGTGCACACCTGTACAGGTGCTTTAATCCCAGGAAGGGAGAAATCAGCCTGAAGTGGAGTTCAGTGACTTGTTCATACTGGGCTTTGAGACTGCCCTAATTTTGCCAGTGCAGAAAGGTCATTTCTGCAATAATGAGCAACTGTATCAAAAACATTATTTTAACAGTAGTGGCGAGAACACAGTGGGTCTGTAATTGATAACACAAGGAAACTCCACCAAGGTGTTTTTAAAGGGTTTGGTTAGAGGAAGAAGGTAAGAAAACAACTTAATGAAAAAGCAGCAAAACCAAAGACATAATGCACAGAGGTCGCTGGAGTTCAGCTTTCATATATTTAATAAATTGTTTCCAACACTATTACTGTTTCTGAAATGGTCTGCTGTATTTCAGGAACAATGAAGAGCCATATAAACAAATACAGTAAGAGCCAGTTTCCCTTTAGGCTCTTTGAAAAAGAACAGGTATATCTGACAACTTTATTCCAGGTTCATAAGTATAATAAATAGCTGTAGGAAACAGGATGAGCATTAAGAAAAATTGAAGAGAACCAAGCAGGAAAAAAGACATTCACGACTCAGTATCAGAAAAGGAATTAGGAATACATTTGGATGCTCAGTCTGAATCACAGATATACAGTACCTGTAGTAAGGAGGCACACTGCATGACATGAAAAAAAACCCCAAACCCACTCCCTTCAATGAGTTATATGATAAAGTATCAGTGAGGCAAAGCACCATGATTGGGTGACAACTGCGGTATTACCAACACACAAAGAACAGCTGTCGTTGAGGGAAATCCAATGCTGCTGTCAGGAGAGGTATATTGAGCATGAAAATGTTATTCATTGACTTTTCTGCATAAAAAAATAAAGGAAGCTTTATGGAATCCTCATCTTTTCTCTCGCAAACATTTGGAAGGAAAGCTTCACCACCATGATCTTAGCAGCTGCGGCAGGCAGCCACCAACCACATTCAGCTGCCTGATAGAGCAGGCGGAACCTGGCCAGCCCCATCCTGTACATTAACCCTGCTCAGTTGCAAGGGTAGTTATAACCCATGCAGTCCCAAGTGCAATAGCAGAGGACACACCAGAAGTGTGAGCATAAAGTCATACAAGCATGCCTCAGAGAAGAGCTTCACAAGTTTACCTGCCATTACTTAATTACAGGAAAAAAAAAAATCAATACTGACAAATTCCCTCTCACCTCTGAGTCACTGCTTGCCTTTAGACTCACTCCTTCAGTTTAAGGCAATCATCATCTTTATTCTGCATGGCTATTTAAAAATAGTTTCCTATTCAGTCTTATCTTGTCTTTCTTCCTTTGACTAGCTTCACCTTTTGAGCTTCATGCTACTTTTCCTGGTAGTTCTTTCTGAAAGACTCCTGTCATACTGTTCACTGTTGACCATCCAGCTTAAATGTCTGCGCAAGAGAGTACTCTAATGGTATGCTTACTAATCAAATTACTCAATACCACTGTTTGACTTCCATCCCTTCTTCTCCATGACAGGTACATCTTTTGAAAGATCTCACGTTAAGCAATTCTTGCTTGTTGTCTTAATGTTCTGTAGTGTTTTCCACAATATTCCTTATTTTTCATAGCACCACCTAAGACCACTTCTTCAGAATATGTATTTGATATGCTTATCATACCTTTAGTTCCCTACTGCGAATGGATTATGGAATAGTGCACAGCACTGCCTAATCTCTTTAAGAGTAATGGATACTAAATACCATTGCTACTGCACTAGTCTTGTCACTGACTCATGTCTGACTCTTTCCCAAGTAAACTTCTTCCATCAGGAATAGGGGACATGCTTTAGTGGTGGAATTGCAGTGCTGGCTTAATGGTTGGACCTGGTGATCTTAGAGGCCTTTTCCAACCTAAATGATTCTGGGACGCTAGGAATGTGCCTTTTTCTGGGACAGGATCCTGCCATTTCATTTTCTAGCCCAGGATTTTAGTTTACACACCACAGGGCAGCCTCCACAATCCTCATCAGATCCAAATGGCCTCAGAGTATAGTCAGAAGCCAGTGACATCAAAGAAACTCCACCACAAATTCATGTCTTCAAATAGTTTAAGTAACCCAGAACACCAGATAAAAAGTCCTGTGTTACCAACTGCTGTTTCCGAGAACTCACAACCCTTTTGCAGTTGCTCTCCACCCCAGCTGACATTCTAGTATGAAAAAGCAGCCCTGTCTTACCTAGGGACTTTGTCTTCTCGCTTGTGCAGCAGGTAGGTCATCAAGTTTCTCTCATGCACTCCCTCAAGTAGTTTCTCTTACCTCGTGCAAAATTCTGTTGTCTTTTTAGCATTTATAATTTTAATTCTTCTGTGAACCCAGGTCTAGTTCATGGACACTAACCAATTCACAGTTAAGGGAAACTTGTTACTCTCCATCCTTACAAACCCTCAGGTAGCAAAGCTCCAAAGGACATCAGTACCGCTGCTTTATATTGTCCCTTCTTTACACTCTAATAGGCTTTTTATAGCCTCCACCACCTTCACACATTTAGGAAGGAAACAGTACATAACTCACTGGAGAAACAAAATTACTGAAGAAAAAAACCAGACACTGTCCCAACTTATGCAGTACACACTTTTTTAACAGCTCTACAAACCCAGGAATGGTTTGAGTCAAATTTTGTACCAGTTTTAAATAAAGGGGGGAAAAAAAAATAAGGAAAAAATTGAAAAGGGGTTAAAAAAGCCCTCCTAACACACCCTCAGTCCGGAAGACATTTTCCTTGTCAGAAACAAAAAGAAGAAAAACAAAGCCAAAAGGTGTGTGGTCTGAAGTGCTGGATTCAAAGTGAAAAGCTGTATCTAACCAAAACACTCCACACAATGCCATGCAAGCTCTTGGAGTTTGACTCTTCCGTGCAGCTCTAAGCAGTAAGAGATGGTGATGTACAGCAGTTCTAGTCAGCACTACTGTTATTAAAATACATATTTAAAGAGACATGCTTAAGAGTTTTAGCTGTCAGCATGAAAAGATTTTTTTTAAGAAGTCATATTAAAAGACTGAAAATATAAAAATATCGAGTTTGAGGTTGAGAAGAACTAAGAATTTAAAATTTAATTTGTTCTTTTATTTTTTTTAAGTAGAAAGTTCAGGGATTTAGAAGGAGAAGCTCACAAATTTATCAACAGCTCAAAATTTAGATGCTGTTGTGCTGGTTTACATGATTTATTTTCAAATGATTCAGACTCAACCTTCATGTGATAAGCGAAAACTGCATAGAAATATTTAGTAAGTTGTTCTTTTTTTTAATTTTATACATTTGCACAAGAGCCATTCAATGCCAATGTAAAACATGTTTGAATCTGGATCTCAATATTTACAATAGCAACTTCAATTTCTGAAATTTACATTCATACTGCAGAGCATTCTGAAAGCATTGCTTGTATTAAAGAGTGGCAAAATTCTTCCATTTTCACTCTAATTTGACGTGATTACAAAGTTTTTCTGAACATAGGCCTTCAATACAGAAACTTTTGATCTTCATAAGAATGCAATGAGGAAAGGAAAGGACTCTAACATATAACCACCTTAATCCAGCCAGACGATCATTTAACTTCTTATGTATTTTACTTGAACAAAATATAAGCAACCCTAGGGAAAGCAACATTAATAAACATGATCATATAAACTTTACAGTGAAAATTCAATTTCACCTTTAACAGCGTCTCTCAAACAGTAAACTTTATTATAAGACCAATAACTTCATCAGATCCTAGCACCAAAGTCAGGTGTTTCATTTTCAATTTTTAATGTTTGTCCAATTGCTTCTTGGAATATTTCATGCCCTAAATAAGATAAAAAATGCCAGTGAAAATGTCAGATTCTGCTGGAAACTGGACCGATGCCTCCACTCTCCTCAGTTCCAGGAAAATTTTTCTTGACCAAGAAAAGCATTCCTCTTAGGCTACTGCAAGATTCCATATCTGAGAAGCAGATATATTAATGCAAGAGATGAAATACTAAAATTTGTCTGGAAAGCTATTCTGAAACTTGGGTTAGTGGCAATTTCAGAGTCACACTACTCCCAGATGATAATTTGGCCCAAATTATGTCCAATGACAACAAGAAAATAATCATGACGCAAGCTGATCATAGGTCTTTGTATTTCTTTGGTTGGTTGAAGTCTCCATAATGCTCTGCACTGATCTCCTACGCACTATCACCCTCAGCACTTATTCCTAGTATTTCCATTTGAAATTTCCAGAAATGCTCCAAGGCACTTTTCCTCTGCCCTCATTGAAGCATTTGCAGCACACAAATATGCATAGCCTGGAATGTGCCATAAGTACATTTCCTGTTTTAAGACACTATAGTTCTTTACATGCAAACATATAATTTGCCAGACACTAATTTCTTTCTCAAGACATAATGTCTTTAGCATATTTAAGGGCAACTCCACAAAATTTATATGCTAAGCTAGCGCATCATTAACTTTTTTCAGGGATGCTATTTACATCTCTTTACCAGGAACACATGGAAGAGCTTTTGCCCATTTGGAAATTCTGTGTGGAGCCAAGCTTTCCATACTTAGTGCAAGAACTCAAGTTTCTGGGAGCCTCATGTTCTGCATTCTCAGTTTGAGTGACTACACGCAGACTTGCAATAAACAGTTGCTTCCGCTTCTGCAATGGGGCACAGGAAAGAAGATGCAATCATAATCTGTGCTAACATTGTAACATTTCCACCAAACAGAGAAAAAACAAAAAAAGACTTCCAACTGCAACTTTGTGTGGCTGAAGAGTGTAATGAAAAACAGCAATCTATGGTCTGCAAGTGCAGTTTGAAGTCAATTTTGCTGTAAAAGCAAAAAGAACACCCCTGCCCCTGTAGTGTCCAGGCTGATCATGAGCACTACCTATATAATACAAGAGAAGAGGTGCTTCGGTTCTTCATGGTTAGGAATTTGCCAAAATACATAAATATTGGAAGGGAAGTAAAAGCTGTCATTCACATGCAAGGTTAATCTTTGCAGTCCTATGTATTGTCATTAAATAAGGATGGGCAAGAAGTTCACTGGGAACATAATTTTGTTATTACTGAATCTTCCGCACTTCTGCCTCACTACTTGTTCTAATAGTGTTGAAAAAGAGTCTTACAGACTGATGCTGGTGTAGCTGCATCCAAGATCCTGCCCTAAATTCAGTACCTACCCTATGGAAATCCTAATTTATTTGCAAAGATGTATCGTGGCTATAAACTATGTACAGTTCTGTAATGTCATAAAATTATCCTTTCATGTACATTTTACCCAGTCGCAACAGCTATTGAAAAATTTTAATTACTATCATGAATTTTGTACCTATTAAGGGGGAAAAATGCAAAGCAACTGCTTCCTCCTTCTCTAAAAATTAAAGTTCTAAAAGCAGACAAAACTTGTGCATGAAACAATGTGTTGATGGGTTTATCTCCGAAGTACACTACATCATCCATAGGCTCAAACAAACTCTTTTCACATTCTCTGGAAACAAAAACATGACCAGTTCTTGAGAAATTTCTCCACTACCTGAGATTCCACTCATTACCTGAGATTCTGGATGACTCAGACATATGCTTCCAGTGCTTCCGATAATTCAACAGGCTCACAGGTTTCTGCATTCTCTTAAGATTACTCAGACTAGAGAAACTATATGACAAGCTGGAGGAATTACAACCGCATTACTTTGGCACACATGGGGACAGAAAGGCTCTCCAAAATCAGGAGCATTAAGGAACAGAAAGAATTACTCTTACAGAAGGAGATTCTGTAGGATTTAACCCAAGTTCCTAAGGACCGACAAAGTGAAATGTTCCAGGGGATTTCTCCCTATTTGCAGAACACTTAATTACTTCAAGGACATCTTGTTTCTGCTCTTCTGGATACTGCAAACCTGTCACACCACAGGACAGATTTACAAGATATATTTCTTTCAGTGCCAAGCCAGATGCAGAAGGTTCCACCCTGTCAGCTGGGTTGATTCGACTCCACATGGAGCCGCATCATTTACTGGATTGCCAAAAAGCTCTAGTTGTAAGAGCATCCTATTGTGTCACAGCACTGCATGACTCACACAGTTGAGCCTTGCCTCTCCGAAGTTTGGCTCTAGCTCACATTTGGGGAAGGCAGCACCACAGTCTCTTCTCTCACATGCCAGAAGAAATGGATCACTGAACCCCAGGTGGGATGTGCTGTGCTGCAGCCAAAATGAGGCCAGTTTTAAGAGGCCAAAAGCAGCCCTTTGAAGTGTCAATAGATGTAATGCTCTGCATCATCTCACATACCGGGGAGTTTTCTGCCAGGGGTCACAATGAAACCCAAGGTTTGCTGCAGAGAGATGTGATCTGTAACTCTCCTGTCATGAGCTCAAGCTCAGCCACGGTGCCTTCATCATTAGTGAGGCATATTGCAGTTGGGATATATGCAGCAAGAATGAAAAAGGATACACGACCCAACCCACAAACCAAGTACCTGAAGAGACCTATGGAAAGCTAACTTACGACAATGAAACTGTAACATGAAGGTACTTACAGACATCTGGCAAAGGATTTCCACTGTTTAACCTTTGCTTTCAAAAACAGAATATCCAGACACTGGGAAAGAGATGAAGGTGTAGGTTTTGAACCATTCGCAGCCTCTGCAGGCTTGTTAGATATATGAAATAATATATTTTTGTTCCCAAGCAAATGTCTTTTAAATGAATAGTGTTGAATCACTGTAAATTATCCACTGGGAGAAATACCTAAGAACTCATGCCGTTGCCATATAACTACTCCAGACACTATCCTTGCTACTCACAGACAAATTCAATTGCTTAGTGAGTTTAGATGACTGTTAGAAGCAATCGTTTCTGCCATCTTTTTCTTAATCTTAATGAAGTCTTTTCCCCTCATGCCCCATTCTCATTTTAATATAAAATATGCTCCCATGTTGAATGTAATTGCAAAGAAAATTATATGGTTTACAACAGAATTCAAGTTATATTCATAATTTTTAAATTCTGTTTCTTGAAACATGGTATATAAAATCCCAATTGCTTCCGAGAATCAAAAGAGAAAATGTGCATAAAAAGTTTAGCACAAAGTGCTTAAATCCAGTCTTATTTAGCAAGCACATATTCTACACTGTTGAATGGGTTCCAGAATGAAGTATCACATTATTTCCAAATAATCTTCACTGCCCTATAAATTGGTCCCTTACATGAACTTTCTGGATTGGACATCTAAGCAGGTAACACAGACAAGTGTATTTAATGCCGTACCTGAAATCAGGCACAAAAAATTCAAGCACAAAACTTACCCCAAGGATGAAGGATTTCCAAATGCCTAGGTCAATGCAGTGAGAAAATGGGGCAAAATGTTAGGAGTCTTGGGAAACCAGACCCAAAAGGCTCCCACCCCACAATGCACAGGATGTACCAAAGTACATCTTATCACCAACTCTTCCAGCTCTGAGGGCGGCTTTAAGACATCAAATCACATTTTGTCCTGCTACTGATGGGGCATCTCACCAGCCTTTCTTAAAGATGCTGTAGAATATATCAGCACCAGTTCCAAATAGTTTGGATGTTTGATGCTGTGAAGAAGGAACTGTTGCATCCATTCTCCTTCCAAAATTTCTCTTGATCAATAGAACCAACTGACTTGATGTATAGCATGGTTAAAAAGAAGGAAGCAAAAAGTGTATATGCCACCCTCAAGTCCATTAAACACCACTCATGGGCAAAAATCCTGTCATGCTCAAACAGTCTTCTGCCTAGAGTATAGTGCAAGGCAGATCCCAGCTGGGCCATGTTAGTTCCTATTCTTTGTAAGATGTAAGTCACATGTTTGATCATCATTAAGGGGTATCTGAAATGGTACTTCATAAACCAAAGGTCCTAGCTTGCTTATGTATCACAAATAGTGATATTTTACCTTCCTGTTCCACAGAAGAAGAAAGAAAAGGGGCTATGTAGCAGTTGTTTTGCTAAAACATGGCCTAGTTTGCTCACCAAAGTACTGACATCATCCCTGCACAGTTTCTGCATAACCCAAAGGAGACTGGAGCCAAGCAGAAGCAGATTGAACGTTTCACCCCTGACTGGTAAAGTGGTGATATACCACCAGTTCACTTCAGCTAAGTTCATCTGTAACCACAAACCATACAGGCCTCAAAGAAAGGTATTCCTAGAAACCTTTCCCCATCTCTAATTACACTTTTAAACAAGGCTTCAGTTTGCTACATTCATACAATATCAGAAATGTATTAATGCTTTTAAACTCCACATGTCAAAAGGAACTAAACAATGCTTGGGCTACCATATTTTTCTGACATGCTTTTATAACCATGGTGGTAAATCCAACTTGTGACATAAGCAGAAACATGATGGAAGCAGAGGCCTGCACCTCCTAATAAGCAATACATGTCATCTGGTGGGCAAAATGCCCTCAGGGAAACTATGGGTAGAAAACCACAGTCCCTAGATGCCAGAATGAACTCACAGTTGAAAAAGGTCAGAAATATTCAGTTACCAGAGGCAAAAAACCCTAACAACCCAGTGACTGCTCAGTCTGGATCCTTTAAGGAAATGTGTAAGATCCCTTCATGTAGGTTCCACTGGACACCAAAACAAAAAGTAAAAAACATTACAGACTCCATAGGAATACTGGCTTAAGGTATTTCCAACTCTCCTCCCTCCTCCCAGACAGCCTCTCCCCAGTCCACAGGCAGGATAACTTTCAGGTCATACTGTTTCCCATAAGAGTTCACAATTTGTCCACCCTGCTTTATAGTCACCCATCACCCCTGCTGTCAGATGGCTGGACCAACACACTTTATCTATGCTTCAAACAGTTGCTAAACTGTTAACAAGCTATGAAGACTTCTGCAGCTATTTTGGATCAGCAGAACAGCTTGTGCATCCAAAAACATGTATTCGTACCACCCATTAATGTTATCTTACTTACTCCCACAAATAAACTACCTCTCCTCACAAATCCCACCTGTGAACCTTGAAGCACACTGCCCACAGAAAAGTGGGATGTTGCAAAGCTGCATCAAGAAGACACGGCTCACCGTTGCTCTCCAAGCCAGCAGCAGCCTTACCTCTGTCTGCTAACAGTTACTTCTAATTGTTTTCCATCCCTGATGGAAATGCTGCCAGGCAGGCCCTCCTCAACTCCATGTGATTTACTTAAACAGTGTTATAGAATCATAGAATTAACTGGGTTGGAAGAGACCTCCGAGATCATCAAGTTCAACCCTTGATCCAACCCCACAGTGATTACTAGATCATGGCACTCAGTGCCACATCCAGCCTCATCTTAAAAACCTCCAGGGATGGTGAATCCACCACTGCAAAAGATCTTTAAGGAATGTGAGTTATTTTCCATGCTTGTATTGACACTAAAAATTTCTCTATTGCTTGTATTTCCTTTCACAGACCCCAGACTGTTTATTAAGGCATGAAACAGCAACAATGTTCTCCAGGCTGGTGATGCTCTTGGCTAATCATACTGATCAGATCATGGACAAACTGTGACTGAACTGTCAAATAAGTCAGTGGTAAGAAAGATTTAAAATCCCTTTGGAAGATATAACTTATTCAAAAAATGCAATAAATATGGGGTTTTATTTTTATTTTAAAACAATATATTATGTGGTTGCTTGGATTCACTTAACCTTAAAAAAACCCCAATTTGGTGGTTTAAGGGAAGAAAAATTGATGTATTCTGCCAATCCTCTCTCCCTCATTCATCTATTTCCTTGTTCTATTGTGCTCCAAGTGTCTGTTTCACTTCTTAGCAATAAAGCTCAGAATTTCTATGTTTTTAGATGCCTGTGCACTGAGGTAGTATCCACATATGCCAGGAGAGAGTGAATTGTACTGTGAAATTGAGAAAGTCAGTTCCCACCTAGCAAAGCTAATATAACTCATTTCTCAGGTGCTTCAAATCCTTCTAGATGTAAGTGAGGTATAGTTGAGGCGCTGCCACTGATCCAGCTCAGGAACCTTTGCTCTGCTCTGAGGCTAACCCCTGTCCTGGAGTCCTTGCAGTGCAGATGCAAATGTGTAGTGCCAAGATATTGTCTATTCCAGTTGATCAAAACCAAAAACATTCCTAAAAGGTGTAAGGGAAATTAAGTGCTGCCTGCAGTCGCCTTCAGATGTTCAGATGGGACGTGGAAGCATCACATACCAGCGTAGTCTCTGACATGTAGGAAAAATACTGATTTTAATTCTGAAAATTCTCCTTCCCTGTCATCAGACAAGTCAGCAGTTGATGGAAGTGGCCTTGTAAGAATTCAAGCTACATTACCTCTCATAAATCCTAATACCCTTCTCAGGATGTCCATGGAGTACAATTCAGTAAGGAAACCCTACAAATATCCCTACATGACACATACTAAACAAGCATTTTTCCCATACTCCAATTCAGAGGACCTGTAGTTCAACCAGAAGGCAGTTGAAAAGTACCAGATTTTTATCTCTCTGTTTTGTGGGGGAAAATAGTATGTAATACAATATTGTCATCTTTCATGAGTAACCACAACAGAGTTATGGTTTGGTATGCAGATAAAAGGAATACCAAGCAAGAAGATAACACTGTCTCTACTGGCACTAACGTAACTTCAACTAGCATACCATTCTGTTCCGCTGTCCACAACACAAATAGGATGGAAAAAATGGAAAGAGATCAATAAGAGCCACAAGAATGACTAAAGCATATTTCAGCAGACTAGGAAATTCAAGCAGCTGAGGATATTTATCTTACAGAGAAGGTCCAGGATAACTGTTTGTAACTGCCAGTAGGAAAAGACAATTTGATACAGGACCACTCAACTTTGGATATAAAACATATCATTATGTATAACATTTGGAAATTGCAGTAGACATTCTTATTGGAAATAAGATTTATTTATTTTTTTTTAACATCAAGTCCAACGAAGGTCTGGAATAACTTATGAGATGGATTCTCTCTACCCATTTCTTCTAGCTTATTTTTAGAGTTCTAAGAACAACATGCTGTTACGTAAGGAACCCTGTCCATGCAGGAGGTAATATGCACTCGTGACAGTTCCTTCTGCAGTGAAAAATTACTGAATTCATAGAAACTTGAAAGATATTTTGCAACATCTTCAAAGAGTTTATTCTTCTCTTAGAATCACCACCAGTCAAGTCTGGAAATAATTAACATTATGCTGAAATTTGGTTTCAACTTTTTAAGAAAAATTATTCTGCCACCATCTTTACAACCACTTAAGCAATGTCCCTGAGTAACTACAAAGAATGAAAGAGGAATGACGGAGAGGGAAAAAAAAAAAGGCAATATATTACCTTATTATTCAACTGCCTAATGCAAGAGCTAGTATACAAGGAGGGCATCTCCCCTGTCCTTAAATCATTTAATTTGCTAACTTTTCATAAAAAGGAATGAGTACCATTTATTTCGCATTATAGTTCAGTAATATCTGGAGCCTTCAGTTGCAGGAACCAAACTATCCCCAATGCAGATCATAGAACCATAGAATCATTTAGGTTAGAAAAGATCTCGAAGATCATAAAAAGTCCAGCCTTTGACCTAATATCACCATGCCCCCTAAACCATACCATGGAGTGTCACAACTACTTGTTATTTGAACGCTTCCCTGTGCAGCCTGTTACAATGCTTAACCACACTTTCAGTGAAGAAATTTTTCATAATTTCCAATCTAAACCTACCCTTGCACAGTTTGAGGCCATTTCCCCTTGTCCTATCACTTAGCTGCTTGGAAGAAGAGACCAAACCCCACCTTGCCACAACCTGCTTTCAGGGCGTTGTAGAGGGCAATAGGGTCTCCCCTGAGCCTCCTCGTCTCCAGGCTAAACAATCCTACTACCCTCAGACACTTGTAGGACTTATGTTCCAGATCCTTCACCAGCTCCGTTGCCCTTCTCTGGACACGCTCCAGCACCTCAATGTCTTTCTTGCAGTGAGGGGTCCAGAACTGAACACAGGATTGCAGGTGAGGCCTCACCAGGGCTAAGTAAAGGGGGACAATCATTACCGTGGTCCTGCTGGCCACAGTATTTCTGATACAAGCCAGGATTCCTCTGGCCTTCTAGACCACCTGGACACACTGCTGGCTCATGTTTCAGATGGGTGTCAACGAGCACCCCCAGGTCTTTTTCCACTGGGCCATTTTCCAGCTACTCTTCCCCAAGCCCATAGCACTGCATGGTGTTGTTGTGACAGAACCTAACACTTGTCCTTGTTAGCCTCATACAGTTGGCCTTGGTCCAAGGTCCAGATTCAGCCTATTCAGATCCCTCTGGGAGGCCCTCCCTGTCCTCCAGCAGATCAACATTCCCACCCAACTTTGCGTTGTCTGTGAACTTACTGAGGGTGCAACTTGATCCCCTCATCCAGATCATTGATAAAGGTATTAAACAGGACTGGCCCCAAAACTGAGCCCCAGAGAACACCACTTGTGACAGGCCACCAACTGCATCTAACTCCACTGACCCCAGTGCTCTGGGCTCAGCCACCCAGCCAGTTTTTCACCCAGCGAAGAATACACCAAATGCTCTGCAGCCAGTATGCATCCTCTCATCTCATCTTGGAGAGCGCTGCCTTTCCCTCTGTGAGTTCCAAGGTGCTACTCTGGATTATCTGAAGAGTTGTGGCTGCTCACATAACCTACACTTACCCAATGTCATGCAATATCACCAGCTGGTGACTCACACACAGAAAAGGAGCCTGCTCTTCTGGATTGTTCTCCTTCAACCACACTGCAGCCTGCCAACGGATCTCCCTCCTCCACATCCCGAGATGCCACGGTGTGTGCGGTACATGAGCCATCTTACCACAGCCTCTGGTGGGGAAGGGAACCATGCTGCTGCTAAAAAAGGTGCCTGGGGACTGTGGGGCTGTGAGCCAGCAGATCCTGAGCGGCAGCCTGCTGCCACAGCTACAGTGCTGGCCTTACTCAGCCCTTTGGGACATCAAAAAGGGTCCCTGCTTCAAACAATTCCTTACTGAGGGGGAAATTGCTGAGCATTTTACTCACAGGTATAACACATGACTCAGAGGCACTAACTGTCAACAGCTGAAACCTGTTTCCAGCTCAAGGGGAAAATAAGTCTATGAGCAAATGCAGAAACTTCAGCCCCTATGGCTAGCAACCACTGAAAGGAAGTTGTTGTCGTATGGTACCTCATCAGTCTCATGTCAGATCTTAACAGAATATACTGGCAAAAACCAGAAGGCTCATCAACAGGCTGGAGAGCTGATTTTTATTATATTTATTTTTATATATATTCATATTGATAAATTATTAAATATGAAAATATATTATTACATAACTGGGAAACACATTTTTCATTCATTCTTATCACAAGTTACTGAAATAAAATGAAATAGACAAATATCTAAGTACCTCCTAGTTCTTGACCTAGTAGGTGTTTGCATCTAGACTGCATGAGGTTTTGCTTGATTTTCAATTAAAAGTGAAGTTTGAACATAAATAATATTTATAAAATATTAAATCATACATTATAAAATAATGTATAATAAACATTTTAACTAGTAAATTTATGTTATAAAATTAAATGTATTCCTTATAAAATATAAAAATAATAGCAAGTGGACTTCCTTTACAGCAATAAATTTATTAATAACAGTACCCAAGACATCAAACTAACCCAATGAAAATTTTGAAATCCATTTATGACAGAAAGGAGCACAGGAAAGAAAAGTGTATATGATGAAGGCTTTGCTTTACGACATGCACGTTCCCAGACAGGCTACAACTGCTACTTGCATTCTCCCTGACACCTGGAGAAAGCCCCCAGCTTGGCACCCCTTTTCAATCCGGGGAGCTCTTTGTTCAAGTACAAGAAAGGATAGGCTGGGCTGCCTTTGAAGACATGCAGAGTTATAAAAACTAAAAGGAGACTCCACTAGTGACATGCAAAGCCAGAAGAAGCCATGTGAAGCCAGTTCCCTGCCAGCACAACACGGAGCACAACCCAACAACCGACAGAGCCAAGCAGGAGTCTGGAAGGGAGCAGAGAGGCTGAGCATGCTGCTGGCTAGTCACCGGCTTATAGCTTCACTTGTTAATTTACTTGTAGGAACCCAGAAGGGAAAAGCAGGCTCATGTATGAAGGCATGAACCATCTGCATGTGGAAATTACTTCACCTATTCAGAATCCAGGAGACAGTTCGAAGAATACAAACTTAAAAAAAAAAAGACTGAAATATCTGGCAACTTTCTGCTCAGGAAAGAGCTGAGGGAAACATACCCTGCTGATTATGTGTCTAATAACTACAAAAGCTGTGTTTTGTATCAAACAAATCTGTACAGCACAAGCCTGTTTGCAAAGGGAGGGCAGGTCTTTAATTGACCAGTTTCAGAATGACGTAAGAGTTTTACAGAGGAGCAAGAATAAAGAAAAAACAACACAGCTCAATTGATGAAATTAAGACATATGCATTGCAGCTCATAATATAAAAATATACATGCTCTTAAAATCTAGACTGTTCCTGTACCACAGCACTTACACATGCCAAAGTGTGAGACAGTATGTGATACTGTTGGGCCATGTAAGAAAAAACACTGTGCCATCAAAACCAAAAACATGGAGAGGACAATAGATGTTTGCCTATTACTGCCCAACAGATTGCTATATTAATAAAATTACTGACCAAGGTCAAGGCTTTAGAATTTACTTTGATAGTATAATCAGCAAAAAGCCAGAAACATTCATTCTAATACCAGATCTGACAAAGCCCACTTTGTAACTTGGCTTGGCATTCATGTAACTTATCTAGCATTACACTATCTAAAGCCTGGGTGATGAGTCAGAATTTACCTCATATATATGTATATCTAAATTTGCCTTAGAAATCAGGCATAAACACCTAACCTTTGACTATATAATGGTGCTCTCATTTTTTTTATCCTAGTGACTCTTAAAATACTGTAAAATACAGAAAGTTCACGTCTTTGAAAAATATGTGGTGAAACAAAGACAAGTTTTTAAGAGTTTAAACTTCAGCTTTGTTTCATATTTTAACAAAACATAAAAATAGTCTCTAAAGAGGTTTGAAGAGGGTTTTTTTTATAGGCTTAATTCTGATTTTGATAATGTATAAGAGCACAGAATAGTGAAAGCCATACAGATTCTCTGAAACATAACCAATTTTGTGTATGGCAAATATTGTTAAAAAATACATTTTCCAGTGTTGTTAGAAACTTATTTACACGTGCTTCCCAAATCAACACGAGATGTGGGAGAGCGTCAGCACTTTGTGCTGCACCTTGATTTAAAGGGAGCAGCATTCTCAGACAGAGAAGGGGTCTATTTGTAGGAGCAGCACTTCAGGAACAGGCCAGGATAAGGAGCCTCACAGCTGATTAGGCAGCAGCAGCACTGCTACTCATCTCAGTGCACTTGCTCACAGTTACACTCTATGTCTGTGCATTAACAGCTGCAGAAATAGGCCTGACTCAGGGTTCTAGAAGTTAAAAAACTGGGCCTTTTGCAAATAAATGCACATCCAAAATCCTTTAAAATCGTTTAGCAGTTGTCACCTACAGCCCTTGGAGAATCAATAAGTTTCTGAAGTCAGTGAGTTGACAGATGTGGTTCTGCTCCAGGTGAACTTTGGCCAGCTGAAATGAGATGGAAGATTTTCATCTGTATTCCTAACTCAGCTGACAGGGAGGCACAACCCCAAGTGTTAGAGCAACTGAGGTGACAGTCTTTCCTTGGTGCTACTACTGAGTTGCAAAAAAATCAAAGTACAAGCTGAATAAAAGCTTTTACTTTATTTTTGTGCCCTGCAGCCTACATATACACTTTTTGATGTTGGTGTCTACAGACATGACTAGGGGCTGTCCAAGCCATGTAGCGGCATGGTGCATTTGATACAGAACACTGGTATAGACAAGTATGTGAGAGGAGCAAATGTCAACTCCTAGCTTCCCTCTCCTTTGTAGCTTCCACCAGCTTTGGATGTGATTCAGGAGACCAATGCTTCAAACAAATGTCAGTACCAGCCTGACGGGTGGCACTCACCAACTGGACAAATGTAACCATCAACCTGTATGTGGGCAGTGCTACAGAGAAAAGGTGCTCTGATGTAACAAAACAAGGGAACTTCAGCAGGCGGGCCCCAGACTAAAACTGAAATAATGGACAGCCCTAAGAAAGCTGTGAATGTCTGTTATCACCAGATCTTTGATGAATGAGGACCAAGATCTCCATGTTCTCGATTCAATATTTCCATGATCAAGCCTGTAGTTAAACTATGCTAAATGCAGTGAATACAGTTAAGAGTTCTACTAAATATTTTGTGCCTACTATATTTTAAACAAGTCCTGAAGGCAAAAGGAAAAATTAGAATGTTCTTTTCATACTTAACATCAAATACATCTTAACTGGTATCCAGAAAAAAAGGTTAAAAGCCTTTTAACAACCAATGCAACTTTTCATTTAACAACTTTTTTACTCATGGACAACTGTTTCTAAAACCAGATGAACAAAATGGGTTTAATCCTTTATTTTAAGAACAAAGGCAGTGTAATCTAGTCATTAAATATCTTATGATGGAGTTTAATGACATGTGAAAAAGTGCTTTGGAACAGCCTGGGGAACATATGCTAGCAAGAGCATAGATTTCCATGTTGTTGTGATGGAATAAAAGCCATGCCAGTCCACTAAGAGGCACTTGTAAAAATTAAGCCTTTAGCAACAGAGATCTGTGGGAAATATCTCTAATTAAAATTTCAGAGATGGCCAAATAAAGCGAAACAAAGAATTTTATTTTCAGCGCGCTAGGTGCACCGACCTCATGCTGCTGCCTTATTTATTTCCTACAGATCAGATGGGAGAATATCCTAAATTAGAGAATCTATATTAGCAATAAAAATATTTGTGATAAGCTGTTAGAGAGGGAAAAAAACACCAACCAAGCAAGACAAAGAGACATCATAAATGCACAGTCATCTGAGACCTTTCGCTTCAATTTTGTGTTAACTAAAGTAACTGAAAATGAGATATATACATGAAAAGAAAAGCTGTTGGTAGCCTAATATGCAGGGTGGTGTCTACAGGCTCTATTCTGCAATGCTGTATTATGTAACACTGAAAATGCTAACATTTGGCTAATTAAAAATAGAGAGCAAGAAAACAAAGAAAGATACTGGACACCAAACCATAGATGGAGATTCTACTTCATTAGAAAAATCTGTAGGAAATCTTCTAATCACTGACCACGCAGCTATACTTTCTATTGCAGCTGCAGCTTCATCAGTTGAGTCATTGAGAAAATGATAATTTCGGTGTTGTACTAAAAGCATGATGGGTAATGTAAGCAGCAACCTTACATGACTCTGTACACACACACACACATTTATGTTTGGTAAACGTGAATTTACCAAATATTTCTGCTTAAATGCAGAAATACTTAGATAATGGAGCAGGGGAAGGACTGTTTGATTGCAAAGAAACAGCATTCCCCTGAAGATGAGTTCCCTGATTGAAACCTGCCTAAACACAAATGTCCACCTGTACCTGAAATAAATAAATTGTTACCATTTAATTTCAGCCTTTTATGATATTCTGCCTCTCCTCTCCATGTTAAAAATTTAAAGGACATCCAAGGGAAGCATTTAGAAAGGTTTTAGATACAGGAAAATCAGTTTCTAATCGGCATCAAAACATGCACAATAACATTACCACAATACTAGAACTAACACTGATGAGATTTTTTGTTTGTTTGTTTTTTAAGTTAGCCACAAGAGGGAGTCAATAGTACTTGAATGCCATCACAACTCCCTTCCCCCACCAAAACCAAAACATGAAGTGAAAAACAGCAGTTTAAATAAAACACATTCTAAAGATCCCAGTGAGATACTTTATATGCATTTCAGGAAAATTAGGAGCACTAGCTAAAGTGTAAATGGAAAGCTTCAGTTTCTTTATATGTGAATTCATGTTCACTTCTTCATATGTGAATATGAAGGTGAAAAGCATGTTTATGTGCGTAATGTAATGATCCAGACGGCACAAAAAGAACTTGCTGCGAACTTTCAGTCACTTCACGGCACCATCCCACTCACAGCCTTCAGCAGCAGTACCACCAGTGTGAACAACCCAACTTTCAGCCCTTCCACTGACTCAAGACTTGTGCCCAAGAGCCATCCCCTTGCCCTGCAAAACACTGAGCACCTGGCACAGAGTAACACGCCTTTGTGCTCAGTCCCCTGCAACGTAAAAGCTGTGCGTGCTTGTCCGGGCATGACCAGGCAAGCAGGCAGGCCCCAAGCAGGGGAGCAGCAGGCACACTTACCAGGCTCCTCTGGCACAAGAGGAAATTCTGCTTTTTGAGTTGCACAAAGAGTAGGGGGCCTCTCTAAGAGGCAGGCTGGGACACCACAAAAAACTTTACAATCCCCTCTCTGTGCACACCTTCAGAGGCTGAGCAATCTGGAGGCTGACTACAAGTTGTACATCTGGCGTCCCCTTCTATAAAATAGCAATATGTTAGAAGAAATTAAAATAAAATTAATAGAAGAGTCTGAAAATCAGATCTGTTCCTTTTTCTGAAGGTAAGGTCACGACAAAAGTACTTTGCTATTTAGCCTCTTTACCACCTCTTTTTCTTGTATTTTTGCCTTATACATCAATCTTAATGAGATGCAATTGGCCTTATTAAAATAATGTCAATCCTCACTAAGAGGAACTGAATTCTGTGGATAGCTCCTTTAAGCAGGAAACAGCACTCCAGCAAAGCAGAATTTGCCTACAGAAACAAATTTTTGTTTTGTCCATTCCTACAGTTAACTCAGGAGCTCCTAAAACAGAGAACCAAATTAGAAATACCAACCTCTTTTTCAGTGACTCTTCATTTCTTACAATTTGATTTTCTCATATTCTGTCTCCCCCACAACATTTGTGAGAAGGGTAAAACCACCATTCTTATTATCAGGTGTATTTATATTCATCTGACATAACAACCTTCTTTCTCAGGATGTCACTCAGGATCACACTTCATTTTCATATTCTGCTTTTCTATCCAGATGTTCATTTTGTTCTATGAGTATGCAAATGACTACTGACACCAGCACTGAAGATGAGTTTGCTTTAAATGTACCAAAAAACCCCAAACAAAGAAACCAAACAATCTCTCACACAAACAAAACAAACAAAAACCGACTGAGAGTTTCTGCTGGCTGAGGCAATGGAGGAATTTTAGTACTAATAATGTCACAGTACCCAAAATAATTCTGGACATAATTGGTACTTTGAGTTGTCTACTAGCCCAGTGATTTATGATACAGGATGGTTTTAAGTCCAGATCCCATTGAAAGACTACTTTCGTAATCACGATTTTTGTTGTGAAAGTTCCTAAGTTCTCCCAGCTACACTGCAGCTACAATAGAAGCTTTTAAAAAGTAAAGAATTATTAGTAATTGTTAAGAAGTTGCCACAAAAGATCTTTCCACTGCACAGAAGGCCACACGACATAGCCCACAATGAGTCTTAGGAGGTCAGTGAAGAGAAAAGAACAGTTGGGTATGCACATTGGAGTATCCATTGTATTTAGAAATTCCCTGACAACCGATTCATACAGGAGATGCCCAAACACGTATGAGGCAAGATGCACACAGCACCCTTTCCACCGACATTTTTCACACTAGGCTTCTTTCAGCTTTGATTAGCCTTTGAACCAGCTACACGCTGCCAGCACGAAAGCGGTCCTATATCACCAGAGCTTAGTCCTTTTGGGAATGAACTTACCTACCCCTTAATGCACTCCTAACACTTGAAGATGAAGACTACAAGAAATACTACTAAATCTTATGCTTGATGACATCAAATGTTCCACTGCCTCAGCTAGGAACAGCTTTTTCCCCAGATCACAGCTAAGCGTACATACTGGGCACATTCTTCCCCTAACCCATCAGAACATGCCAAGGCTGGGGATAAACAAGCACTCTTGCTGGGGACAGAAAATTCTTTTATTCATGTGCCTGGATAGTGCACTCTGCTTATATAATCATGGTTACAGCTCCAAGAAACTTCCACTCCTGTGTCCTGTGATGCTGGAGGACACATACTGCAACAGACAGCACTGGCTGTGGGAGGGTCAACCCATTGTCCTCTCCTGGAAAATCTGCCCTGAGTTCTCTCTCCTGCTTGACCTCTGCTCTGAAATAATGCTCCAAAAAACCAAATAAACACTACAATTACAGATGTCTTTTGTGCCATATAGATTAGTGATGAGCATTGCCCTCCTCTTCATGGACCCAGTAAAAGGCACTGGAACCTAAGTCAGTTCAGGCAAGGAGGCAGGATTATGTAGGTACAACGCAGCAAGCAGGCCACTCTCTTTAGCTGTCCTGCTCCTCGGAGTTTAGTGCAACATTGTATTTTTTGTATGGCTAAAAAGCTGAAACTGCATAAAACCATCAAGTTTTACATGTTTCCATCCACAAGAAAAAAACTGACCTAGATTCTCTCATTTTTAGATTCCCTCACAGTCCTGGCCAGGTTTTCAGAGGGTTGCTAACCTTGGCTGAGTTAAGGGTTTATAATGAAACACTAAAACCCAAACATGTTTGAGCTGGTTTGGATTTTATTATGAATGTTTTGGATGGCTGTAATGTTAGAGTCAATTCAGATATTCTGGTTATTTTTCATCCACAAAAAATTGCTTCTTGGAAAAAAAAATCCCACGTTTACAATAAATTAAAATCAATCATTATTTTGGGCTTGATTCTCCACTTCACCATTCCAGCACGGCATCTGGTTTAAGACCAGGCTCCTGAACTTGCAGTGGATGTACATTGGTTTTATCTCTTCTTGCTACAATAATGAAAATAAAACATTTGTGGAAAAATTTACTTGCAAATTCAAAAGAATCAAAACTATAAGGTGACAGACATGAAGGAGATGAGTAAAGTATCAAAAGTAGTGAAACAAGAGCCTACGGTTTAAAAGACATCATCTTTGAGCTTGTGAAACAACCCACTGTCTTGAGACACAGATCAAGATACGCCACCAAGGCAAGGCTCAAGGTAATGGCTTCTCATTCAGCTGAGAGCTTCAACCTGAAAATGTTCAAGCAACAACACAGAGCACTGGAAGAAGTTGAAACAAACTTATCTGAGGTCCAAGCAATGCAAAGCAGCACTTCTAACACACTGTTAAAGCAGTGCAGGCCCTTCTCAGAGGGCTCAGAGTAACCTGACATTGAGAGTATGAAGGCAAATGAAAGCTACCATGAGGACACTGTGCCACAGGCTAAGTAATGAAACAATATTTTCATACTTTGCTTGATAGGCTTCAGGTTCCATCTGCATGCAGCATAGACTGATTTTCACTCTTCAGTCAGAACAGTGACTTCAGATAAGGATGCCACAGGACAGAAGGAGGGGGAAAAAAAAAAAAGGGTGACTGATGCTGTTAAAACACACTTACTTTGGAGTTCTTGAGACATCAGACCATGCACATGCTACTTTCAAAGCCTTTTCACACTTACTTTCATTGTTCTTTTTAAAGCAATATTCTTTCTCCTAAAGAAAGACCTAACCCCATTTTTCCATGTTAAACTCCCCAAAAATGAGGTTGCAGAAAGTAGTTCTACAGCAGCAATAAAATACACTATACTATGCAAATACTGTGCATACCTTAACAATAGAGCATTCAGAGATGACTGTTTTCACTTACAAATAGGGACAGAGTAATTATTCATTAATTTTGTCTGCGCTTTATTGAAATAGTTATGAAGGAAGGAAGAAAAAGCATGTCTCAAGCTTTGCCAATATCCGAACAAAACAAACAGCAGCAGGGTTTTGTTTCCACTTAAGTTTCATTACAGTTCATATATAGAGAATTAGTGCAACTTGAAACTGGTTTGTATTTAAACCCATGTGTACGACAAGAGCAGCCAACATGCTCATTTGGTAGTGGAAAAGTCTTATTCCTGTGTTTTTATATATTCTGGGAATCTTTTTCCTGAAACAAAAGTAGACCTTAACAAATTAGCAGACCTGAACCAAAAGCCCAGCCCAGAAACCTGAACTTTCAAGAATTAGCAACTGGCTTCACAATTCTACGGCTAACGTTCTTCCACTATCAATAACTGAACTTGGATAAGAGTGGTGAGAGAACACCAGTCACACAATCTCAGTCTGGAACAGAGCAAGAGAAACAATTTCATCAAGGCTTTTCCAGCACTGTGAAAGTCAAAGACACGGACATGAGCAAGCTATGTTTTCCCCAAGTCAGCAGAGGTTACTCAACTGAAAGCTCCTTCTATTCCACATGCTGCTTGTGCAGTTTGGCACCTGAGCCATTTCCAATTAATTCATGTTCTGGCCTGCTGCGGGCAACCAACATATACAAGCTTAAAGACAATCAGCAAGTGAAAATATTTAAATTCAGTAAAACATTATAATTGTAGGTAGCTCAGATGTTTGTTAGCCAACATGTGACTGATGCATTGCATAACACATCTGTGAGGGCATGGAAGCTATCTAGAAAACATACAGACAGAGAGATAGAGGGATTAATTTTCCAAGTGTCAGCCCTACACCAGGATTCAAGTTGTCCAATCATTTAATGGTGATGTTCAGCACTTCAAATAAGTAGCTTAGAAAGAAATAGCATTACATGAAGCAGCTAATTAACAGTCTTCAGATGATTCATGATAGAAAATGCATGTTCAAATGCTATGTTTCAATTCTTTGTTACCCACTCTAGTTGCATGATCATTCCAGTTTTAGATTATCCAGAGGAAGATGCTAAGGAGTAAGGTGAATGAAAGGGCAACTGTGCTTCCAAATAGCAGAGGGAGTAACAGGATTTCTTACTAGAGTGGAAAATATTGGAGAGCTTTCCTGAGTCAGTATTCTGTACTGTGTATATGTTGTGGTTTAGGAATGGTGTTGCCTAACTCAGTGTTCCCACAGAAACACTCCAAAGTATGCACTGATAGCTGATAGCTCGCTCCCCTTTCCCCCTCCCTCTGTGGTGGGATGGAGAGGAGAACTGGAGGCACAAAAGGTAAAGATCATGGGTTAAGATAAGAACACTTCATTAGAGACAGCAATGAAATAAGAAATGAATAGTAACAGCAACAATATTAATAAGAGTGTACAAGGGAGGCAAACGATTCACACGAGTGCTCATCACCCAGAATATGGATGGCACTGCCCTGACCCCATACTCGCTCACCAGTCGGGTCATAAGGGACACTCCCCCCTCTGCATGTCATGAGCTGGTACTGAATTACCTCAGGGTCCTGTCCACACCCCCCCTGGCTACTGCAAAAATTAACCCTGTCCTGGCAAGAACCAGGACAGTATATTAGCGATTATTTAAGAACTTTTAAGAGCAAATCAGTTAGGAAGCCTCTATAAAGTAGTCATGACCTCAGGTAATCTAACTTAGCAAGGAATCAGCGGACAGCTTACAACAGTTTATCTTGAAATTCCTCACTGGTATTCGTGCCATAAATTCATTGTTGAGTCATCCAACAAACATTAGATCTCTGTTCCCATAGTTTTCATGCCAGTTTTCAAAGAAAGCAAAACACTTTCTAATCTTTCTCCACACTCTGGCCATCTTTCCACCAGAAATCAGACAGCAGAGAGCATGGCCAACTAATACAGTAGGCAACACTAATTACGACCTTCTGGTTGTAACCAAAGTTGTGACCGTCAGCCTAAAACGCAAAAGGGACCATGTTTCAACAACACTCCTACAGCACTTGCTTCCTGCCTGATTGATTAGCGTCAAAAAAAGAAACAACAGCAATCTGGGAAGGACCTTCCAAGGGCAGAGTTGACCACAAAATTTCCAACACACACATGCTTCAAAATGATGCCTCCCTCCCCTGGCTAAAAGAAAAATCTTGGGAGCATAACAAAAACCAGATAATTAGCCTTTTTTATTTCTCCCAGGACTAGTGTGGTGGGAACTCCAGAGCCTTTGGGAGGACTAATAATAAAAGAGGTCTTCAGTCGGGAAGCAACAGATATGCTGTGAAGGGGATGGATATCAGAACAGACATGAAAGGGCAAAGTGTTAAGAAAGAAGAATCAATCAAAACTGCCAGAACTTTCACAAGGCTTTTCACAGATGGGAATAAAAATGTATTAAAATTAGAAGGGATCTTAAGGACTATTGGAAGCAAAACAATGTGAAAAATACTGCTTAGAGTCCTGGCACTTAAAACATTCAAAACAAGAACAAACCTATCATCTTCGAGATACTAACAAACTTTTAAGAGAAAGCAAACTCCAACTAAAGAAACATGCAGGTGATGTTCTCTAGATGACAGTATGTGCTATTGCAGTCTATAAATATTTGGAAAAAGCAATTTGATCTCATTTGTTCCAGCTCATTTAATCTCTAAACAGAGAAGCTTATCTTTTCAAGCCAAGACTAATGAAGAAAGAATGTCTTCAACCTAATAGGTCAAATGTAAACAGGTTTAAAGTTAAACCACTTCCAATACATTAGAAATTACTCTACCCACAGGACTGTTCACACTCATCTTCCACATCTGGAAGAGGAAATCCAGACCTGCCTCCAAGTTCCATACCTTGAGTTTTGTTCCTACCCAAAGCAATCACTGTTTATCTGAGTATGTGCGATCGATTCACTTGAAAGATTTAATAACACTCAGTGGTATCACTGTGACTGAAAAAGAAGTTTATAGTTGTGTGTTTGGAGAGCCTTCGATAGCAAGATTCCTTCTTGGGAACTGAATGATCACACTGCTATTAATACTGTTTCCAGCCCTACTCCTGCTGCTCCATTTGATTCTTCTCTACAAGTTTCTGCAGTTTTACCAAGGACTGGGTAAAAAGCTATTTTGCTTGTAGGTCCTCCAAATATTTATGTTTACATGTTGTTTCTCTGCCCAATCTTCTTTATTATCTTTTTTTTTTTTTTGCATAGCTTTACAACAGTAGCACATTGTTAGAACAGGAGCTAGAATGAAAATTCTTGCAATAAAATCTAGAAAAACCTCACCCTAGCTTCCCAAAAACACATACAACCCCCCCCCCCCAGTCAAAAACCTCACAAATCCATCCCTCTTCCCCACAATCCACCAAGATAGTTACTGCAATAAATACTGAATCAGAATCAAAGCACATAACCTCTTGGTGACAGGAATGATAAGTATTTCACAAGGAAATTTATTTAACTGAACGACAGCAGAAACAAGCTAGTTCTTGAAATAAGTTTTAGCCAGAAACTTTCTCTCTGTATCTTCTAATTTTGTACAGCCTGATATACAAGTACTTGGGTCATACTGTTGCTACCAGAGATTCAAACCCTGCAAATTTCACGGCTGCTGAGCTCATTGAACAGCACATGCCATGAGGTGCCAAGTCCCTTCTGGGAAGCAATGAAGGATATCAGATTTTTCCTGAATAGTCACTGTACATTCAGTGTATTGCTGGATAAGACCTTCTATTGCTGGTTTCAGTAAGCTTAGCTACAAGAATGCAAGCTGTATGCAAATAGCCCAATTATTTTCCTCTATCAATTTTCCTCTATCTAACCTAACCTGAATAAGGACTGGTACATTATAAGTTATTTCAGTGTTTTCAGAGGATTCGTGTTTCTAAAAAGATTTTATATAAGAGCTATCCTTTCACGACACAAATACATCAGTGTAAAACATTTTTTTCACTCAACTTCCAGAAGTTAAAAGCTTACTAGATCATCAACTGAATCTGCAAAATCCCATTTGAATAGTGTGAAAATATCAGAAGATATTATATAGCTGCTACCTTTACGACTATGTCACTGGATATACCTTTTGGTATAGCTACTTCTGGGTAGTCAGTACTACACAGGTATTGTAAATGGTGATGAAAAGTTGGGCAGCAGGATTTAACTTCAGCTACTGAGGAAACAGCAGCAGAGCCAAGCATGCTCATGAGACAGCATGTCGGACAGCAGAAATTGAGGTTAACCCACCTTACTTAGTACGGCCAGAAGAGTCTAGCTCCATCTCATCTTTACTCTTCCATTAAAGTAGTTGTAAGCAGCAATAGGACCTCCATAAGATTGCTCTGCAAGCAAAACAAGCCCTGTTCCATCACCCTTTGCTTACAGGTAAATGCTCGAGCCCTTGATCATCTTTGATGGTGCTTCATTTGGCTGACTTCATTAGGCCAGTGTCCTTCCTGGACTGAGTTGCTCAAACCAAACACAGTCCAGCAGGTGTGGCTTCACAGGTGCCAAATGAGGAGAAAGAACTACTTCTCTCAGTTTGTTGGCCACACTTTTGCTAATACAGCCCAACCTCAGGCCATTTTTTCCAGTGAGTTGATATTCCCCCTGCCCTCAAGTAGATCAGTCACTCCACTTAGTTTGGTATTACCCATAAACTTGCTGAGAACACATTCTATACCATCCATCTGTGTTACTAATTTGGATTTTAAATAGTGTTGGCCCCAGTATCAGTGCCCAAGGGATACTACCACTGGCTGCTAGTTGAAATTTGTGCAGCTGTTCACCTGCTGATTCATATTGTAACCAATAATCTCACTTCTGAAATGCATTTTATAGTGTGAAAAAAATAATAATAAAAAAAGAGTTAATTAAAAACCTTTTTTATGAAAACACCTCCCAGTGTCTATCCTAACAGAGGCTTGTTTCCTTGAACTACAAGTCCATGTGGCACAAGTTCAGGACTTCGTGTTGCTGTAAATTAAGCAGGAAGCACCACATACTTTCAGTGATGCCCACAGCTCAGGAAATTATTTACACTGAGAGCTGTTTGGAGTTGCTTTGTCTAAAGCGCAAGCTTAGAACAGTCTGTCAAGCTTACCACAGAAAGATGGACAGCTTGTCCTACCTTCATCTGGGATAGAGTTAATTTTCTTCCTGGTAGCTGGTACAGTGCTGTGTTTTGGATTTAGGATGAGAATAATGCTGGCAACACACTGACATTTTAGTTATTGCTGAGCAGTGCTTACCCTGAGTCAAGGATTTTTCAGTGTCTCATGCTCTGCCAGCGAGGAGGTGCACAAGAAGCCAGGAGGGAGTATGGCCAGGTCAGCTGACCCAAAATGGCCAAAGCGATATTCCATACCAAAGAACACAGTGGCTAGTATATAAACTGAGTTAGCCAGGAGGGGATGATCACTGCTCAAGAATGGGACAGGCACTGGTCAGCAAGTGGTGAGCAATGGTGTTGTGCATCACTTGTCTTTCTTGGGTTTTATTACTCTCTCTTTTTGTTACCTCCCTTTCACAATTATTATTATTATTATATACTTTCATTATTAAACTGTACTTAACCCACAGGTTTTACCTTTTCCTGATTCTCTTCCCTGATCCACCAGGGGCAACGGGAAGAGGTGCGAACGGCTGTGTGGTGCTTAGTTGCTGTCTGGGGTTAAACCACAACAATAGCTCCACAGTCATTCCCCAATATCATTTGAGTGCATAAGACAGGAAGCCTGACTGCCCAGATTCCCAACTGAAGCTTGCTTTTTCTCCACAAGCAGAATGCTGCATATGCAGAACTTCTGCTCTTAGTTCCGTTTGCCATTGAACATTGCTTGGGAGACCTGTAATTCATGTCAAATACGGGAACTTCTTCCTGAGAATAAGCTAATTTAATAATGCTTAATGTTCAAAATTGTAATTCTCAAAAATTGGCAGATCATGCCTGCAGAGGATAGAGAGAACTTATGAAATACCTGGTTAGAATGCAAAGCCATTCCACTTCATCATTAAACTAAACTTTCTAATCTAGCCCCTCATTTATCCTACTTGAGAGCTTCTTGATATGATGAAAAGCTATTAACTTTGATTATTACCTGTAGTGAATGTTTCTGCAGAAATACACTTCCACCATGTACAAACAACATTAGTTTCAGAATTTGTGCTATTAGCAAACACTGCTTCAAACTGCAAAGTACTGACTTCTTTGCAGGTCTTCTTTCAGAAGCCTGTGCCTTCAGCAGCAGAAACACATGAAATGTGTTTGTCTCTGTGGTTCTCAGGGCTATGAAACATCAGAAGGAAGCTGCAAGGAAAACAGGTTTCCCTGGAGAGCCTGTCACCTTCGGGCAGTCAGCAGTCACTGTTTTCATCTGTAAAATGAATGTGGGCATCACCATAGCTCATGGCAGCACTGAAACCGATCAAGGCTAAGCTTCACTGTGCAGTGCTGCACCTCCTGGGCACCACAGAGTGTGGTGGCTTGGCTCCACTGCAGATCCACATCTGCAGCATTGCTGCAAACCCACTGAATGTCAAACACACACAACATGCCGCCGCTGAGGCATTTAGCAGTGCCCGTTTTCCTGCAAGGTGCTCTTTCTGTCATGGATACTGAGTAGTCACAGCAAACTGCTTACTCAACAGAGTATTATTCTACTTCACACCACGATAAAAACACATCTCTTCAAAGATGTTTTCCTGAAAAGTGAGACTGGCCTTACTCAAGGAGAGACTGGATTTGGCTGCATGTCCCCCATGTCTCAGACAAACCTTAGTAACTGAACTTCTGGCCATTCCAAAACCAGATGGTACCTCTGCTTCCCCAGACACATGCAAACCTATGAAAAAGTTTTGATTCCAAAAAGTCACCATTTTCCAAAGAAAAAAATTCCCTTATCAGAAAGATTCTCATTGTCAATAGACAGAATAGCACCTTTGACATCCATCTGTGAACATATTAGGCTACTTAAGTGCTTTATCTTCCCTCATGAAATTTCAAATGATTAAAAGAAAGGCAAAAACTAGAGCTTCTCTGACATGTCTCTTCAGACATATTCTCTGAATTGAGATGTTCTGCTTTATCTGCATCCACGCCTTTGAGTTAAACCCAAGGATCAAGTACCGGAACTTTGCATCCAAATCATGTACTGTTAAAGCCACCCAGAAGGGAGGTGGCATTTCAGCATGAACTTTCTTCTCTTTCTCATCTCCAGTTCCACAGTATACTACTGACAAGTTTTACCAATGAATTTTCATAGCACAGGCAATCAACGTATTTAGTGTGTGTGCACAAATTATTTAGTTTAAATATACATACAGGTATGCACAGAGTTTTAAAAAATCATTGCAGAAACAGAGAGAAGGGAAAATAGAATACACAACATTTTTAAAGAACATGTACACTCATGCAGTGTGAGACTGGACTATACAGAAGGTTTTGAATTCATTACCTCTATCAATCACATGGAGAGGACAATGGGAACAGTATTTGCAAGCACCTTAAGCTCACTGCCTGCTGTAAACAGATGAACTGTGGCAACCACCTGACTTCATGAAAATAGTGATCGACAGAGAAATATTCTTGCTCAGAACTTAGGAAAAAAGTAAAATAAATGTTAAAAATAAAAAACACACCGTTGCAGAACTATAGGAAAACCTGGGCCAAGCTTAAACAACAGCCCAAACTTACCAGAGAACTCAAGCAAACTGGAGACAGTCAGACTTAGGAGCAGATGGATTACACGCTTTGTGAAGCCTGAGAGAAGGCAGAGCAATACATGCACACCTCAACAAGCAGTACCCAAAATGCTGGGAAAGCAGGTAAGCATGAAGAATCTGTTTTAGATCTGGTCCTACTTTCTCTTCTCACTGGTGACTATCTTACACGCAAACATTCGCACTCTCACCTAACGCTACACTGAGTTCATATCATTCACCACAAACACTTTTTATTTCTTCATTTATTTCCATCTTAGCTGCTGGCAGGTGGCAAAATACACTAAATCGATAAACCCATTTACCGTACACTTAGCTAACAGAAGTTTGCAAGCTCTTTGTACAGCTCAGAAGGACATATGACTGTATTTCTGCAGTCACAGGAAAATACAGGATCTGTAATAAGTCTCCAACTGCTTCTGTGGCCTCCACTATCCCTTTTATTATCTGTGAGATTTAACTCCCAGGCTTCTACAATAAGTTATGCTAATAGCATACCTTACTGCTACTCAATAGAGGAACCCTCCCTCCCTCACATATAAGATTTCTAGGTAAGGAGAGATCAATCAATTTCCTGCTTTGCCTAAAAGAAGCATTTAACATGCAACAGTCACATGAGCATTGTTAACTGATTTAATAAATACACCAGGGTCTCCTTCTCTCATCTGCAAGGGTCCTTAATGTCTCCTGCAAGCAAGCAACACCTGCTGTGACTCTCCATGACTTCCATAGCAATGCACAGCATCAGGCATCTCACAGGCTCAAGCCCTTTAAAGAGCTTAACAAGTTTGCATATATAATGAGGTTAGTGAGGAATGCTATTTCCATGGAGCAAAGTTATTCCACATCTGAAAAGAGCTTAGTGTTGTTAATGTTTTCTTGCCTCTAAAGGTCATCTCACATTCATTTCTATTCATTCACACAAGCAAAGTAGCTGCAGTAATTCTCAATGCAAAGGAAGACAAGATGTCGTCTCGATAACTGAGAGGTGCGGAAAAGAACCTGTGGGGATATAAGAATGGAAAGGGCACATCAGCACCACTGGCAAAAACATTTTGCAATGGCAAACTGCACACAGATTTTCTATATAAGACTACACCGTGGTGCAAACTATAGCCACATATAATACACACTCCTATTTGCTGTCTAAGATCAAACAGTCATCCAACAGAGTAGAATACAACACAGGCATATTCAGAGGTTACTCCATCTCTGGGAATGCAGCACAGGAACAGAGCACCATGCCCACACAATTATGAGATGTGGCAGGCTAGGGGTCAGGGTGGTTTGGTTTTATTTTGGTTTGGGCCGTTGGGGATTTTTCTCAGAAACGATTGACAGAAGTTGCAGAAGAGAAGCAGGATCCTGTAACAGACTTTGGGGAAGATTAGAGGGAAAGAACAATAGCTCAGGGAGAACAGAAGAACTGTTTTGTCTGATGCTCTGCCAAGCTTGTGTTAAATAACAAAACAGTGTCCTAAAAGAATTTGTTAATATGGCAACAAGTCTCTCCCGGACTGATGAAAGATAAGGCTATGTAAAGCATTCCTAATCTATTTGAACACCAGTTTCTTCTACTCAAGCTAAAGCTATAGATCTTGGCTGTTGGAAGCCTGCTGATCTGTCGGGGTCTCCCTCTCCAGTGCCAGTGAGCCTGCAGTAGTCCTTGATGTCCTCTAAGTTCAGCCAAGCAATTTTTCAAACCTTTTCAGAGGACCAACTCTTTCTAAAGTCGCAAATAATTATCTGCAGCGGTTTCAGCCTCCCAAACAAACAACAACAACAACAACAAAAATACTAGCTAAATAGAAATCAAGATATACCTTATTAAGATAATACATTTTTTTCATAAGAGCTCTCAGCTTGTTCTGATCCCACTAAAACCAATCAAGCAATTCAAAACATTCCTTTATTGAAAGGCTCCTTTCTCCTATAAGCTATCCATCCATACCTACACTCCCAATTCAGTATTTATGTTATGACACCTTTTAGTGCAGCGGACAAACAGACTCTGGATACCAGAATTTATCCTCTTGTTTTAAACAAGACACAATGAAGCAGATGGGGAAGAATAACTGGGAATGTGACAATAAAGCTGTACGGTTACGAAAAGGAGTAAAGTTATGGATGGTAGAAGGCTGGCAAAGAAGTTGTTGGAAAATGCTGCTTTATACAAGATACTGTGATATTCGAGACTGAAAAGATGGACACAATTTGGGTATGCCACAGATGAGAAATGGACAATTTACATTAATTAGCTGGATTATGATGACTTGACTTTATGGATCAAAACAAAGAGAAAATCCTTGCTTGAGCAAAGCTATGCAGTTAAATCAGTGCCATGCAAAGATGCATTCTAAGTTTCCATGAACTGTCAAGAAAATGGATTAAATATAACTTCAGAGCAGTACCTAAAGAAGGATTTTTACATGCAATTGCTTTTAATGATCTTCAACATATGGTTATTGAAAATCAGATTGTATTTCTGATTATGTTTGTTTTCCTTTCTCTTCTGGAGCGGAACTTTTAATGCAAAAAAATAATGAAAAAAGAATCTTGCAATTAGAGTGTTATATGCTCAAAGCAGCAACTCTCCTGCAAGCATCCCAGGACAGCTTGTACTTATCTCGATCATCAATGTACATATGCAGCTCAAATCAAGGCTGTGAGGAACTTGACAGCATTTATCTTCACAAGCTTCCTATTCTCAGAATTTTTTTGCTTTCTGACCTGCAACACAACACAAAAGAAACAGCCAGAAATGCCTAGTTTTGACTTAAGGGTCACAATGATGTGAAAATGCATGAGTTTGTATGGTTAAGGTGGAAACTGAACCAGTCACCTTATTTCTCAGAGCTGACTGAGAGACCTGGATCCCATGAAATCATTTTGGAGAAACAGGGATTTTCTGTTCCTAGGCCAAGTTTCAGGTAAGGATCAGATACCAGGCTGATGTTTGTATTCATTCCCCTGACTGCAGCTCCTTTAAAGCACAAGAAGGGAAAAAACCCACGCAGTACTACCACATTTAAGTAACCTTAGCAGAATTTGGGTCTTCAGTGTTTATGAAATAAAGCTACAAATTGAAAAAGCTGTCTCATTTTTGTTCTTTTTTTTTTCCACTAGATTTTGTTTTATATGTCACAGAACTGTTTCTGATTTCTCAGAATATTCTGAGTTGGAAGGGATGTGGGACAAACATTGTTACAGGATTTCACTTTTAACACTTGTAAACTTTCAGTGCTGTTGCATGACCTTCAAAATTCTAACAACCAAAGAAATTAAAAAGAAGAAAAAAGAATATAAAATCGTGGTCAGTGTTTTACAGAACCACTGCTATTACAGGTCACTAAAGGCTCTTAAAACTTTCCAAGAAAGCAGAGATGCTGGGAAAACATTAAAAAATAACAAACCTGGCCCCAAAATAAAAACAGCAGTACTTGATTAGGACTAAACCCATGCAGATATTTTCAGTGTTTGTTATCTGCACAAAAAAAAAAAAAAAAAATAGGGAATTATAAACGGAGCTAGGAAGGGAATACAGCAGGATGAAAAGAAGCATAAAACCAAGGAGCTCCTATTCTAAACTGTCCCTCTATGAAAACAGAGAAAGTGTGCTAAGGCAGAAGTGTGTGTATCTGAATTCTGGCTACATCTACTGCCGTGTGCTGCAGCATACAGACTCTAGGGTCTGTATCACAAATAAAATGAGCAGTTTGCCAACAACATACCAAACATCAGTGGTCTCTAATATAACTACAGGTTTTGCTCAAAACAGCAGTGCCAAATGACAGCAGAGTTTTTGTTCAACTTATTGCTTCACTTTCACATTGCAGAACAGCTGCCTTTCTAGCTATTGAAAATTAAACTAATAAATATCCGATAAATATGTTTGTTATACACATACTGAAAACCCACAAGGTTTCAGTCATTAGGATGCCACTCCGGGGCCTTTAATCACACAATCATTTGTCAGAATAACGACTGTATGAAAAGTAGAAAGAAAATGGTATGGTTTCTTGCAACATAACTTTAACCAACCTGAAACTTGAGTAAAGAGTTCCACAGTAACATTCAATGCATGTTAAAATGGAAGTTTCAAATCTAGCAGCTCTTCAATTTCATTGGCTCGCTTTGGTTATCATTTTATAAGCCATGAAGTCTTAGATTAAGTATGGTCTTTTTGTTTCCATGTGGTCATCAAGATGTAAAGGATCAATTAAAAATAAATACTCAAGGGCAATGAAAAGTAAAAATGGCTGAAGCTACAATTAGATTAAGGATAACAAAATACCACCCTTTACCTGTCCATGACTGTATCAAAGTTCAGGTGAAAGCAGATGAATTTTGTCATTAAAACACACAAAGCAGAAGAAAAGATGCCTTCTTTAGTGAGATAAACCATGCCATAAACCTTTCTAAATGCCAACTGATGTAAGACCACAATAAGGTCAATCTTTCTTTTGGGGCAGAAGAGCAGATCAGCATCAATGTGGAGTCTGTTCAATCACAAAACATAAATGGTCTCCTGAAAACCACTAACAAAGAAAACTCAAGGCCAGTTCAGGCTACAGATAAGGTTCAGTAGTCCACATCCAAACTAAAAGAACTTGGCAGGACAAAATATTAGCATCTTGCCTTTGTAATTTCTAAGACAGTGGGAAATAAAACCTTTGCCATAAAGCAGTGTAAAATGATCCAAGAAACTGCTTTCCAACTACCCTGCACAAACTAGTCAGTTGTCAAAAAACACAAAAAACAAATCAAAACAAATCAAATCGATAGCAAGCTCCTCCCATGAAACTCAGCTGCAGGAGATTTTCTTTCTAGGAGAATTGCTAGAAAGTGTAGAAAGTGTTTGCTTGTGTTGTAACAAATTTTTTCTTTTCCCCAAATGAGACTGCAACTGCCTGTCACATCTGTGTTTCAGCAGCTGAGATAACCTCTGAGGATGCACCAAACTTTGCTGCCCTTGAAATGAAACTTAACTGTGGCTGGAGAAGTAAAGTATCAAAAATTGAAAGTAAAAAAAAACCAAAACAAAACAAAACAAACAAAACAAACAAACAAACAAAACAAAAAAAAAACAAACAAAAAAACCCACAACAGTTTGAGAACTTAAAAACAAATAGCAGGAAAGTAAGTGACTGATCCTTGACAGTAGCTTCACCGCTCTTAAACTGACCAGGCAGGGTTTTTTGGACTGTGTCCTGTGGGCCATTCTCCTCTCTCTGTGTATCTCTTTCAGACATCTGAATATCTCACTAAAATGACAATGCTTGTCCGCACTGGAGTTGTATTCACATGAGCCTATGTTCTAGTTACCGGGGCTGGGACCAGTTTATCACTATGCGGGTATAACCAAAACTGTGTATTCTACACCCTCTATGTCATTGCTGATAGACTGTTAATAAATGGATTGTTTGTAGCAGCTGCCCAGGGCACACCTGACACCTCAGGCTACAAGCTGAGTGTTAAAGAAACTCTTCGACGCAGGAGAGTGTTCTTTTGTTTTCACACCAATGACTCAGCTGTGATAACTCCCCTCTGGAAAGGCATTAACACCTTCACACGCAGCCTGAAGGGTCATCTCTGTTAATGGGCCACCTAGGACTGGCATAATAAGCAGCTGCAACACCTAGACCATCAAAGATTCCAAAAATATCCCATGACTCACATAGTTAAATAACCCACTGTGAAACTCCCTGCCCTGGGGGAGGTACTGGGCATTGCCACCCGAACTTGAGCATGTATAAACTTCGGGTTTTGGGACTTCTGGTACTACTCATCGGATTGAGAGGAGGGCCAGAACTGGACTGAGACTGCCACTCGACAGGACTGCGATCATCATCTGGACCTACAGGCCAGGGGGGCCACGTCGTGCTCAGCACAGAAGACAACGTACACCATTCTGTTCTTATCCCAGGGTGCTGGGTTATACATCTGTCTTTGGGGGTTAAAAACAGTTTTCTCTGTATCATTGTATTTATTGTGATCTTTTTAGTAAGTTGTTACTCCGATTTGTAATCTCTTGAGTTGGATTCATTTCTCCCACCAGTTTACTTGTAAACCAGCACAACCTATGACTGCCCCATAAGTCTCACACTGTCACTTCCCAATGCTTTTGCCAAAACAGCAGCCACTTATTAACCACTGCTCAGGGTCCTGCTTTATGTGCATTCCTTTTCCTACCCAGCACCTCAGGAGGACATACACATATGCTGCATGACCACCGTCATCTTCCCACTGCATAGTCCAGTCTACGCCAAAGATGTTTGAGGACCAGATTAAAAACTCATAGTTGAAAACTTTCAAAGACTATTAGCAAAAAATATACAAATTATGATTCATTAAGTTAGAATAACCCCCTCAATCTCCTAGCCATGTTAATAATCAGCACACTCAAAGAAACAAACAAAAAACCTGCTTAAGCAGCAGTGAGATGAAGCCCAACATGTTTATAGTTTCCTTCATGAAAAATATATTTATGCAAAACTGTCACAGTTGTTTTTCAAACCTAATAGGCAATGTTAATGCAGTGCTTGCTGTGATGACACAACTCTAATGCCAAGTCAAAAGCATTTGCTTCTAGACAGGATACTAGTGGAAGTTGGATGCTCTTCTTGTGATTTAACCCCAGCTGGCAGCTAAGTACCACGCAGCCACTTGCTCATCTCCCACACCCACACCATGCTGGTGGGGAGGACAGTTGGAAAGAAAAGGTAAACCTCACGTATTGAGAAAAGAAACTTTTCTGCTTACAAGTTTACAGTGCTTGAATATAAATTTCAGCATAAATTTTATCCCTCTCTTCACTACTTTTTTTCCTTCTCCTGGAGTATGCCACCGACTACCTAAAAAAACCCCAGCTTTACTGTAGTTGGCAGCCTGTAGAGATTAGGGAGTCTAAACCCACCCATCTTCTCCAAAACCTAGGAAGAAGAGATTACTTAAGTTGATATGGGGGGAAAGAGAGAAAGGTGAAGTTGGGGGAATTGAAACACTGGAAAAATTGTTCTGAAAGATTTCACATTTAAAAAAGCTAAAACTTCTTAGTACAGCAGGTATTTCCAATAATATTTAAACGCATAGCACAGCTGTAGCTCCTGTAAAACACAATGCTGCCAAAAGGCATTCTGTAGCCAAAGACTTTCTCCTTTTGCAATGGTAGAACTGTTTGTGATATTTGAACAAAGTGTGTTGGTAAAACTGTGTTACATACAACAGGCCATGTTATTGATGGTCTTAATAAAGTGCTTCTAATGAAGTATTATCACCACCATCATTATGTTTAAAAAGGCATATCCGTTTTCCAGGTTTTCTTCTAGAAATTCAAATTTCTCCATTATTATGCCATAACACTGACTCTATTATGAAGCATTTCTGAGCCTTGTAGATATAATGATATAATGGTCATTTACTAGAACTAAATGAATACTTTCTATTTTTCCATTAGAGAAATCAACAAGGGAAAACAACTAACACGTTTCTAGCTCACTTGAAAATGCAAGATCATTTGCAATATTCAGTATGTTTGGTAGCATTTAAAAGAAAAACAAACTCTCCTTTATTTACTAAACCTATTATTTTCTATCTGGTAATTAAATATTCTTAAGTTTTCTCACTTTAGAAGTAGTCAAGTCCAGTTTCACTAAGAAATAACAATTATGGCAGACTCCCCATAAAGTTGTTATTATTCCCGATGAAGTAGTATTTTTCTTATGCTTTCAATATAGTACATCTCTAGTAACAAGACACCTCTTACCAAGTTAGTGCAAACCATTCAATAAAATTTAGGTTGTGCCAGAAGGCAGATTGTTAACAGCTGTTAAATACAGGTTCTGCTGAAGATCATATTACCTGTTGGGCAGTTGATCAAAGCCACAAGAGATCTCCTCTAGAAAGGAAAGTGTCTACATTCAAACAATACAAGTGTTTGCACAAGAAACTTTTTAATAATCATTTCATCATTTATCCCATATTTTGTGTGTGTGTGTCTCTATCAATATGTATATTGACAGTACCATAGATTTACATTTTGTTAGTACAAGCTCTGGGTATTAACACCAGATAATGCTACTGACAGGAGAGTAAGACAAAGAGCCCAACTGGCAATGGCAGGAGGTCAGAAGTAGGAATTTTCTGTATCTGCTTCCTCCAACATGTGAGGAATCGTGTGATGATTCGTGTTAATTATTTAAAAGACATCCCCAGTAAGAGCCTGCGCTGACATCGCTACTGGGGAATGAGACCGGCAAAACTTCAAACAGTCTTATGAAGTTAGTATTTATGAAAACAATATATAAAATTGTAGCCTTAGTTGTTTGCTAAAACTAACTTTTGGATAGAATAGCCTTGCTTGCTTTTACTAACACACAGACAAGATTTCGGTAAGTCCTTAGCAAGAACAAGAAACCTGGAGTTTTGATAAGGAGCTTTGAAGGGACCTTGAAAGTTGATAAGGAGAAGCTCACAGAGACAATACCAGTTTTGAGCTAATCGAACTATGCCAGCTCAGCAGTTAGTTCCAAAGTTGAAAAGTTCAAGCCTGAGGAAGACTCCTTACTTCATCCAAAGACCCCCAAAGACCCCCCAAAAAAGACCCCAAAGGGGTGTTCTGAGGCAGAGCTATAGGAGTGATATATGTTAATGATTTCCCCTCCTACTTTCTGGACTTTTCTGACATAGCTAATGCATACGTAACACAACTAATGTCTATGTAATATAATTAATGCATATGTAATGTTATCCTGCATAAAAAGAGCTGAACAAAGGCAACAAGTGTGCGAGTTTGGGGGGCTTAGGCTCCCTCGCACCCAGAGCTGTTTGCTCATTCTTTATTAAATAAATAACATTGCTGCTAAGAGTTCTTGATTACGGACTTCATTTATAAGAAATATGTGGATCCCACTACTTGGAGTTGACCCTAGAAGTCACCATACCACAAAGTACATCTCCCCATACATACTCAAGCCTGCTACACAGCCTCTTTGAACAGAGATGGGGCTGAGGAAAAATCTGACATTAGGTGGAAAAAAAAAATAAATGGAGGCCAGCCACTCTTTTTCTGACTTGTGCTGACCCATAAAAATTAGATTTGAGGTATTTTGTTCCATCAATACCTTTCAGGAGTGGATTTTCCAAGAAAAGGCTTCATAACCTAATTTACTTAAGGAGAACCTGCCTCCCAGAAAGGACTAATGTGTACTATTCATTCCACTTTGGCAAATCATTAAGTATTTTCTTACTCATGTATGTTGTTCCTAACAAGTGTCTAAAGCCCCCTCAGTCTGACAGGGCAATGCACATACAGAAAGGCATGGTTGCTCCTCCACTAGGATTTAATGATTCTAAAAACTGAACTGTAACATAGCCTAAAAAAAAAAAGTCACCAATTTCCAGTGCTAGATTACTCATATCATCACCTTCCAGTCAGAAATCTACCCCACCTGATTTCATAGTTGTATCTTCTCCAGCCACCAGTAAAACAAAATGAAACAAAAATGCAAACTGTAGAAGGCATTTCCAGCAGATAAACTCCTTGCTAGCTCTCTCCCACCTTTTGTTAAGTCAGCCTTCTAACTAGAGGAAGGACCTTTGTGATTTTTTTTCCTGCTTTATTATTATGCTGGAAACAATAGCGTTTTTGTTCTATGGAAAGAATACAGGAGCCGAAGCTCCGTGCACAATTGTGTGATCATCGTGCGGCCCTGTGTCCCAACCTTTCCGAAACATGGCAGGCACAAAGTTATCCAGCTGACTAATGAGAAGATAAAGGACAGTCCAAGGGAAACAATGAACAAAATTGTCACTTCCAACAATGCAGAAGGCCACTTCACTATTCCCACAATCTCTTGCCAATTTTTCTTTCCTTGTGCGATTTCCTCCATCAAATAACTGCTGTCAGTTTTGACTGCTTAAATGATTAATTATTCTGACCATAAATATTCTTAGGAGAAATGAGAACAGTGACGTAGACCTGGAACATTTATTTGGCATAATAATAACTTTATGTCCCTAACATGAAGGAGAGTCTGAGACGCCGAGCAGTTTACTCCCTAAGCTCCAAAACCCAGATGCTGCCCTGCTTGGCATCTCTGAGGTAGGTCCAACCTACAGGGGCCCAGCTCCAGATCACGTAGTCCACATGGAGGACACCTGCCTAACAAAACTACTCTACAAGCCAGGGCAGAAGTATCATTTCAGAAATGGAGAGACTTTCCTGAAAATGTTTTTGCCTGGTTACAATACAACTAGGGCCTTCCGGGTGTGCAGAAGTACTGGCTGTGCAGATTTTCAGCTGTTTTACAGCTGTGCCTCTTCTCTGCAGCATCAAAGGATTTCAGTTTGCTGCTTCACCCTGCCACGCTAACAGATACAATGGTAATATACTGTGCTTGTGTTTCATGTTTTCAGAGGTTCTTCATAACTTCTTCACAAACAGCCCGGTGAATCTTTGCTTAACTTGAGGCAGAACAGCATGATGAATTTTATCCAATTCTGTCAAGCAATCATTACCGCCACACAGCGCATGGGAGTGTTGTGAAAACAGACAAAAGGGAAGGGATCATAAGGATGAAGTTGCCAATAGGAAAAAATCATATTTGTTGATCATTGCATTTTTCCCATTCACAAAGAGAAGGCACAGTATGCATTATTTTGTGGCAAAGTCCTAATGAGACTAGCACAGGGAAATCTACAGAGAAATAAGCATGCTACCACAGCAACCTGTATATCAGTAAAAGCTGAAAGTGAGAGGATGACTACAAGTGTAGCCTGATCCTCACGTCCAGACTACCTGGGCAGGTGGGCACAATCAAGTAGGAACTGCTGCAGACACAGCTAAGGCCACAACACAACACAGAAAGATCTGCAGCTAAATTGTTCAAAAGGTAAATGTGGAAGAAAATAAAACCAAGTATGCATCAAAAAGGCACTGCAAGCCAGTGCAAAACTAAGCAAAGGTTTTACACTGCTCTTCTAGAGACAACAGAACCAGAACAGTTTAGTTGGAAGGGACCTCCAAAGACCCCCTAGTCCAATCCCCCTGCAATGGGGGGGACATCTTCAAATAAATCAGGTTCCTCAGAGCCCCATCCAACCTGATCTTGAATGTTTCCAGGGATGGGGCATCCAACCACCTGTTACGGTGTTTAACCACCCTCACAGTAAAGAATTTCTTCCTCCTATCTACTCTAAATCTCCTTTAGTTTAAAACCAGTACCTCTTGTCCTAACACAACAGGCCTTTCTAAAAAGTCTGTACCCATCAGAGAAAAAGTAGAACGCAGAAGAATATATAGAAATGTATGTGACAGGAAGGAGCAGAAGGCCACATAAATTGAGTCCTGAGTCTAAGGGTTCCAGTTCACAGAGTCCTTCGCCACACATTTTAATGAAGTCTAAACGCACCCTATAACTGTGGTAACAGAAAGGTTTACTAATGAACAAAAGTTGTAGGCTCAGAGAAGGAAGAGATGAGAAAACTGGAGTATATTAAATATGATCTTTCACTTCAGGGTCTTCTCCCCATCTCACTACCCCTGGGTTACAAACAGTAGTGATTTTATTAGGCTGTGGTTGCTAGAGATGTGCTGCACAGTATTTGTAGTGCTTGCGATGTTAGCCTGTGCTGATACCAGGGGACACATAGTCCTCAAAACAGCATAAAATAATTCTGACAATTCATGACATTCTTTTAATTGTACCATCAAATTTCTTTCAGGCTCATCAGCGTAAAATTTAGCAGTTTGACTGTTCTGCATTGGATTGCTACACACACCAGCTGTAGCACTTACCACTGCAGCCTAATAGACAAAGCAATAGAAGAGAGTTGGCAGGCAAAAACAAAAATGTGATTTTATGGGCTAGCATATACCCACAAAAACAGTGGTGGAACACAAGCCCAATCAATATAGGACCATAGGGACCCCTGTTTATGTAACGTGAAGCCAGAACACATTAAACTCTCAAGTTCTTTCCAGTGTTAGAGGTTTGCAGCATGCTTTGTACAGACTTTGGAACAGTGTCTGACTTACTCTGCCAGCAAAAACATTACAGATGGAACCGTCAAATCTTCTTGTTTAGTGGCGCCTGCTTTTCTAACACGTGACTTTTTTAAATAACAACCGTCACTCATCGGATAAACTCAATGTCTTTTCCAGCACCTGCAAAAATGTTTTGAGGACAAAGAATAGATTTCAAGAACTGACAATCTACAAACTACCCTTGAAAAAGCCATTCTAGGCTATTTTAAAGTATATGCTTTTCACTGTTATAATTCTGGTCTACTGATGATGTGTAGGACTGTATCTGCCAATTACTTAAAATATATTTTGCTATATCTTTCTTTTTTTCACAATTAAGCAAACAGTGGGTGTGTGCTAGGTACGGTCATGCTAGAGATAAATTGGATATGTACATGGTGTAAAAATGGCTGCAACAAGCTTAAGACTCCTGTCCTACAAGCAAGGGCTACTGTGGGGAAATGAACTCCAGCTCAACCAGACCCAATATAAAATCTCATGCATAATTTATTTCCCCATAGCAATCAGGAATCAGAGAAGGCTGAAGGGTGTTTTCAGTCATGTCAATAGAAGACAGGAAAACCAGCACAAGGTGTATTTGAAAGGCAGCCTTGGAAGCAGGACATCATGAAATTTCACTGGGATCAAATCCCAAAACCAGATACTGAAAATGAGTTCGAAGTTAAAACTCAGAGTCTGGCTCCTGCTTCTTTCCTCACTTGTCCTTAGAAGTGAGGACTAAAAAATCATTACTATATGATATTACATAAAGCAGTCTTTTTTTAAAAAAATACAATGTTATTACAAGAAAACCCAAACCAAACCAAACCCAAAAACAAACTCCAAACAAATTTCATAACAAAGAACACTTTATTATTTCATAATAAACCATAAAAGAATGCTGCAGCCATACAAGCAGAGAAAGAGTTAATGAATACAGCACAATCAAGTGGTTTTGGGGCCTCCCAAAATTACATGGGAAGTGGCAGAAAATCATTGCTACCAAATAAAATCAGATAACAATTAATTTCAGCCCATAAACTTCCCATTATGAAAACAGCACTAATAAACGCTGTAAAAAAAAATCCCTCCCCAAAAAATCTAGGAGAGCTGTAGTTAATCAGAATACCAGGAAGGGAAAAAGCAAACTTGGAAGACTGACACTGGCACAACCCTTGCTGATAAAAAGGAAGAAGCAGGAAGCAGACAGCTTGTGTGATATGGCTTAAGCCATATGTATGCAAAGACTTAAAGATCTGCAAGCAGAAAAAGTATTTTGAGGGTTTTATTATTTAGTTGATTGTTTCTGTGGAAGACATGTTTTTGCTAATTTTGCCTGGTTAAACTACAAGAAATTATTTCACTCTTCCTGCTTCACTGCAGGTGCAAAATCAAGATGGAAAACCATATTTTTCTTGTAAACTTAGAAATAATCAAAGAGCACCACAAAGAAGCTGTGTATTACAGGGTAATTTCTTTAAAAAGCTTTTCCATTGCCAAGTTACACTGACTGTTCATACTAAATGTAGGGTGGGATATTAAAAAGAATCTTTGTGAAAGACGACGGTACTTGCTCAGGCTGATAGCACTTCAAACTCCATGTCCCATCTAGACTTGGATGCATTAGGAAAATCGTGACCATTTGCCAAAAACACCAGTGACATTCACTGGTTATTATTAGAAATAACTAAAACAAACTTAATGCCATCCACTTCTCTCAATACAGGTATCATTCAGAAATATAGACCTGAAATTTACTCAACAAATACAGTTTTAACATATATATTCTAGCTCTAGCATTGAAAGAAAACTGTATCAACATGCTTTTGTAACAGAGAGAACCTTTTACTAGGAAGCGACTGCTGACATGGTTCATTAGATGCTTACATCTAATTAACTACACACACTAGTCAACACTTTGCTAAAGTGCTCAATATTAATCTGAGTTGCTAGCTAATAAGGTCCTATATGCATATATCCACATTTACATAAACATGTGGTGTTAAACATGATACTGTCAGTCTCCTTTAAAAGGAGATTTTACATTTGTCAGTTCACTCCATGTTTCTTGCAGATGTTTTTGATTAAGTGGTTTTTATCATATTTTGGTGGGGGGTTGTCTTTGTTTCTTAGGGGTGGTTGTTTGCTTCATTTTTTAAGACTCGTCATTCCATCAAGATAATGTTGAGAAACTCTGTTCTATGGAAAATATGCATGACAGCCTGAACAGAAAAAGACTGATCTCCCATCTTTCCTGCAGCAAAAAGACAGTAACAACTTAATCACAAAACACCTGTTACTCAACCAGAATGATGCGTTTCCATTCTAATCTTCAAACAGCAACACAAAATATTTGTTTTCCTGCAATACTACATTGCATAAACTCATAAAGCATCCTTGATTCCTGAAGTCAAATGTAGCCTGTACCTGAGGAGATTCCTACAAGATTTCCATTTTAAGTAACTGGATTTGTTGCCTTTACTTTTCGCAATGGAAGTGGTTTGAAAGTTTCAGCAACCCACAAAGCATTTCCTGAAGGCCCAAAATACTGCAGCTTTATCAATTATACCTGTCAGATCTAAAGTATTCATTAACATTGCAGTTTGACAGTGTGGCAAAATGAGTGATTACATGTCTAAGAAGGCAGACAGCAGTTGCTCTACCAAGTCATAAGTTCTTAAAAGTATTCCTCATGATGCCATGGGAAGATGATGCTCTTAGTTAACCTAGTCCCTAATTTTGCTGTAAGAACATGAGCACAGGACAAAGTCACAGAAGAGAAAGGAAGGACAGCACAGACCTAATCCTTTAGCTGCACAAAGGGCAGCAGAGGCAGTGAAAATGGAAATACACCTGAAGGCACTGCTGCCTCCACAGGACGCTGGAAATCTGCAAGCCAAGAGGCTTAGAGTGCCTGTCCTGGTTATCTTGCTGAAGATCTGAGTAGAAAGAGGTCATGGTTTAGCCCATTCCCCCAGTATCGGGGTAGAAAATGGTTAACTCCAGGTGAAATTCCAGCCAAGTAGCCAATCAAAGACTTTTGTGAAGTCTCTACGAATGACGTATTTAACGAACTGGAAAAGAAATTAGTTGTGCAGAAGAAATTAAGGAGTTAACGTGGCAGCACGCCCCGGCCTGGCTGGGCCTGAGGACCCTCCCGGGGCCTGGCCTGGCCCGGCCAGGGGAGGGCAGGGATGGCTTGAAGCCAACACTAAATCACCTGGAAGCCGCATGCAACAAACCACAGAAGAATTACAGCCACAAAATGATAAAGAAGCCAGTGAACTNGGCCCGGTGCAATTTTGGACTGGGTGTGATGGCAGGATGACCCCCTTCACTGCGAATGGGGGAGTGGTGGTGAATTGGAGTAGCCAACCATGGCCGAGAGCCAAGATTGGGCATTTGGCCAAAAGCAGAAAGTCAGAAGAATTCCAGAGAGTGAGAGAAGAAACTACTTGGAGCAGCAGAGCATAGCACCGGAGAAGGTTCTTGGGTATGGACTGAGCCAAAAAAAACCCAGAACCCCTGTGACCCGGGGAGGGGTGGTGACTCTTAGGAAACCCCTCAAAACTCTTCATGGAAGGAACCTCCACGGAGCCCTATACTCTGTGGTGACGACATGGTGATACGAGTGTTCCCTCAAAGCCCATGGTAAACCCTCAGTAGCCGTAGACAAGCAGCTAGAAGTGGGAGGCAGACTCCTCTACATTACGATGGAGAGAGAGATATTTTTGAGCTGCGGTGATTTGGAACTGTTACCTTAAAGACTTTTTCTTCTCCTTCTTCCTCTGGACTGTTTTTGAAGAAAAGAAAGAGGGGTATTTGTAAATATATAAGTTTGTTATTATAAGAAAACTAGTTAGAATTGTTGTGTATATAAATATTCCCTTAGTTCTTATCGTGTAGCAATAAATTTTAATATTAATCCCCATGTCAAGAAATCTGTTTTGTCTGTGAGAACTTTTACCTATTAGCAAAATTTATGGATTGATAAAAACCGTGCAGAAATCAGAGGGCTAAACCTTTGACAGAATCAAACATGAATATTGGCTGGCTTCTGCGACTGCCTTCCCTAAAGAATACCAGATTTCTAACATGCTACTGTGCCAAAGCATCTCTGATAAAAGTGGGGGTTTGAGGGTGGGCTTTATGTGTGGGGTTTTTTTGCTTGTTTGGGTTGGGTTTTTCGCACAGAGATTTTTTGTTTGTTTTGGACTTGTTTAGTAGGTTTGGTGGGGGTGTTTTTTGTTGCTGTTATGAGTCTTGGAAGGCAGACCTATAGTCAAGAAGAAAAGCAAGGGGTCTTAGGGTCAGTCTAGATGATACTTCATAAAGAAAATACTGAAAAGGGTCTGTCATTCTATGAGAAAACAGAAATTAAAGTGGTGTTTCCAAGCTATCATCACAGTACAGATTTCTATGTGTATGAGCAGAGGCTAACATCCTATGAGAGATTTAAATTTTCATACTCTTTCCTATGTGAAAAGAAGTAGCAAAGTTGTCCTTTTAAATACAGAGATGATTCTTGGGGTATGGGTACATTTTTATGTATGCAAACAATAGATTTTGCACCTATGGAAAAAGATACATGTAACACTCGATTTTCGCTTCATTAATTTTGTTTTCTTTTCTCCTGTTCTAGTAGGAACCAATTTCTCACTGCCTGCATTCGGTCAAAAGAAGACAGGAAGACCAGCTAATCATTCAACTACCAGAAAACTAACTTACTGGAAGACGTTTGAAGTTTTTTTCCTTTATAAATGGTTTGAGAACCATTGAGTCATAGATATCTAGGTTACTCTGCTCTGTGTTTAAGGAAGGACAGAAAAATATCTTTTCGACATGTGTGTTTACATGAGACATTGGCAAGAGGGAGATGTGTTAATTCCTCTCCCTCCCCTCTTAGTCTCATTGTCTTGGCCACTGCCTGATAAAAAACATAAGAAAGAAGCAATGCAACAACAAAAAATTTTCACATTCCAAGCATTAACATCGCATATGCTGAGCACCAGACTCAATTATAGTTTTAAAATTCATTACAGATGTAGCTTAAACCAAATGGGTGCAAGATGTACAGTCAGATATGAGTTTACAGACCAGTGTTAGGAAATAGCTGGCAGGAGACAGGCAATGTTTGCATTTTGCCAGCCCAAATCTTCTCCCCTTTCCCCTTCTCTCTCCCTTTAGGCGTTTTGGCAGCTGTGTCTCAATCTCTTCAAATTACTCTTCTAATTGGGTGTTTCTATGGAAACAGACTAGAAGACTCAGCACCTCTCCATTAAAAAACTATAAAAACAAGAGGTGCAGCATGAGAAAACAAAAGGGATGAAGATGAGTAATACAATGGGAAAAGTTCTTACCAAAATGACAAACTGTACAGCCTTTAAACAGTTTAACAGCACACAGCAAACCAGGACCACACTGATGCTGCCAAGTTACCGCATACCAGCCATGATTCTGCAGGGATGGCTTTTGACTGAAATAGTAAATGTTGTGCTGTTTTTCAAATAAAATCTCTCCAGGCCACAAGTACCTGTGCCAGTGGCCTGATAAAGTCTGTGTCTGACCATACTTTTCTGCAACACAAGATAATTTTATCTTGCAACTTCATTATCTGCTACCATTTACTTTGACAGCCAGGGCACTTAGCATGTTAGAAGGGAGATTTTCTGATACATTATAACATTAAAAGTAGAGGAGCAGAGGATGCCAGTGCACCTAGACTGTACATCATTCCTTAATAAGGTTGCGTAGATTAGCTCTTGGATTGGTATTTGTCTTATTTACTTATGTGGCATTTGCAAACTGTCAGAAAAGTTTACTGACCTCAGTCTCCATCCAGAACTGGCCGTGTATGCTCTAATGACAACCACCAAGAAACTGCAGCACCATTTTGAGAAAACACAAGGTCCTGATATCCAGCAAGATGGAGCAGATGTGCTTCACACACTGCCTGGGTCTTGCAGGGGAAAGACCTGGCATTGTCCAATCTCTTAAGGAATGCAGTGGGCTGACCCTGGCTGTATGCCAGGTGCCCACCAAAGCCACTCTCCCTCTCCCCTCCTTAGCTGGGCAGGGGAGAGAAAATACAATGAAAGGCTTGAGTCAAGACAGGGAGAGACCACTCACCAACTACTGTAATGGGCAAAACAGACTTACTTGGAGAAATTAGTTTAATTTATTACAAATCAAATCATAGTAGGATAATGAGAAATAAACCCAAGGCTTTAAAAACACCTTCCCTCCACTCCTCCCTTTTTCCTGGGCTCAACTTCACTCCTGATGTTTCTACCTCCAGCCCCCCGAGCAGGGGGATAGGGAATGGGGGTTGCAGTCATTTCATCATCCATTGTCTCTGTCACTGCTTCCTCCTCAGAGGGGGGACTGCTGTTGTGCAGTAATTTTTCCCCTTAAATACATTATCCCAGAGTTGCTACCACCATCAGTGATGGGTTTGGCCTTGGCCAGTTGCAGGTCTGTCTTGGAACCAGTTGGCATTGTCTCAGTCAGACATGGAGAAAGTTTCTAGCAGCTTCTCAAAGAAGCCACCCTGGTAGCCATCTGGCTACCAAAACTTTGCCACAAACTCAATACAAGGAGTTCACTTCACAGAATTTAGACTTAGTTTAGGTATGTCCTGATACTGAAAAAAAAAAATATGTTTAGTTATTACAAAAAACCCATACATCCCAGCAATGTCAGGTCATTGGGTCTGATCACCGAGCCCACCACTTTAGTCCATCATGAATCAGAGAATCAGCAACAGAATTTCCACCACTTCAGATCCTGTCTATTGTGAACCAGTCAAAAGGCACTGCCTGCTAGTGAAGGAATGCCACAGTAGCCTCAGCTGAAAAAGAAAGTGCATTCAAAATTTAATTAAACTGCAACATTCCCTCACTACATAACCCACAGCAGGAAGAAGGATCACATGGGGGAAAAAAATCAGCTCAGAAGCATAACGGAAAATTAAAAATTAAAGACTAGGGAGGGGGAAGAAGGGAAGAGGACTTAATCCTTCTTTATTCAAGATGTCTGTTTGGCTGAATTTTTTAGGGTGAGGCTAGGAGGACTCAGCTTTGCCAACCCAAGCTTTCTGCAAGACTGAAGTCGTAACTACAACGTCGGGACTCTATCAACAGCCTTTAGTGTTTTCAAGCCCTGGTCACACAACTTGGTAAAGGCTTTTATTAGTTTATTTTTTAAACGAGTCTTCAAACATTATTCTCTGTTTTAGTGATATTGAAGACACTAACACTTAGTAAAAATTTCTCCCAAACTGTAAAATGCAGTTATCATCTACACTATAAATAAGTTTATTAACTTCTTCCCTCCAGACTGTTGACTAACTTTTCCAAAAGTGCTGCTGGAAATCCAGGGGATCACCAGCAACTGCTGTTAACCAGGTTCTGCTCTCAGCTACATTGAGGTTACGGAACCCTATAACTGCAGTGGAGTAACAAAACAGAATCTGTCTATTTTGGGAGAGTTAAAAAAGAATTACCCTTGTATTCCATGCAAGTTAGTAATTTATGGTACCTTCTTAAAAAAGAACACATTTGTTTCCAGGAATCAACAAAATAAAGTTAGAATTTATTAAATCCTTGACATTAACAAGCGGTGCTTAGGACTACAAAGAGGGTTTTAACCTTGAAGAATAAATCTGAAATCCACTGATAGTTTTATGCTATTGTAGCAATGAGGAATGAAACAATGAAGTATTTTTCTTCAAGATCACCTTTCAAGTTGGTTCTTGGTTGAAAATCTGGTTAGAAAGCTACACTGAAGCCTGGTGTATTTATCAGTCTACTGTTTTTTAAACAATATAGTAGTTAACCTAATCTGATCTCACTGTTGCCAGGCCCTAAAAGCTCAAACAGAGATCAGGGCAGACAACAATAGGTCATGAAGGAAATAAAACATAAAATAATGTGGTTGGTTGCCAACTGTTGCCTTGGCATCAGGAGCTTATTCTTCACCCCCATGTTACTCCACCTTTCCCAAATAACTCTCTTAGAAGGGACAGTGAAATCTGACACAAGATCAGAGTTGATAAGCCACCCCACAATTACAATGCTGTCCGGACGAGTTTTCCTCTAAACTGCAACTATTGATATCTCCTCTTTCTCCCACAAAGTTTCTCCACTACATTAAAAAATACAGCAACACAGGTATTTGGTAGTTTTTCTGTGAACCCCCTACTCAGATGAACACCAGTTTGTTTCCCTGAAGGGGACAGTTATCCCCGTCTGAAGTGCAAAATACTGTAACAACAGCCCCGGCAGCAGCAAGCAGTATCCTCTAGATGCATCCTGCTACCAGAAAATCCACATAGAAAGGTATGTAAATAAATGCTTACACTAAGTTTGGAGCAAACCCTTTACCCTCAGTTCTTGTTTTTCTTCTGCTGCCCTAGGAGCACAGAAAGAACAAAAAATATTTTTTTTTAATCTCCTTTTAGAGCTCATGTGAGCATAAACAAAGATACATAACACTGTAATCTGCCACCTCAGCCCTTCAGCCACTCTTGATTTGGGAGAGGCTTACTTATATAGCTTTTTAATAAGGAAATGCAGAGTGCTTTAGGGAACAAAAATTACTCAAACTAACCTTTACAGAGGTCTGCATGCTCACCTCTCATGTCAGAAAAAGGATTCACCAAATTTCAGGACAGAGAGAACTTTCACAATTAGGAAATGCTTTTTTTTATTCCCCAACTAAATACATTATGTGTGACCAGATGATTTCATCTTTTATGACGGTGCTACAAAGAGCCCTTGTTTTCATCAGTTTCTTGATCACTTGTCCTAATTTCCCTAGTGTACTGAGAACTCAAGTTCTTAACATCTGGAGTTCTTGTCTTCATACTACAATCTATTTGGTAAGAAAAAAGCTGAAAACAAAAGCCCAAATAAGACACCTAATTACTCATTTTTAAAATCATTATATTATTCTAAGTCTGAGGATATTCTCCCTCCATGCTCAGGAAAATCAGTAGCAAAAAAAAAAAAAAGTGTATCAAGAAAAAATTTTCTGGTTCTCATTAACATGAGGAAAGCCATCTGGAATTTCCGAAGAAATAAGAAAATGATATCCATTTCCACATTACTTGCAGAAGAGGAGCTTGATCTAGACTGATTCCTTACTTGAAATTACTTTTAATAGGCTGTAAGCTTGCATCTGAGCAGGGCAACACGATTTTATGAAGCTTCGTGCAGCCCCTCAGAGATGAGAGAAACAACAGGAGCTCACAGTGCTCAGTGCACACAAAAATTGAAGTGTTCCAGGACTCCCACTCAGGCAGTGGGCCAAAGTCATACCTAAATACAACATGGTGTAGGCTACTGATTTACTATGAAGTCAACCGGGTTCACTGTCTAGAAAAACAAATGTTTGCATGCATGTTCCAGAAAATATGAGCTATTTTCAATGGAGAAAGCAGTTCCCATATTACCCAAGTCTCATTTACACAGAACTGGAATAATTCTTGCTGCCTCTGTGCTGGACAGCTGCAGTATGTCATTGCCATTTTCCATCTCAACCCTAGACAGAAAGCAGAAATACTTTTGGTGCACAGTCTGCTACATTTATTTCAAAAAGGAGACAAAAGGACATCACCTACATAATAACTTAATGCCACATATTACTCAGCAGTATACTGTAACAAAGGAGAGGAAATAGAAGAATCATATTCTTTCCAAAATCAATGCACGTCTCATAACATCTTATTTCCTCCATGTGCACCTTCTGCTATACCTGCCCAAAACACTGTGCGAAGTGGGACAGTTTTCAATTCCAATATTTTGAAGGAGATATATAGTTACATACAAAGTGACTCTATTTCCCTGCTTGTGTGATTTGCAGTTACGTACTTAATATTTTCTCATGACATCTACGCACATCCTTAGGAAAAAAAAGGAAAGGAGAACAAGCAACAGAAAGTTCTGTTTGTCCAGGTAAGTGCTCATAAAGCCAACAATAGGCAACCTCTTGGACAATGCCAGCTCTGGAATAGGATTTGAGACTACTTGGTGCATCCACATAATGTTCCCAGATAAGTCATTAATTCTAGTCTATTGTTTAAGACAACGTTTAAGATCCTTAAACATCTTGCAACAGATGAGATGTTTTTAGCAAATACTTAATAAACAAATTAACAGAGAAATTAAAACAATGCATGCAAATTTTAAACACTAAACTTTACATTTATTGAAGATTGCTTGATTTGTCAGGTCTACCAGATCATGAGGGTTGCTTTTAAACTGCCATGAAGTTTGACTGCCCATGCCTTGCTAAGTGCTAGAAGGCATTTGCTTGCATCTCTTGTGCACTGAGGCGTTTTACATCTATACCACAGAACTGAAGAATACTAGCTACATAGTATGTTTGTTTCTAAAATGCATCCCTGACATACTGCATGCATTCCAAGCCCTATGCAACTGTCATTCAGAGTAGTCTCTTAATCCAGCCTGACAAAAAATGAAGAGAATTCAGGCTTTCTAATAAGCTGCAGCTATTGTTGAGGCAATGCACGTGAAGCGAACAGAATACCATGCAATACCATGTATACCATGTAATACCATGTATTATTTCATTCCAGATATGCATCATTGCATTTCTCTTACACCAACTGACATAATTAACCAACTGTATAAACTTTCAAGTAAGCTTTTTTAATCACATGAAACTGTGGCTGACCAGGTATTAAAAAAAAAAAATAAATCGCACTTTGAAAAAAAAAAAAAAAAGTCTCTGATATGCAGTTGTCCCATTTTACACTGCCTGGAAATACTGTGGACATACCAAACCAATCTGAGAGCACCTTTCACGGAACCGCTTCTGTCAGTACAAGTGCAGGCATATCCCCTCTGAGATATGGCTATCCACCTACCACACACACCTTACACTTCTTAAGCCACACACCTGAGCAACCCTGAATATATTCAAGAAAAAATTTAGCCACAGTTCTACTCAGCATTTAGTATTTCCCCCTGGATAAAAGAAACCTTTTTTCTCCAAAACTGTGTAGGAACTGGCTTTCATATTTTGATAATCTCAAGAGCAGAATGTTAAAAATCCAAGGTAGTGGTGAAGAATTAAAAAAATCCACTATTACATGCCTACATCTGCAGGGTTTCTATCAATTTCTTTCCTTTTCATAATTCCCTTGCATTGCAGCCCTTTTGATTCCTTTTTTTTTCTGGCCAACTTATGACAGTTTAAGTACCCCCTACACTTCTCCCAGTCTTTGGTTAAGCTAAAAAGACAAATTAGTATTTGTTCACCATAGTGGGGAGAACAGAGAACAAAACAAAAACACCTGTACATAAACAGGCTGAGGAGAATTTGTCCCTTAAAAATTAACTCTCAGTTTCATACCCATTTTTCTTGTTGGTGGCAATACTTGACCACAAGAATGGGTAAACAGTTGGGTAGTTATTCTATCTTGGGCTCCATTGGTGCTGGTGTTGCTACCAAGTTTACTCAGCATGGGATTATTTGGTGCCATACAATACTAATTTGCTTTACAAAAGGAAAACAAAGCATATCATCTGGGGACAACACACCATAGCCTTAGATATGTCACAAATCACGTAGTTTACCTTACAACACAACAAAATTCCTTAGGTTTCACAAAGATTTTTACAGGAGGGATTGTTCCTATAGGCAAAATGGGCACTGAGGTTGGACAGGGCTTAACGAGCAGCATTTCTAGAGAAAAGGTTGTGAGAACAGTTGCAGTTCCATTTGTGTCCAATGTTAAATATCAAGCTCGAAGCTCACATAAATAATTCATGGAAATGGGCGGAGGGATTTCCTATTAGAGAATTTTACAGAGAACAAAAGTAGCTTACTTGCTTAAAACAATTGCATTTTTAAAGCCTGCAATTATTTTGCTTGATTGTGTGTGTGTGTAAAACAGCACCATTTCAACCCTCTAAGCAACTCTGAATGACTTAGCCCAGTATCTTGGGCAACAAGTTGTTGCCTAACGTCTTAAAGGACTGTGTGCTTTCCAAGAGAAAGAAAAATGGCTGGGCAGGGTGGGGATGAACAGTTTCCTTTATTTCCTCAGAAGGCAGTAAAGAGTAACTTCAAGCACATGGCACCCTATCAAATTCAATTTCAAATCTTCCGAGTAAGGAAGGTCACAGTTTAACTGATGAAACAGCAACTATAAACCAGTACCTGCCACATTTTAAGTGATTTCTCTAAGCCTTTCATAGGCAGAAGTTTCTTTTGTTTACTCCTTATAAACACTTATTGCTGTGGTGTCACTAAAAATGTGATAATATTTTGGCAACCAGTTAGCTCTGATGGATGGCATCATGCAGTTTAATTGCTCAATTCATATTAATCTTATGCTTCACCTCTACTTACATGGAGCATATCAACTACTCATCTTAAACCAGCTAAATAATTTAAGATTAAAAGTCCCAAGGGTCAATACTGACATTAAAACTGTTTAACATCTTCACTAACAACTTGGATGATGAGAGTGAGTTCATCTTTCAGCAAGTCTCTCAACAATAGCTGGCCAGGGTTAAATGCAGAGAGTAATACTGGTATGCAGAAGGATCTTGACAGGTTGGCAAACAAAAAAATGGGGCAAAGCAAATCCCTTCCAGGGCAAACACAAAGGTCCTGCCCTAGGGACAATATCACACATGGCCAGGAAATCAGCTCTTCAGAAGACCTGGTCAGCCCAATGCACCACCAGGTCAACATCAGCCAGAGATGCACAGGTGGCCACCCTTGTAGCAAAGGTGGTTACCCACAGATCATTCTTTATGAGCAACAGGAGAGATGGTACAGTGGGAAAAGTGTTTTTCCCTGCCCAGCTCTTATCAGAGCCCCCTGAGAGGGCTGGGTCCGCTTGGTGGCTCCCTTTAATGAGGATATAACCAAGCTCTAATAAGCACCCAGGAGGACACCCTGCCCCGGGCAAGCAGAGAAACAGAGCAGAAGACCTGTGGCTGACACAGGTGGCACAGCAGATGGACTCTCTTCAAAGATGCACAGTTCCAGGAAGGTATGTGATGGGCACAATTAACAAACCACAAAATTTCAAATAGAAAAAGAAATACTACTTCTTCCACCATAAGGGTGGTCAGACCACTGGGTGATGATGTGCTCCCTGCCACCCTGAGCTGACCTCTATTTCCCCTAACCCTGCTCAAGTGCTACTCACCAGTGGTGGCTGTAATGCATGTGCAGTAATGGCTGCATCCAACTCAAAGTGGATTCAAGGGAGACAAATGATAACACAACAGGCAAGGACTAATCTGAGCAACCTGCCTGCCTAACCATACTGATGGTCAAGATCCACTTCAAGCCAAGCTTGGAAGAAATGAATATCTGTAGCTGGAATGTAAATATGACTATAATTCAGTCCCCTTACTCAATATATACTGGACAACTTAGGGCCCACTGTGCTTGAAACTGATGTCCAGTCTATGGTAGGATTCTGCTGAAAGTCCCAGTGAACCTGCACCTTCTCACACAGCTCTAACAGTACAGTTCACCAGGAAAGTGATACTTCATCTACACTAGAACTAACTCCATCCACACTTCAGCCACCCGAGGAAAAGTGACATGTCATGAGTCAACCTGGAAGGAGAGTGCTCAGTCTGAAAAGGCACAAACACTGACATAATAAGAGCACTACTTAAAGACAGTTAATGGAGCAGAAGGGCTGGCTCAGTTTCAGAAGTGCTTGAACTCAGGAAGTTTTCCCACATGAGGAGTGCCCTGGAAGGAAGTCAGTCTCTAAGAAGGGACCACTGATTTCCTTGAAATATGACATCTAGGCATCTCCTTGGAAAACAGGAGGGTGTTGTTAAGAAATAAGAAAACAGAGGAAACACTGGTCACAGTCAAGAAGGACAGGAATAAGACAGGCACTGCCAAAAAGTTAAGTTCAACTAGACCTCAAAAGATTAAAGCATCTAGTATGAAGTTCTTTAGTTATTTAAAAAAAAAAATAAAAAAATCAAAGGTAAGTAGTAGAGATGTTATCCAGAAATAAATGTAGATGAAGATCATTTAGAACAGTCTGATAACTAGGATACAACAGTAAGAGAAGAGCTGTTTTAACTAAAGAGTGTTGCTTAAGAACAAGTAGGCGTTTTGCCCTAGAACAATTTTAGCCTTTGAATGAAAGAAATATTCTGGATCCTTAGAGAAATAAAGCTTTGAAATTATCTCCCACAGAAACAGAGGGGAGGGGACAAAGTGCTTTCAAGAAGGGCTCAGCAAGTTAATGAAAAGGATTGCATGAGGCAGTTGCTCCCAGAGCAGAGCAGCTGGTCCCAGAGTCCCAAGACATCCCTTCAGTTTTGTTGTTGTCCTCCAGAAAAAGCCAGTAAAATTCTTGCCTACCTTTATTACAATAGTCTGTATGACACTCACACACTGTAATGATTTTCAAATAATTTTTAACCTTTTGTTATTTCATTGCTAAATAAAGAAAAAAAAAACCCAGCTGAAGAAATACCAAGTGCTAGTGCTAAAGGACAAAAGTCTTAAAGCATTTTTCTACAAAGCCCTTTCTCCTCTACACACAGTGAATCCATCTCCAAAAATCGACTGATCTGTATGGGAATAAATCAAGGTTTCTAAAATCCCCAAATTACTCAACAAGTCAAGTGACACAGAAAAGCATTTCCTCCATCCCTAATGACATTGGTCCCAGTTCTGAGACATGCTCAGGGCACAATTTGTTAACATTTGTTAATGTTAGCTCGGTTTTACAGAAAAATGGCTGGAAAAGCTTCAGTGCAAGCGCTTTGGTGAGACGTGCTTCACTTGAAATTAATGTCTTTCAGAAAAGTGGTATAATGGCCAATCATTTGCCCAGTTTTAGGAAGAAGTCAGCACAATAGTTGAAGATTTTCAGAAACAAATCACTTTTTTTTCCATTGCAAAATGAATGCTTTCTCTTGCATCAAGTAACAGGAAAACAGTATTAAAAGTGAAAACAGAAGTAAAGTTTCAAGTGAGAGGAAGCAAGTGAAAATTCTGACAATCAAATGAAAATATTTTCCTGTTCAGAGTAGTCTTACACTGTAAACTATCTTTACGGCAAATCTTGACCTCTGTCTCACTCTGTGTTCCCAGACCTTATAAAACCCCACACTTTTCTAACCTGATACTATCCCTCATCTCTTTATGAAAAACTTTAGACAGAAGTTTTCTTTTATAAAAAGTTTACTAGATGTATCAGAATGGGAATATAAATTACATAAACTGAACAGAGGGAAGAAGTCTTCCCTCGTAGTAAAAAAACCCTTGACTCTCTCAGTCAATTAAATACAGACTTAAATTAGTAAACTCAAAACAGAATTTAAAAGAAAAGTAGAAATGGAGTAAGTCTTCAGGAATGTACTACTTCTATGCTACAAGGCATATGTAGCTATTATGCAAGTTCAGAGGCAGAAAGACTAGGGTTTAGGGATTTGCAGCATGTAAAGGGCTTCTTTTCATCTGCTGGGGTGAAAAAAAGGAACAACTTAACTGAAGCCTCAATAAATTAAATACTATTCTAAACTGCAACTAAGTTGTTCTCCGCTACTAGTTTAATAGTCCCTCCTTGGTTTCATCTTCAGCTTTCTGTGGCTTACATTCCTTGCCGGGATACGTCAATCAGTACAAACCACAGCAAAAATTGTTAAAACTGCAGTGTCTGGGCAGCTGCATATACCCAGCCAACAGCAATCAAAAGCAAAAAAAAATTAAGCCTTCTCCTGCTTGTATATTTTAAAAGAACAACAGACTTCACAGGACCTGTAGAGGTGTCAAATTAAGTAAATCACTCATCTCTGCTGGAAATATTAAGTCCCACTTCGGGCACATGAGCACTATTGTGTAAACTGGCATCGGCCTTCAGTCCCGATTGATAGAGCAGATGGAAAGAGGCAGGAATGCTGTTTTGGGCTTCGAGGGCATCATCTTTGTGGGGAAGCCAAAGGGCTTGAGGGGCTGCCAGGTGCCACAGCTGAATGGGAATGACATGCCATGATGGCAGGCAGCTAATGCACAGGCAACTGGGGAGAGGGACTGTGAGGAAGGAGCTTCTGAGCAGCCAAAATCTATTGTTTCCAGAACCTTGTGCTGCATTTAAAATGCAAGAATACTAACAGGAGAGGGAATACTACCCCTTTTCTAAGTGCTGCTGGAACAAAGCCATAGGGGGACCACTGAGGGAGGTCTTGGCAGAAGCTGCAGTGAGCCTGGATGCCTTTGCAGAAAAACAATCTCCATGCAAGCAAGTGGTGGGGTCAGATCTAGAAGAGGTGAACAAAGCCGACAAAGCCAAGCACTGACTTTAAGTAAAAGCAACAGTGATTGCTGAGGAAATTCTTCATGCCTCCTGAACTGCAGTAGAAACATGTCTGCCAGATATTTAACACCTACTTAGCCGTTAGGAAATCGCCAGGCAATTCAATAGTTGTTTTGAAAGCTTATCAAAAGATTGTTTCTTGCACTGCACAAAACATCTTCTCCTGTGCACAAAGCATCTTCTAATGTGACGCTCCATTGAATGCTTCCGTCAGCCTAGGGTCTGGTACTGGAACGAAGATTTGTGTCAAAACAATTTGTCTATTCAGTATTCAGTCCTACTGTGCTGTTAATCTGTATTAGCTATGGGAAGCGGGAGAATTCATGGAGTTTTCAGCTCTGTTGATGCATATGAAAATCTTTACATGGCAAAGTCCTTGGTATTAGAAACTGCAGCAGAATAATAATCCTGCAACATCCTTCTTGACCTGGGCCCATCCAAATCTCATTCAAGCAACCACTCCCATCTGAGACATGACACATGTTTCCAAGTTTAAGTGGACCCGTCAAGGAACCCATTTCTGGACACACATAGGAGATTTGGAACAGTCAGCAAAGCTTTACCAAGAGGAAAATGTGTTTGACCCACCTGACTGTCTTCAGTGATTCAGTGACCTTTACCTTTCTAAGCCTTTTGCTATCTTCTTCAATATGTTTGTAACCAAATTGCTACAATGTCTGGGTGTCTGGACAAACAGATGGGCAAAAAAATGGTTGGATGATTGGTCCCAGAGGGTAGTGATTACTTGGTTGTTCTCTAGCCAGGCTAGTAACAAGCACAAGAGCAGTCAAGCCTGGAATCTCTCCTGTTTAACATCTTTATCAATGATCTGGAGAAAGTAAGAGACTGCAGGCTCACCAAGTTTGCAGATCACACCAAACTAGGGAGAACTATCGACACAAATGAGGGCAGGGCTGCCATCCTTCAGGTCCTAGACAGACAGGAAGAATGGGCCAACAGGAACCTCATGACATTCATCAATGACAAGTATGAAGTTCTGCACTGAGTAGGAGTAACACCACACAAGTGGTACAGGCCGGAGGTTGCCCAGTTACAAACACTCTACTACGCAGTCATGAGACCACATCTTCCAAACTTTCAAGTTTTGGACTCCCTGATATCAGACCAACATCAAAAAACTGGAGCAAGTCCAGAAGGAAGCTCCCAGGGTTGTCAGGCTACACTTTCCCTGTGAGGACAGGCTGAGGGATCTGGACTTGAGCCTGAAGAAGAAACATCTGAGGAAGTGGCAGGAGGAAAGGGCTAACTGCAGTTTCCCGTTCCTACAAGACGGTTGTCAAGAAGAGAGAGGCAGGCTCTTCACAGCAGCATATGGTGTGAGGACAAGAGGCAGTGAGCATAAGTTGAAATGAGGAGTCCAGATGCTATAAAAGGGAAGGTCTTCTTTACTCTAAGGAAAGTCAGTGGAAGAGGATTCTCAGCCACTGTCCTTGGAGGTTTACAAAACCCAACTGGATAAAGACCTGGAAACCTGGTATGACATAGCAGGCAGTTGGACTTCTCCACCAAAGTTGCCTTCCAAACTGAAATATTCTATAATTTTGGAAAACACTATTTGATTTATTTAATAGGAAAACAACACTGTATGATGTCATACTCAGAGATATGATGGATATGCTAGTAGACATTCATTAATTATATGTGCACAAACTTTTCCAAAGCAGCCCTTCCCAGCATGGACAATCTATATCCAATCCAATGAAAAAAATACCACCTACATTTCACAGAATGAACTAGAACCAAAGCTCGAGAGTGCTTCATGACATTAAATCATTCATACTTTTACTCCATATAAAATTTAATTTTTCCATGGGAACAAAACATCCCAATCACATAGTAGATCAAAAACTGTGACTGAGGTCTGTCGTCTGTGATGCCCCAGATTCCACCCTTTATGCTGCATTGAAATTAGCTTGTCCAAAGGCTTCCTATTGGCAGAAATATTCATGAGATCTCCCTCTTACCTGCTTTTATTAACAAGGTCAAGGCTAGGCAACTACTACCTCATGCATGCAGCACTGGACTCGTAGTAATTCATCTGCTCCTATTGAATTTTGAGGTTATACAAGATATTCCCTGTAACAAACTTCATACTGCAAGAGTTAAAGCATCCATTGGTTAAATCTGCTTATTAAGATTAAGTACAAAGTCATTAAGGACAAGTCTACACTCTGGAATTTAACTAGGAATATGTAAGGTGTTGACCAAATGAGTCTAGAAGAGACTAAACCAGGTTGTAGCATTTTCTCCAGGTATCACCCTACAATACTATTATATGCTTCTCTGAGTCCCTACAACCTTCAGCAACAGACTTATTCTACAGCATTTGCTGATACATCATGCAATCCTACATGTAGGAAACCATTTCTTACTGTCACGATGAAAGTGTTGTCTTTTGGGGACAGAACAGTGTTTTACTGGAAATGGGGGGAGGGAAGAAGGTTCAGACCAAGGACTTCCAAAAGATTCCCAAATCCACCAATTTTCCACTTCCATCATTTGCAATCTTTGAACAGTCACTACAGTTTGGGAGCTATCTAGATAAATGACTCACTTTTGGAGTATTCCAGCTGTCACTGATATCCCAGCAAGATGTCTGAACAAATGAAAACGCTTTAGCAAATTTATCTGCAGCCAGAAAATCTCACACTAGTAACTCAGTTTTATTGTATGTCTCAAGATACTGCTAATATAAATGCACTTTGTCCCTTGGCTCAAAGAATCAGTATATCTCAATTTTTGAGAAGACTTCAACTTGCTGTATCTAACAATAAGAATTAATAGAAATTCAAACAGCTGATAGTGCTCAACATTACAGTTGAACATGTCCCCACTGGCAGTTTCTAGAACCCCAACAGTACTTTTGGAATCAGGGTTCTGAAAGCCATTTTCCAAATTTTTGTTCTGCAAAAGGACTTGCCTTACACTTCCAAGTGCAGGTGTCAGCAGTAACAGCTGTCTTTTCCCATGACTGCATTTGTGCTTAATACTCTATAGCTGAAGTTCTGAAGTAACATTTAGCTATTTTGTAAGGTGACATTGTGTCTTTATTTCAGAGCTGCCTATGGTATGCAAAAAAATATTCAAAAAGCATTACTTCCATCGCATGGGAGGGAGAAGGAAGCTTTCAATCATTTGCAGATTCAAGTTACTGCAGATAGTTAAACACCTGATTTATGTGTACAGGCGCTGTTTGCCTCTGCACATTATGGTAGGAGGACTTCACATTTTGTTTTTTGTGGCTCCAATTTTGCTTCAACAAGTCAATTGTGGGTGGAAGTAACCAAATAGCATGGAAGATGCCAAGTAGAGGCCTCTGCAAACTTGGCTCACAGTGTGCATACTTGTTAGTCTTAAATTCGCTGTTCTTATTTTAATCCCCTGTGCTTCTAGCATCTGCAAATTGTTTAGCAAATTTAAGTCCTTCATTTATCCACTTACAATCCAGTCTGCTTTCTTACAATATTTTACCATCAGATTTGTGGAGCTACCATTGTTTCACTTTGTATCTAAATGAAGTTGGATAGTAAATGATGCTAATCCTTAAGCAACTGCCACCAAGAATGTGCAGGCATCAGTAACAGTGTGCTGCGTATTTAAAATATTGCTGCCACAAATGAATGGGCAATAGGCAATACTAACAGCAAGTTTGAAAGGAAGTTAAATACAGCCAGATATTTCAACTCCACCGTATCTGCAACCACACTATTTTATTATTTTATCTCTGCAAGTTACATTGTTACGATGGGCAAACACATTCTAGTGAGATGTTAACAACCCAAACGATTTATGATACCTAAATTATTTATCTTCAGGGTTTTTTCCAAATAAAAAATTAATATCTTGGTATGTTCTTTACCAAATTTCCTGGGACACACAAGGTATCTTTCTTCTTCTATGTTCCTATGATCATTTGACCTACTCTTCAATTCACAGTGCTATATTAGTGGATGGAATTATCAATGCATTGAAACACCAGCAATATGATAATTTCTCCCCTGTAGAAAGAAACAAAGGATAAGAAGATATTACAACAGTGTAGACAATGGCATTTTTCTGGAAAACATGATACGAAACTATGATTAGTAAAAAGCCACACAAACACTAAATAAATAAGAAAAAGTGAGATAAATACATACCAAGGGTCTGACATGCAGTGAAGCAAAAAGAATCTTTGCCTCACTTCAGATTTCAATGAGTTGCATATTTCCAGACAGCTGTTCTGTTTCAAACAAACAGGCAAGGTCTGCCTCAGGATACGAAAGCTTCCTATCAATATCTTTTTGGTTCGATAGGGATAATCTGGCATGGAGTACCTATATCTGTATATCCTAATGGATTATGTCTCCCATTATACTAAAAAAAAAAACAAACCAAACCCAACAATAAAAAGCAAGACAACCAAAAAAACCTGCAACAACCAAAAAAAACCCAAACCACCAAACACGAAACACACCAACAATCAAAAACAACCGTAACAACAAAAGAACCCCACACACAAAGAAACCAAAAAATACAAACCACCAACCCCCAAATTTTTAGGGGAAAAAAATTCCTATTTTTAAGCAAAAAATGCTACAGGTTAACTTTATTGTCATGGCATAGTATTGTCCCTCAGGAGTCTTGGCTTGCAATGAAAGTTTCTTTTGCCTTACAGATTTGATTTCCAGTTTCTAGATGAATTGCAAAAATTAGTCCCATGGAGTTCTGGGTAATTCACTTGGCTCCCACTGCTCTTCCAGTCCTTCCAGGACTGCAGCCGTTCCAAGGCAAGCACAAAAAACCAAGCATATTTGCCATTTGATGTACTGTGTAAGCAAATAACATGTCTTTCTTCTGGAAAGAGACACAAGTCTGACAAGTTATTTCATGCTGCTTAATTTATTTCAGACCTGAACAGCTAAATGACTTAATCGGTCTCAGCAGCTGACCACTATGATTTGACGACCACATATGGCCAAACTCTGAGGGGGAAAGAATGCTGTAGTTAGCCTGGCAGCCAGAACTTTTACATGCACAAACAACAGGTGAGAATACAAAATCATCTGGTTACCCAAGACAGGCAGCTGCAGACATAGAAGAAGTGAGACAGCTGCTTGCAGTTGGTAGCATTGACTGTTAGAAAGCCAGTTATCCTTACAAACTTAACATATTTGCAATAGATATCCCCAGGAAGACATCTGGAAAGGCACATAGGGATATTAATTTCCCTTAAAAACAAAATTCCATCGTAATTCAGCCTATCTGTAACAGATGTTCATTTTTAGAAGAAAAAAACCCAACAACACCATGGGATTCCCCATCAAAATTCAACTAAAAGTTTTGAATGAAAGAATTATAATCATGTGTAATTTACAGCATCTTGGCCACTCAAACAGCACAGAACATGCTGCTCAACACAGATGCCAGCTGAATACTGCCACCTGACAAGAAACTTGGGAATTCAAATTCACATAAAAATCTGTGCTTTAAGACTTGAATTCTGCATTTGTTTTGGACAAAGAACTCCTCGCTTTCCAGGAAAAATGCATGCTACTAGTAGGAGAAAGTGTTCATATCTAACAAAAGGAACAGTAGCTGACTAGTGGGAGAGTTAGTTATTGATGTCTAAGAAATAGAAAGCAGTTTAGATATAGAAAACAAACAGCTTCAAAATTACTGTAAGACTTATTTTACTTGGTTTTGCCAGAACCAACTTTTCAATACTGAATTATAGATCTACTTTTTTTTTTTCCTGAAGAGTGAAAGAAAATAAAAAACTAGTAAAAGACTTTAGGAGATTCACCAAAGGAATTTAAAATAACAAATAATACCAGAGAGTGAACAAATGACTTAACTATGGTAACAGGCTGGAGAAATAATTTTTTGTCAACCATGAAGTGTAATTTGACATGAATGTTATTTCTGGCAATAGGCATCCATAAATAGCATCATCAAGAGCATGCCAGTGTGCCAGAGAAAGCCATTGCTAGTTAAACAAATTCAGCCCTTCCTTCTTCCCCATTCCCTCACTACATTCACCATCCCTGCAAAAGGAACACAGTGCTGTACTTGAACTAGCAGCAACATACTCAGAGAGCACCTTCCTGAAACCTCCTCAATCACAGGGCAAGTAAAAAACATGAGGTCTATCTCTCAGCTCATCCATGACACCTTTTGAGTGAGACAGGCACACAGGACTTATTTCAATTTTATCCATCCTGCTCCACAGTTCCATCCTTACGGGTGGTACCCTTCCAGGTACTGTAACAATAATAGGGAACTTATATTTCATTACAACTACAGTACCTTAAAAGAGCAGTGTTTGCCAGCTGCAGAAGTACCCCCACCTCACCTGAACTAGATTTAAAACAGGCAACAGAACAGAATCAGAACATCTCACACATAAATAAAACACACTCCCTTAAAGGCCACGGGGGTCAAATATATGAGTGGGAATCCTTCCTTCCAGTCTGTTTCCCATGTTTCTATGATGCTCTGCCTAGATGTACCAAATAGGGTTAGCTTTTCATAGGTCAGAGAGAATTTTTTCTAGGATAAAAAAAAAAAAGAGAGTACTGGGCTTTAGAAGAAACCATATTTTCATATTTGAGAACAGTAGGTGCTTTTAAAACATGAGGTAATTCCACACAGAAGCAGCACAGTTAGTTTAGAACTTTCAAAGCGATCTAAAGTCATTAAACAGCCAATTTCTGCAATGAAACAAAGCCTCAGGTGAATTACTGTCATCCAACCTTTAAGCAGACTAATTGGAAGCTTAATGCTTGTAAAGATGTTTTTATAACATTTAAAAAATGGGGGCAAAAATTTTTAAGTGATGCTTGAGTTTACAAACATATGTCAAGGACTTGATTTTTGGCATAGATAAGTGAACCAAGTATTTTGAAATTCAATGTCAAGCCTAACAACTGACCAGTTTAAATGTATTACTGGCACTGTAAGAGCTCATTTACTTTTCTGCTGCTTCTTTTACCAGAGTAGAAGAAAGGATCTGGACTTTGAACTTCATTCATTATGGCTAACAAGATAACACTAAAAATATCCCAGCGTAAGGGAACCATTGATCATGACAATATTTGCTAGGTCATACTGCAACAGGCCTGTTCTAAATCAATACTAAGTGTTGGGGTTTAATATTGTTTATGCAGCAAACATACTCACTGAGAATTATGATCTACTTTGTTTATGCTAATTTTGAATGCTTTTCTCCTCAAATGATTTACAGTTTTATTTTGTCTTTCAAGGCTCAGTTCCTAGAATTCTTAAACTGCTCAAACTTAGCCCTTTCCAGATCACCCATTAGTTGTTTCATTAATGTTGTGACCTTACAGTGCACACTCAGCATCCTATCACTGACTCATTTTCACATCAGCAAGCAAGTTTTGACCAGTACTTTCACCCAAAAACTGAGGTCTGCATTATCTGTACAAGGCAACCTGCCAGCATGCATGCTGGGCATCTAGTTTTTAACCCCTCCCAGGGGCCACTTTAAGATTTTTTTGGAGATTCCAACATTTGGTCAGGCTTAGTCCTGCAGTCCTGAAGCATTCAGTCTCCTTGAAACCTCACATCAATTGGACAACAGGAGTGCAGGTAATACCTCTGTCTTCCTTCACATTTCCTCCTGACTTATGCAAAATACCTCCTGCCTTAAGGCAGCTTTGGAAAATCCACTCCTCCTAGAGTCAGGAAGAACTTGGAAACACAATGCACACTCAACCTGAGAGAGACTGAATTAGAATATGTCAATGGCATCCATGACAACAATGAAAAACCATCCATTCTTCCCTCTATAGAGGTAAGGCATTTCCAGAAGGCTCTTAACAAGCCTGAGAACTGCTCTCCAAATCTGTGAGAGACCAGTCTCCATGAAGAAGAATGACTGCTCTCTAACATTTCGCAATAAATACAATCTGAAATATTACCACCTTGAAAACAACACTGTAAAGGGACTCCATGGTACTACTCTCTTAACTGGCAATCGCAACCGAGTAGTTTGTAAAAGGGTCACTTAAATGTTTGTGTGTACATCACCGCTTCTACAGGACGAAAAAACCCAAACAACTAACAACCCTGCTAGAATTACAACTCTTTTTCCTCCAAACTTTTTGTATTCTTGTCTAGAGAGTTCTTCACTAATGTATCCACAATATTTAATGATTGCTTTAAATTCAGACATTAGTTTGAAGCAGTCACTGCCTTTTAGTTTGCTAAAGACATGCTGCAGTTGCAGCTGTTGCTTTTAAATTAACTTTTGTAATTTGCTATAATTTCTATTACTGTTTTCTTACACTTAAGTCTTACATCTATTGTAGGAAAAAATCAATATGCATGTTATTTTAACATATTAAATACACAGGCTTGCACATAGGCTTCATCACTTGAAGATGTGCTAGATGGATTTGAGCTATGATTATAAAAATTCACTGATCCCCCAATATTCCAAGAGGGTTAATGAGTCCTCTTAAATCTTACATAGTGTGAGAGTGAAATTAGGGCCATCAGTCACTACAAAGCTTACATATACAGAAATACACTAGCAATGCGCTGCTCAGCCACTTCAAAGCACAGCAAAACAAACTGCATCAGATGGTGAACACAGACTGATATCAGGGAAATTCCTGGGTTCACAAAGCAATGCAGACAGACTCCTCCTCTTGACTGTAACGCCTCTGAGAATAAGTTATCTATCATCGTTGAATAAATCACAGATCATTAATAGGTCATATAATTTGCCTTCACGAGAAACAACAAAAATGTCTTGTACATGAGTAAGAATAAATCTCTTTGCCTAACAGTACTTTTCTTCTGCATTACTGTATTTATGATTCATGGTTCCCCCCTAATATTTATTTCATGCAGTCATTACACTCATAGCTCATGTTCAGATACGTCTTAATTCTTGCAGAGTGAGCACCATCACCCTGAGGGTAAAGGTCAAAATTTGCTCTCTCATCAAAATGATGCCTTGGAAGCCCTGAGTTAAACTGAGATAATCTGAACAAAACCGCATCAAATATTTTCATTTGTTGGTAATCAGCCAGCTGTGCCACTGAAACAAAGTAAGTTATCCGGCAATTTTTGAACGGCTATGCACTCCCAATATAAAGAACCAAAGCTCTTGAAGCCAGAGGATTATGTTTAGAAAGCTTCTATACTACCTTCACCAAAGTACATTTTCTCAGGCAGACTATATATGGTCAGAGAGCATTATCTGGCTGATGCACATTTAGTAACATAGGTCTCCACATTAAGACAAAAAGAGTTTTTGTTAGAAGCAGCACTAACCGAAACTAATGAATTTACAGGCACACTTCATTCCAAGTATGACTGAACCCTACATGACAGGTCTTTGTGAGGTTTGTGCCTTGTACAACAATTTCTATAAAACACTGAACATTGCTCTGCAAGTAGAGGGTGAGAAAGGAGTTCACAACTTCTAGGTGATCTCAGATAAAAAACAACCACCAGAGTCAATGAAATTTTCTTTCATGTTTCCAACTGAGACATTACTTCAAAACTCACATGCAAAGCCCTGAATGAGTTGGAAGTTTTCATGTACACAGCCTGCTTTGAAATCTGACATGAGACAAGTGCTCATGAATAAAATTTGTCACATAAGACATTTTTGCAATGTAATTTTGTATTGTTGGAATTTGGTTTTTTACCCTATACTCATTGACAGGTCTATTCAATCTGATGAATTTGATAATTTCCATTATACTGTCATAGTTTCTAGTGCAACATGCCAGTTTCCAGTGGTTCAAGAACTGTAGCTGTCAACTATAATTGTAATTTCAAACTGCACTCAAGTAATAACACAACATTACTTCAGTATTTCAAAGATATCTTAAAACAAGACTCCCTAAGAAAAAAAAACCCCACAACTCTTTGCATGAGCAAAGTTCCATTAGAAGCCCCCACTAATTAATAAATTATATCCTTACACAAATTTTTTTAAAGTCTCAAATTTCCGACTCTGAATTGACATAAAGCCCCAGAGGCAAACTGCAGGTTTAATCTACTGTAAGAGAGCCTCCCCATCATTTTCATTAAGCATGTTATCTGGAGAGAGGTTTGAGAGAGAACTGACAACTTGCAGACTACAAAGCACTTGACTCTCAAGAACCTACTGTTCTGTCAAATCTCTTAGTATCACCTACGAAAGACACAAGAGCAGGATAGCTTATTGTTCCATGTCAGAGCTGCTCAAAATTTTCACTTCTCCTGGCACGCATGTTTCCTCCCTACTGAATCTGTTCTGAATAGGAAGCACAATTCAAGCTGACAGTGTAATTGCCTAATTATTGCAGCCTGTTTACCTTCCAAAACGAACTAATCCAAAAGAAATCAGAAGAAAACAGAAAGCAACCAATTGCATCTCATGAGCCAGAGCATGGAAAACAGTGGAATAACAAAAATAAGATAAAGATAAAAAGATATTTTTCTAGTAGTATCAACCAGTGCCATAGAATTTATAAAATTTTAAAATTAACCTTCAGATTACCATTTGGCAGTTTGCACTCATGTCTTTTTGCCCTTTCTCCTCCCCCATCTTACTCTGTGGCAATGCTGGTCTGGTAAAATTTTAGCAACCATAGATGCATCCTATTTAGAACTAATGGTGTGAATGAAAGTTTATTCCTAGGCAACTGAATTAATAATAGTTACTATTGGTCTCCTACAAGTCTTTGACCACAGCAGAACAAATCAGGAACAGTATCTTCGGTTCCATCCTGCAAGAGAAACTCCATCCAACCAACACTGCCCAGTGAAGCTGAACCCAGGCCAAATGAGACTCTTTTGTGCTAGTGTTTCAGGAAGAACACACTCCACTCACTCACCATTTTTTGGCCAGTAGCACTCTCAGCTAAATTTGAACTGCTTTTTTAAAGGCAGAGACAAAAAAACCCAAATGCAGTAGTTTTTCCCATCTCTTCAATTTATGTTAAAGAAGAAATGTAAGTCAGCCTCCAAATTAGAAACTGGACTCCTTATGCTTTAATGTGCAAGATCACGTTGCACATGACTCTTGCTTACTTCTCTCTCCTCCCAGGATGGGCAGGGTATTACTTGGAGTAATATTCTTTTCAGGTGCTACTGTTTGCAGAACCATTCTCATTTAACATTTCATTAAAGTTTCTGAAAAGAGGGACCATGCTGAGTAATCTCCATTTTCCTATCACACACATAGGTTAAAGCTTTTCAAACAGTCAACTCTGCAAACTAAACTGGTCCGAACCTGAAACTGCATTTGATTTTTATTGTACAACCTTCAGGAAAGACTGAGCAAGACAACATTATGCTCCAAGCAGTACTCCTGCAACTCTTTTGAAAGTCGCAGTCATTTGCTACCTATTAAATAAATTTCTGCCAACAACTCTTCATTTGATTAGTATAATAAAAAACTGGTAGTGCATGCTTGATTAAAACATCTTTCACACAATAGTTTAACTAAGCGATGCTTCAGTGTGAGATGCTATTTTCGAAAAACACACTCATCTTTCTTTAAAGCAATGCCACTAACACCACCACACCAGGCACATGGCATAAGACCTACTTGTTCTAGGTCAAAACAGCCTCCACATCAAGACATTTCCATCTCTGCTGCCCAAAATAATTACAAAAACAATGTAACACCAGACCTTCTCCCTCCAAACCCCTTCTCCCAAGTGAGACAGAGGATTTCCAGGCTTTAGTGTGAGGGAGCAACAGGTAACACTACTTTCAGAGCAAGGCACTCAGTGGGAGTCTCAGACTGGACCCATTTCTGTGGAGAGTGGGAGAATTTGAAGAGACCAGGCAAATGGTATTTGACCTTTGCTCTTAAAGTAAAAAGAAAAAACCCCATAGGCCTGAAACTCACTGGGTGGCACACCTAGACCCCCCATGCAAAGCTTTGTTTTTCTCCTTCAGTAATGCCTGAACGGTCAAAGCATGCCAGCAAGAAGTTTTATTGTCCGGATATCTAATACTGCACACTTGCTGGAGGCTTCCACTCAGATTACCATGTCATGCTTTGTTGGGTCACAATTAGTTTCTGTAAAATATTTGACTATACTTGGGAAAAAGAGCCTTAACAGCAGTTTTTCTTGTCTCAGAGAAAATGACCATGAATACACGTCAGGCTACTTTCCTTAAAAAGTGGCAGAAATGAAATGAACCTGATGTGCAGTGTTCGAAATGTCCCATTAACTGCTGGACAGGCAGTTCTTGAGTCAGACACAGCAAATCTCTTCAAGCACTCTGCAGTTAGTTATCCTGAGATAATTATCACTGCTACATTATGTCAATGTAACCAATAAAAGAACTTTACTTGAGGCTTTTGCTTACATACAGCCCCTCAGGTATTTTCTTTTTGAAGAGCTTACTCAAAAATGGCGGCAGTACAGCTTCACCATTAACATTAAGAAGAGGGACTTCTTCAAGCAGGGTTTCTCTGACCTGACCTAATAAAATGACTTATCCACAATGCAAGCAATATTTATAGAATCCCTATGCGATCTTAAGACAAGAGTAATTATTTTTCCATATTTGCAAAAAGAGAATTGATGTTTATTTTAAATACTTAAATGCATCCTCCCTCTTCCTTTTCTCTACAGGAAAAGTCTGTTATTTTCACAGCTGAAAGCAATAATTTCTAAATGGAAAAACATTTCAAAATGAGAAACTTCTGATTATCACCAAAATGCCCAATTGTTATTTTGTTTGGGTTTTTTGTTCCCCTCCTCCACAAATCACCATCTGTGAAGACGGTGAAATTAAAATGTGTGTAAGAACACACATTTACAGGAAAGAAGCTCTTCAAAGCATACATGGTTTCTCTGAAAAACACCATTAATACAGTTCACATTTGGCACCACAAGTGTGCATAGGACAAGCACTCTCCTAGTACTTACAAGAGGAATGTGAACATCTTTCAAAGTCTCACCTATTGAGTCATAGTAATGATCATATTTTCTTCATAAAAGACAGAAATCAGTTTCTACAAGAACCATCTTTTCCCTAAATGTTCTTAAAGGCTGAATTCTGCTAACTAAAAACAGTAGTGCTGGTTTTGTATGGCACTTCTCCTCTGCTGGTCCCAAAGCTGTTCTTATAAGCAACCACCAAAGCAGTAACAATACAGTCAAAGATTACCTAGAATAAGCCAAACCTCTGTTCACAAATCCTGTGCCTATACAGATATAAATATTCTGAACTGCATTCATATCAGAGCAATGGCAAAGGATTCCTGTACTAGACTATTACTGAAAAGCTTGAGTAACTTGGCCAAGATGTATCAGAGACAAAGACTCAAAGGATAGAAACAAGTTTGATTGAGCACAGAAATGTCATAAAATATAGATCCATTAACATCATGGGACAAGCAGAACACGTGAAGCTGTCCAGAAAATAATCAGGAGGTTACATCAGTTACAGCCCTCTTCTCTGCTTGACATTTAACTACAATGCAATGACTACTTTTTCAACCACTAGTAGAACTTAGATTAGATTTTCCTAAATTGAACAGAATGATAGCAAAAGTGAATTCAGCGAAGAGACTATATAATCATCCCACTCGATGTCAAGGAAGAATACGACCCCATTTTCACAAAAGATGTTCCAGGTATACCTTCCAGGTGCAGCCAGCTAGAAAACCAGGATGGGCTGTTACCTCTTTTCTTTCTAGGAGCAAATGAGGAAAAAAGTGAAGGGATTCCCCCATCAGAAAGCATCATGGCAAGCTGGTGGACTAAATCCTTCTGTTTAAGTCCTAGTCTCCTAAAAAGTAGCAGAATTGACTATGACTAAAAAATGCAGTAGCAGCAAATGCAGCCTACTATTTTTCCTGTCAGCTCAATTTTATGGGTAACGCTACCACCTACAAGTCATACCTGGCTAAAGTCTTTCGGTGTTTTTGTCCCTTTTCTCTGATTGCTATAAAGTGGTTGTTGCACAAGAGCACACATTATTTTAGCTTAACAGTCGGAAAGTAATGTCTCCAGACTAATAACTATAATATAATCCTCAGATCAGAAGTCTTTTCCTACAAGTACAGCCTTCACTGAGGAATCCGTCCAAAGAGAGTATAAACAGAGTTGAGAACAACTCAAAGAGTTGATATTCCTGAGAAAATCTCATTTCTTGGTTTTATCTGAAACAAATTTACCCAGAATGAAATTTCACAAACTGGATTCTTAAGACACCAGTGCACATTTGCAGGCCTTTAACTAAGGTCATGGCTTCAGTTCTACAGACAAAAGAGGGTATTTCAAAAGCTTAACCACAACCACTTCTCAATACCCCCAACTATCACTAAGAAAAGCCTAGTGACCCTCTATTCTGAAGTACCCCCATTTCAAAATCATATTTCATGACAACTGGTCACAAAGAAAAGGAATAGATTCACACTGGATGTGAATTCTCCATAGCTGGCCCAAATGTACATCACCACCGGAGGGAGAACGTTCAATTTTCTATATCTACAGACATTTGGGGTGTCACTGTGGCCATGAAAGTGTCACGAGTTTATGTGGAGTATGCTTCAGTCTACCATGAAAATTAAGAGAAGAAAGAAACAAACAAAAGAACCCAGTTACACTACAGAACCTGCACTACTGAAAAAAAGTTTTACCCCAAGGTACCCCATAAAATCCCACCGAACTGCCACCTCCAAAAGAAACCAAGTAAAACCACAGTTGTGCAGTAATACTATGCTCGTCCTTTTGCCAAGAAATGTAGCTCTTTGTAGCTTCATAAATTCCTGCATAAAGAAAGATGGATGAAGGAGGAGAGGTAAGGAGCAGGAACACCACAGAGGAGACTCCCTCTGCTCAAGCACCAGTTTTGACTTTGAAAGTTAAAATCAATCTTTGTCCTTGAATGTTAGATCACAATTAACTGCTTAACTGTGTTAAAGAAGGGTTGTTTTTTGGGGGTAGAGGGAATTGGGTGATGGGGACTAATCATTTTGGGGATTAAGCCCCCTCTACTTCATAAATTTTCTCAAAGCCTCACAACAAAGGATAATGAGAAACAGCACAAAGTTGCAGATTGGGGAAAGAAAAAAAAAAAGTGGGGGGAGGTAGGTATGCACAGGAAATGAAATTAATTTCTATAAGATGGAATGTAGACAAGAACAAATAAAGTTTGGAGTTTTAAGGATCCAAAAGGGCACAACTGAGTACAGTAAACATGTAAGATTTATGGGAGGGAAAAACAGAGACAATGAAGACAGAGAAAATAATGTTACATTCTATTTCTCAACACCAAGCCTAAATACCTGGAAGCAGGTATGTGATTGCCAGATAGAACGTTTGGTGGTCATGTGAATGGCAGGGGAAAGGAAATTCAACATGTGGAACCATTCAGTAGTAGGTTTTACACAGTTACTAACAGTCTTCCCCACCCTAAGTACTCTGTGCAGAGTCCAGTGGAATTAATTGCAGTGTATTTACAAGCAAGTTACTAGCCAGAGGACACATCCTAACTGGGTTAGGATAAAAGCTAGACTTTGGGAGACTCACAAGCAAATCTCCTCCACTACACCCTATAACAAATTTCCTGCAGAGTTCTGGAGCTCAGCAGGAACAGCTTCATTCTCTTCAGCTTCATATTCCTGAGTCCTGAAGGTGATCATCACTCCTTTTCTTTCCCTGCATACTAAACAGGCAAACACGTTTGCCAGTGGGTACCTAGCAATACATTTTGTGGCACAATTATAGTAGCAAAGAAACACTCTTCTGTAAATAAGAGCGCTGATTCACAAAGCCTCACCCTGAGACATAACCATAAAATGGGATGTTCCCACACAAGGGTTGACCCTCATATCACTGATCAGGTTTGATTAAACTTATGACAGCAATTCCATACTTTACTCTGAGCCAAGAGTCCTGTACCTATAATAGAATCATAGAATATGCAGAGTTGGAAGGGACCTGTCAGGATGCAGTACAACTCCTGGCCCTGCACAGGACACCCCAACAAGTGTTAGCCAAATGCTTCTTGAACTCAAGACAGGCTTGGTGCTGTGATCACTTCTCTGGGGAGCTGATTTTTCTGGGAGAAGAACCTTTTCCTGATATTTAACCTAAACCTCCCCAGATTCAGCTTCATGCCATTTCCTCGAGTCCTGTAACTAGTCACAAGAGTGAAGAGATTGGTACTTGTCCCTCCACTTCCCCCCTCATGAGGATGCTGAAGACCACAATGAGATCTCCTCTCAGTCTGCTCTTCTCTGGGTTGAACAAACCCAGGTGACCTCAGATGCCCCCCAGGACAGGGTTGGCCCTCCTGGTTGCCAGGGCACTGCTGACTCATATTCAACTTGTCATTGACCAGGATCCCCAGGTGCCTTTCCTAGTCTATACATAGAACCAGGGTTGCCCCATCCCAGGTGCAGAATCCAGCACTTGCCCTTGTTAAACTTCATATGGCTGGTGACTGCCCATGTCTCTCCAGATGAGTTGGTACCAGTGCCTTTTTCATTTCCACATGAGTCTATGTAGCAATTAAAGAACATTTTCTCAAGAAGGGCAAGTCCTCTAGTTAGAAATGAGGCTCTGACCTTACAATTTACTGCTTACCTACTACTACCAACGAGACCTCCTTTAGATCACAAAATGTGTAGAGGGACCAACTGGTTAAAAAGACTACACAGATATATGTGTATTACACACACACACCACCCCCTCCAGTCCCTCTTTCTCAAACAAAGCCATCTTCAATTCATTTCTTTGGATCCTAATGACATTAAAACATGAATACACAGGAAGTTAGAATACAAGAAATTATTGGATACAGTCAACACCAGAAAAATTATTAAATTGGAGCAACACAGCTAAACATCTCTGCTTCAATAAAAAAGTGCTGCTTTCGTCAATAAATTTGACTGTTCAAACTATATGTTGCATTTATTCAAGGTTTCATTGGTGAGAAGCCATCTTTCTCAGATAAGGAAAGGTAGCAAGGCAAGCATGAAGTGCTCTCCTTTTTGGTACAGGAGGAGATGCTCTCATTCTTCTCAGGGGTTAAAGAGGAGTGATAAGTCAGTGCTGCCCATGCTCTTAGCACACATCAATTTATATGAAATGTCAAGCATGTGGTATTGCTCATAAAGAATTAAAAATATTTTAATATGCATTGTGAAGTAGTTTTCCATGTTCAGTTCAAAAACCTGAATCTACAGTGCTAAGTATATGAACAAGTGAGACAAATTTATAAAAAAGGGGCATGAGACTAAGTCCTAATACTGGATACTTACGCCACATCATCGTGGTGTGGCCACGATGTGGCCAAATAGAATAGTGACCAAATAGTGTCCAAATAGAACTGTTACATTTAAACCTTTACAGTAAAAGTTTCCACATATTACTTTTGCCTGACATTATTTCACATTTGTATTTTGCAGATTATTATGACCATAAAAATATTGAGATTAATGCTGCTGTGCCAAACAGACATTTTTGTGTATACCAGAAACATCTAATTATTTTTATCAGCATAAGTAATACACATGGTCTACAGTAAAGTCAGTATTATCTAATGCATCGCTGCAGTAGAACTTCGTGAACTAGCAATCCTGTGTACAGATACTTATGTTTACAAAGATTAATATAGTTAAGGCATCAGGTTACAGCTGAAAAAGCAGGCCCAAAACATTTGACAAAACACCTGCAAAGGTGCAAAGAGTAAGACAAGTTCACCACTTCCCACTAACATTAGGGAATAGGATAAGTCATGCTTACAACTTGGTAAGACAAATAAGCTTTTTTATCTTACAAATACATAATTATTTTCCACCCTATTTTCCACGAGTGTCCACCCATCTTAACATTGACCAGGTAATCATTACTACTGCAATATTTCTTCTGCATTGACTATGATTGAGATTGAACCACACATTTATGAAAAGAAAACTCTGCACTAGTGTTAAGAAAGTGCTGGCATGGCTTACAACCTTAACTAATTATCCACGCTGCAAGATTCAGCTCTGATATTAATGACTCATTTCCATTTCATATAGGTGAAGATCATGAAAACTATTTACTTACAGACACAACACAAGAAGATACAAAATCTTTTTTCTTTACAGTGAGAAGTCATCTTTAGACCCTACACCATGAATACCAGCTTTTACCATAGCATGACTATACATCTGTCAACAGCCAGCCCTGAAGATCAAAATGGATAAAGCTACCTTACAACAATAGTAAATCTGAAATGCAGGTGTCAACCTATGAATTGCTTAGCAGTTTTTCATTTGTGCGGGGTGGCAGAAGCAGGAATTACCACAAGCAGATTTTAATCACAGTTCAGGAATTGCATTTTCTGTTTTGCACCTCTATAAAACTCCAAAATTTGGACAAGGCCACAGTTATTTTTAGCAGCTAATTCCCCACCCTGAAGTCTGACCTGATGCTACCTAAGGTCTGTAACTAGACGAAGGAAGGATGGAAGGAAGGACAGAAGGAAAGAAAGAAAGACCTTGAAAACTGAACTGATTAAATACTCCTTGATAGTGAATACACTGTCTTCAATCACAATTTTTTCCTGGTTAAAACCAGAATTTTATTACGAGTCTATGAAAAATGGCTATTTCAGATTTAAGAAATAATTAGTCCGCAACCAATTTCGGTTTTATGGGCTTAATTTCAACTTTTAAAGCTTTCAGTACTTAATGAGTATATAACACAGAGAGGAAAGCAACACTTACGTTTCACTAAAGAAAATATATTTCAAATTCAACTCTGCATTCTGCATCTATATCATAAACCTCATGTTTGCATACCTACACACCCATAAAATTATTACAGTGCAATAGTTCGTCAGTGTATCGTGATACTAATGAACAACACAATATCTGCAGTGAACAAAAAAATATTTTTTTTCTTTGAGAGATTTTAGCAGTCCTTTCCCAACAACTGATTTTAGGTTAATTACAATGTTATGGAAGATCAAAACTTTGCTTGTATGTGTCCTCTCAGTTATTCTTTAAGTCAAGGAGGTTTATTACTTAGTAGTTTCAAACTGTTGCTTATTGATCCTAGAGTGAAAATATATTGAAAAGTATGTTTTAAACCATTTCATTTTATTGAGCAAATATAATTCAAGTCAAATTATTAGATGGTGTAATATCATATTCAGGATTTCTGCATTTATTTTTTGTGCTTTTTTTTTAAAAAAAGCTTATTATTTGAAACATTTAAATGTCATGGAGAGTGATTTGAAAAGAAACAAAATAGTATCTTAAGATAGCCAAAATTTATAGGTAGCTGTACATTCTACTACACTGGTGTCCCACAATCTTCAAGTTGCTTCCGAATTTAATGCAAACAAAATAATTGGCATTAATAATTTAAGCTTGCTTCTTGCACATTTTCAGGGACGTGTTCATTCTTAAAGGAGTTGTTTCTGAACTGAAATGCAGTGATATTATGACAATGCAATTGAACCAAATGAAGGTGGCTTACACTTGCTTAATTAAGAGTGACAGATAATCTTAGCATTCAGTATAAGCCTAAATCACACAGAGCTATCTAGAACCCCCCTTCTTCTGCCTTTGACTGAGTCCTTTAAAGGAAACATTTGGTCTCAAATCTTAATAGGAACAGCTAATTTTTCAGAGTCAACTTGGTACTTCACTTTTCAGAAAGAAATTCCCACATCCGCTTTTCCACTTCCCTCCAGTGGAATCCTCACAAGGAATGACACTGGGCATCCAAAAACGCTACTGTTTCCCTTCCCCCACTCCTCAAACACTACGTAGCGTATTTGAAGATAAGTCATTTGCTCATGAGCTTTTTGTTAAGAAAATTAAAGCTCTGGCCCTTCCATCACTCCAGGGCTGGAAGCTGGGAAATAGTCAAGTGGGGAAAGGCTTTTGCTGTCCACAACCATGAAGTTTTACAAGTCAACTGACCATATGACCTTAAAGCTGACAAATGTACCTTCCTGCATAAAGCTGTAACATACAGGTAGGGAGAGACCATATGTAACAACAAGACAGAATACTGGAATTAAGGGAAAACATCTCACACCTACCTATATGTCCTTAGACAGCTCATTTAAGCCTAGCTCCTGTGAGACAATTATCTGAAGATATGATTATATGGATAAATGTTGCTTAATTTTAGAGACTTCATGATGGATGGGCAAAGAACCAAAATGTAGCATGTTCAGGTAACATGTAAAAATATTGTACATTCTCTCTTGGAAAGCTTAATGCTTTCCAAACTTGCTTGTGTTCCCAGAACCCTAAAAGCAGGCATCCACATTCTGCATGAAACAGCACTGTTGCCGATGCTTAAACTCTCTTGTTAAATCTCTCCCATTTTATAGCTAATCACATTTTTATAGCAGGCATGAAGCACTCTACAAGGCCCTTGCTGAGCTGTTCCTGTAAATCAAAACCTTATTCCATCATTCTGCTTGCTGGCAGCAGAGCAAGGTTACTTTTACCATTTATGGTTGTAAAACCCATCCAACTTTTTCCCCCCTTAAGTTGCTGCCTTTTTTCCACTATTCTTTCCTTCTCTGTCTCGCTCCAAGAAAGATATTCCAAGTTCAGCTAAACAAGTTCAGAACTCATCTATAAGCTTTTTCTTGTCTTCCAGTATGCTTAACAATCTCATGAAAAAATCTAACAAGAAGTGAAACATTAATACAGCATATTTAGGTCAAGAGCCTCCTTCCCACCTTAAATTGCACGAAACACACCAAAGCCACACAAGAACAGCAGTAACTCCAAAGCTCTTTGCACTAAGTTATCACTATGTGGCCCATACATATACTAGCTCATAAAATAAGGCCCAGATCAGACTGGAGGTGCTCAGAATGACAGTTTAACACCGATATAAACACCCAGGTCAATATATGAGCAAGAATGAAGAAACATAGTTAAAGCTTACTATTTGACCCACCTATAAGCAGCCACCACGTTCTGCAACAAAGCAAGCTTAAGAACGAGGGAGAAAAAAAATCCCTAGTTTTAGATACGTTGTCCCATTACAAGCACCCTTGTGGCATGTAGGTTACTAAACTGAAACAGCCTCTTTTTACAATGATCACAAACTGAAACACCAGATTCAGTTTCTTGTCAGGTCTGGTTCTGTTCTTCCCCTCTCCAACGCAGAGCTGGAGCATCCTGCCACAGAAACAGGACTGTCCCTACCCTTCCACATGCCTCCACAGGGCACATGATCAACACAGTCCTTTAAGAAGCTTCTATGTTGCATGGAAGAACAAGGATGTACACTGGAAATCCTGAATTTTCGGCTAGAAAGGACTCTCTAGCCCACATTGCATATGGGCACACAGTCAGCACACACACAAATCATTACAGGGATGTTAAAACAGGAGAACACATGCCTAGTTACAAAAGCAAAGCAACTCTGCTGCTTAGAAATGAAGTTTAAGTGCTCTAGTGCTTTTTCCAAGTGACTTGAAATCCATGCTGCTTCACAGAGATATGGATACATTGTATGGATTTAATCAGATTTATCCAAACAACAGTAACAGCCTCTATTTGTTTAAGATCATCCTTTAAAAGCGTCAGCCTATTGTTTAAAATTTGATGTTCAAAAGAAATTCAAGCATAGTTCATTCTCACATTTAATTCCTACAGTCATCACAGCATGGGATTTACTTCAATAGAGAAATCAGCACTGAAAGCTACTGGCCTTTAAGCTTAACACTTCCTGAGTCTTATAGGTGAAATGAACAAACTACACAGATCATGATGTACATATGCACAAAAAAAGGCTTTCTGAGGAGACTACTCACACATTAACTGTGTGGCTCATGACAAACAAATTGGTTTGTGAACCCACATCACTCCATCCTTTTGCCTCAAGCAGGAATCTGCAAGCAATCAGTAAAAATGATGCAACTACCTGCTTATCAAGTGGGTTTGGTTCTTCTGACTTCTGGAAGCATGCCCTAAATAACGCTGGTCACTTAAAAGATGTTTGATTTTGTGCATAATTTATCCTACATATTCTATGCAGATGTGAGCATAACTAACTGTTGTTACTATTTTCCACCTGGATATTCACAATGACTGTACTGATTAATGTCTCCATAACTATTACATCATTCCTGACTTCATTCCTTGCAGTTAAGCATATTTCATGAACAATAGAACAGAGGGTAATCAAAAGAAATCAATTTTCAAGGTCATAAGTTCTTGACACACAGGCCACCTGCATGAGGTGCTCAAAATATCTTCGTATCCTGAACTCAAGGGCAGGATGAGGGAACTTCAGCACTTGGAGTAGGAGCTGGGTGCTGGGCATTAGGGAAATGGTTGCACATAATGAGAGAAAGAGAGGAAGAGAAGCCATGCAAAACCTCATTCTGTTTGCAGAAATTGCCTCATTCTCCTGAGCCCAGCAGGACAAGGTACTAAGAAGTGAAGCTTCCTTTCACCCAGAGAGTGAGTCCCTGGCGAAGAGCTGTAAAGGACAATGTCTACGAGGATATCTCCCTGCTTGCATTCTTTGTTATTTTTTTGCAGATTTTAAAACTACTACTAAAAATGACAAGAGTGACTACAACAATCTCCTGTTCACTGGCTATCCAGCACAGAGGTTCTCACAACTGCTACCTTTACCATCCTGCCAGGGAGAGAAGGTGGAACATCCACTGAAGCACAAGAACATAAGAAATTAGGTTGCCTGCAAAAAAGTTCCATGCACTTTCTGGTAAGAAACTTCAACACAGTCATCCTCTCTTATGCTTAATATAATTAACTACAGATGAATGCCTTTGAGAGCTCATCAACAAAGGCAGAGAAGGAACTTGATATAACCTTTCAGCTCTGTAACAGCCCTCCTTATCCCAATGGTAAACCAAATCAAACATGGGGTGTTTGTTCTTCAAAAAACAAAGGTCAGATTACAATTCCATGGTAAGATGAATAAATATCTGGAGTAACACGGTTAAGTCAATGGAGATACCCTGGATTTGCACACAAAACCTGGCTCTTTGTATTCCAAATTGCCAAAAATGTGGCTGACATCACAATGTAGCACAGTAGCTGGAAGATTTGAAGAAAACTCTACTTGGATATGTTTTCTGAGCAAAAAGAACAGAAGGCTAGATTCAAACCCTACTGTCAACATAGCAGGGGTCAACATTAATATTTTTTTCTCATGTAATGAATTGTCAGAACTCAGCTACACTGCTGTCCTATTATCTCCTGGGAGGAAGGATAAATTGGTTAATAAAGTTCTTTCCAACAAATGCCTTCAAAAGGAGAAACATCTGCTACGTTCATTAGTCACTATTTGGCCTGAGTTCAGTAGTAAGGCAAACTACAAACTGATTCCCTTTCTCTTACCTAGAGAAGTTGTAGCAAATGGGACCCTGCATTCACGGAAATCATAGCTAATTGAAAGGAAGATGGCTGTGAAGTTTACAGTTACACTTTATTTCCTGTTTGTTCACAACAGAGTAAGAATACATTCACACACGCTATCATCTAATGGCCACAAACTAACAAAATTCACAGGAGACACAGAGGCTCAGGTAGGCCAAAATATTTTTAAATGTGGCATCTAAGAAACCCAGCATATACATATTTTTATTTCAAGTATGTTAAGAATTAGTTCAAAAATTTAAGCCCATAACCATGCACAAACTGGAAAGAGTTGCAGAAATCAGGAAATACGAATTAGTCTGAAACAAAGCTGGGAGCTGAATCCACGTGCCAGAAGTTTGAGTTTAACTCTTCCAGTCAGTTGTCTGTGCAACTAGACTGACCACTATTGAAATCATATGCTCTTTTTGCATTGAAATGTACTAGTATAGTTGTAAATTCAAGCCCTCCAGAGTTGGAAAATAAACAAAGCCCTATTAATTTTTCTCCTTTTCCCCCCACGTTGGACTGTACTAAACAGCAGCCATTTACAAGACAAAAAATTGGTCTTTTCACCCTTCATTCAAGAGAGAGGAGTACACATGACACGCATGAGGCACATCACCCAAAGAGAACTGTGTGACGAGACGAGACGAGATTATTAATGGGCTGGTTTAATCATAGCAAAATCCACAATAGGGGTTTGCTGTTGTGATGGTCAGTATTCTAACACCAGGAGTCTAGATATCCCCTAAGAAAGTCCCTAGAACTGTAGGCCATCTTTCTGCACACATGTAATGTGTTTTCACATCGAAGTTAAGGTAAAATTAAGGTAAAATGTAGGACACTTGACAATGTCAGAGTGACTTGGCTGTTATGTCATCACCTCTAATAACCCTTAGGCAACTCAAGAGTGCTTACATGCAACCTGCCCCAAAGCTGTCCTGATACATCAAAAGACAGGTAAATATGGTTCTATCCAAAAGATGCTGTGAGGACTACACCTGAAATGGTGGTACCACAACTAGAGTGACCACAAAAAATAAACAGTAGCTCCTTGAACAAGCACCACCTCGTTTTAATATCAGCTAAGGCAGAAAAGCTCCAAAATGAAGATTTTTAGAAGACACTACTTCTAATTGGGACGTTTCCTACCCTGTCCTACTCTTCCTGACTGGGCAAGGACTCTTACCATTCAGATTTTTGTTCTTATCTTCCTTCGCCCTTCAGATACCTGAAGCTTCCTTTTCACAGATGGCTGTAAAAAACAAACACTTCCCCATACATTGTCTTCTAATTTTTTAGTGTTTGGAGGTTTGGCATTTGAATGTGGGGAGGGTGAGTGTTGTTTTTTTTATTCTTCACAGGTTGTTCACCCTTGCTTGCTTATTTTCTCTGTTTTCTCAGTCCAAATCACAGCATCTCTGCAAGCAGTAGAGGGATGATACTGGGGAATTAGGAAGCAGGTTTTTGATAAGCTATTACTTTTGTGAACAATCCTAGGTTGTGTTCATGGTGACATCAAAGGTTTTAAAGGCACAATTCTGATTAAACACAGCCAAAGTGAATGTTATAGGGTTTATAACTCAACATAATTTGGATCAGGCCCCTCAAGGACACACAAAAAACGCTGTAACAAGATAGCAACCATCAAAAACAATGCCAAGAGAAAAGTACAGTAAGCTACAGACAATCCTCTGTTTTCCATTCCTACATAGATTATCTTCTCATCCTAAGGTTTAATGAAGGATTTTAATGTAGCAGAGAACGAAATTATGACATTCAGCATCTAAAATCTGGAAGTAAATTCTAATTCTACTAAACTTTACAGTGAGGTTAATGTCCTTGGACATACACTATTTTAGTGAGAGTTTACAAACTTTGATAAACTCATTTTACTAACTGGAGACTCTTAACAGGGTATCTCCTGACCTTCATATCTATAGCAAATACTTTTACCTACATATATTTGCTCTAGCAAACAGTTTACTCATTAACTATGCATCATACTTTCAATGAACTCCGCAACAGGTTCACTACTTCCACATACAGGAGAGCATCTAAGTTCTGTTTTATGTCTCATGTTTCTACAAAGAGAAGGCCAAGTAATTTTTCCCCATGTGCCCTTCTGCTAGATATTACTAGAGTTTTAATGCCTATAAAGGTTGACCCAACAACAGAACAGGTAGAACAAAAAAAGGCTTCCTGGAGACCCTTTACAAAAACTCAGTCATTTCAAGAAAACTACCTCGGCAATTACACTGTCAGAAATGCTTTTCCAGCCTGTGAGGTAATTCAAATCCCAGTTTTCTTTACACTACTATTCTCTAAAGGGAAAATCCAGAATTTTGTAGGAAAACTGGAATGATGTTCCTGTTCCTATAGGCAGGCATAGTCTGAGTCTGTCAACAGTATGAGTACACTCAATTCATAAATGACAATCAATTTCCAATTTACAAGTTATAACTAGCACTATACAAAAAAATGTTCATTTGTGAACAAGTCCAGAGAGACAGCAGACAAGGGGTAGAGTCGCCAAAATTCCCTTTTCATTTTTAGTTCTTCTATTTCACAGCAGTGTAAGCTGTTAGTTTTAAGTATATACAAGACTTAGGTATTAGTCCTACAAATGTCTAGGCCAATCTTTCTGTCCTTCATGACTCAGCAGAGACACCAGCACTTTGCACAGTCTAGCCCACAGAAAAATGTGATCTAATATTAAAATCTAATTCTCTCATTCATAGCAAGCATGGACAAGATCTTAATACTTTCTCTTTGCAGTAATTTCTGTCTATATTCCAAGACACCTGTTTCTTCCTTTCCCAATCTTACTCTAGACTAAGGAAATACAGATCTTTCAGTGACTTCCCTTATAGGTCAGGTTTTGTGGACTTCAGTTCAGCCTGGAATTGCCTTGAACTTACTCAAATCATTACACTTCTAATGAAATACACTCAAACCCTCAAAACTACTACCAAGATGCTTCTTAAAGGTAGACAGCTTAAAATGCAAAGTGCTTCAAATTCAGTATAGGGAAGAGCTCATATATTGTACTTTAGTACTTTGAAAATAAAGGAAAGATGACGGAAGGTATTTGAAATGCCAATGTGAAAGAACTCTGAAATAATTTTGTTTACATGAGCTTGCTTTCTTTAAGACACTGTAGTGCTTGTTGCCACCTCTACACAAAATGGCAGTTTTTACTTTAAATACCACAAGCTTTTGTGTGTCAGTTAGGATGGCTGGGTCTAGCTTGGTCCCTTCTTCCTTAGCAAGATCACTGAAATGCCACCTCAGTGTTGTGGAAGTGGACTTCATTGATTACAAAGGTATTTGCCTCTCGTGACACCCGACGGACCACAGCTATCTGAGGGCGAAAATACCTTTAAAAAACCCCATGGCGTTAGAAAGTGCAGCACAGGACAAACTAAGCTATTTCGCTCAAGTTTGTTTTGGCAGATTTTCAACTCTCTAGTCTATCCTTGCCTTGTTTTCACACACAAGACTTGGAGCAATTCCATTTATCAAGTCTACTTAGATGGAGCGTAAGTTGGCCCCTAAAATAAGATGGAGAAAAAGGAAAAGTAACGCAATTCAATACTGTTAACAATTTTCTCACTATAGTTTTATGTATGCAGGACAAAAATGCAAGGTAGACATGAAATCTGAAGATGAAAAAGACTACTTTTCAAGCCATGCTACTCGGAATAAGACAATGTTAGCCAAATATAAAAACCTCTTTTTGTGAAAAAGTCACCATAATATCTATGATTAATTTTCAAGTAAGCTAGAAAAGGCAAATACTTGTTTCCCATAGTCTGAACCAGACAGTTGCTAGCAGTTCTCATAAGACTGAAGAGCTTTTAGTCAAATCCATTTATATATATTAACAGAATAGCTATAATTACATATACCATATATCCAGCATATATCCACTAATGGAAATATAAAATTACTCTGTGTTTCAAGCAAAAGATACACTTCACTTTACACTGTCTTTCAAGGGAAGCTTCTTTTTTACATCACTTGTGCTTGCTTTAGATACTACCAGGAAACAGTTACCAAATATGTACATTTGGGTAACTATTCAAACAAGAAGAGCTTTCCAATTGAAGAACTTTTGTAACAGCTTAGGAAAAAAAAAAAAAAGAAAAAATTGGTTAACTGCTGTCAAAAAGTGAAATCCTTACTCTACTTTGGAATTTAACTTGGAGAAAACTCAGCTTCCATTTTATTCTCAGACATTTCTGTAAGCCATAACCAAGCTATGATCAGTTTTAATTAAGTTAATGGATTATAATAAACTACCTAAAATTACACAAATCCTTTTCACTAGGGCCTGCATTTGACTTTTACAAATCAGTTTAGTTTGGCAGACAGTTATATCTACTAAATGGCAACAGAAAGAAAAAAGCAATGAGAATGATGATTTTTTTACATCTTAATTATCTCCATTAATAAACATACCATGCAATAATTTTAATGGTGTACTTTACAAACCTTTAAGGAGGGAATTGTATTCTTATGATCATGAAATTCCCAAAGCAACTTTGTTGAGCATTTTTAAGTACTTCTACAAGACACATGCCACCCACCCTGTTGTATTTTTCTTCGCTATCCAGCTATCAAATAGAGCACATGCTCCAAGTCAATCTTGTGCTGCAAGCTTTTGAAGTATAATACAATCTAAAGCAGAGCCTTAACTTGATTCAGATTATCAAACTGATGGATACCTGTTTATTCAAACTAATTTTTTACATATAGAACTAAACAAAGTATAGATAAATGAGCCATTAAAAATACAACTTAATATTCACCACATAAATGAACAAAAAAAACCCCTCACCATTTTACATCTTGTTAGTTTGCCTTCAATGGCAGACAGCTGCCTGCTTCATTCATGGGTGAGGAAGTGGACTGAAATGATAAATAACAGCTTCAAGGAATGGTTTCTAAGACTTACAAGTTCCTTGATTCTCCCCAGAACAGTGCCTTTTTCAGTGGAGATGTCACTATATCAGAAGTTTCTACCTCAGGGTTTAGAACTTTTATCATCAATACCAGAAAAAAACAAACAAGCCCATTGTCAGCAAGCTTAAGTTCACGACTGGACTCTGTACTTCATGGAAAAATTTCAAGGTCTGCAGATCAACAAGTTGATATTCACAGTACATTACTTCAACTCTGTTAACCACTTTGGCAAGCAGTTAGTCCTTGCACAGCCATCAAGGAATACAGACAGTAATTCTTACACTCTCCCTTCTCGGTCTACACTATTTGCTTGATTAATGACTGACTTGTTTCACCAGTAACATAAATCCACATATCTAGCAGGGAAGCAAGGGAAAATTGTTTGCCTATCAGTAGAAATTAAACATACAGGATTTGTACAAAGATTAAGCTTACAAAAGATGGGACAGATAATTTGCAGCAGGACAACACACCAGTAACTTCCCACCACAGGAGGTCTTCTGGAAAAGCTCTACTACTCTCCAGAAGTTTCAGCTTGAACAACAGGGAGTAGTAGCAAAGTCTCAGTAACAGGCAGTATTGCAAGACTGCAATCAGATACTTTTCCCTGTGTTAGAAGGATAAACAGGGCACATTTTCAACACCTGAACTCATCTACTTCTGGTGTACTCATTTTCAAAGTTTTTCACCCAGAACAACTCGAGATTAAGCTACTCAGTTACAGCTTTACTTTTCCAAACAATTTAACCAGACATTTAAATTATCCAAGACAGAAGTTTAACTGCTCCTAATAATTTAATAAGCTTCAGAGCACGCAGCAGGTAGATCATGGTGATCACTGATGGCATTCTATATTAGATTTACAATACTGAAGCCCTTTTATGCTTTTAGAAAAAACAGACAAGGCTTTTATTCCTTCTTCCTGAGCACAATATTGGGTGAAGAACAGTCACAGTTGTTAGTCCAGCAATCAAGCCTATTTTTCTGCTTGTGGAAGTAGATTAATTAATTTACGACTGCCACTGCTTGTTAAGGCATTTCTTTCCGAATAACTGTACAATATGGGATATAATTTCATTTCAGGTGAGACTATCAAAACCCAAAGCCTATGGCTCCGGAAAACAGAAAAGTGAAAAGGAAAAAAAAGCCTTTTTTTTTTTTTAATGAAATAACATTCAAGTCTAATTTGCAATTGCACAAAGTTCTGCCAAGTCATTCCATTTAAATTTCATCTCTCCTGCAAGCAGTACTAACTCCTTTCTTTCAACCATGTGAAAATGGAGAAGGATAGCCAGTAGGTGGGGATTTTTTTAGAGAAAGACATCAGCGGCTACTTCACACCTCCNCCTCACCAGCGCCGAGTACAGGGAGCTGGCATCAAAGCCTCCAAGATCACCAGTTTCTCCTCCTGGCCAGCCGAAACCCAGCAGTACAACAGAACTAAGCACAGTACCTAAAACAGTCCTCTCAACCAAGTAGAGGAGACAGTAGGTCTCCAACCTAACCTTCCTACTGTGTCCAAAACTGAAGACTACAGAGCTTTGCTCAGTCTCAGCTTAAGAAGTTTTGACTGCATTACAGGAAGCACATGCACAGCTCTGAGGGCTCCAGAGAAACTGGTGACTCATTTGCCTTTAATCCTATGAATGCAAACTGCCAAGAATGCTCTATGGTTCTATAGTTAACCATGGTTTAGCAAAGTCATTTGTCTAGCTATGATTAAAAACATTAAGGTCTTCACACTAAGCAACTCCAAGCCAGACAAGCGATGCCACAGAACAAGGTTGTGCACACCAGTGGCTTCTGACTCCCACACAACTGATGGTCCCTCTCACTCTCAAAACTTAAAACTCAGTGCAGCCATGCTTTATATATCCTTGGAGAGGATTAATTTAATTTTGATTTCCTCCCTGTGTTTGCTTTGGAAGTTTGCAGCTTGAGCAACATATATACGACCGAAGTTTGGCAGCAAGCAGCCTGTACTATGATGTATATCATTTCAGCCTGGCAAGCACATTCAGGAAAATAACAAGCTGGCAGTGAGGAGAGCTTCATCTCACATTCAGAAAGTGGAAGACTGGTGTAGGAATAAGAAAAGGCAAGACATTTCCAGGAGGTGAATTTAGGAGGGATGGATTCTGGTATCACCCATGTGACCAAGGGAACATAGTGCTCAGCACAACAAGGTGTGATTGTGACACAGGAGGAAGTGGCAGGCATATAGGTCTTTAAACCCATGGCCTTTCCATCATCAAACAGGTTTCTAGTATAGTGGTTACTGGTATCTTCCAAAGCTTGCCAGAACAATGGTAAAACCAGAGCCATGCAAAGAGGTATTGTTGCCACAGTAGAGCACACAGAAATAAAAGAATTTTGCTGGTCTGACTTCCATATTTTTACACAGCTGAAATGCATTTGCTCAGCTGAGTTCTGTGGTACATCCCTACAATCGTAAGATCCAACTTATTCATTAAGAAGGCATTAGTGCCTGGAACAAAATCATCCATTCGTCCTGACACAGACCTTGTTCCAAGGATTTCCCAGTACACAAGGATTCTTCAATGTGTACAAACTCAAAATTATCCAAAAAGTAAACCTATTACTGTTTCAATAGTGTACCAGTCTTCTAGGATTTCCAGATTTCCATGCACCTATAATTGGCAGGCTTCCTTTTATTAGACCTCTATATTAGTTAATCAAGATTATGTTGTTGCTTCCACCAGAAGCTTTCTGTAAAGCAACGCAAGTGCTGGAAAGCAATGGCCTACATTTACCTTATAGTCTTGTTATCACTGCTTAGCAGCGTGTTACCACTACATATGAAACCTAAACCTATATCTGCCTTTTTAATGTTATACAGCACAGCAGTTTTATTTTTGACTTTGGGTTTACTACCTTTGCTATCTTTTGTCATCATTGCTTCCTTTGCCCAGGCTAAATTCAGTGCCTTTAGTTTGAGCAGTTCCTTCCCTCCCCAAAATAAAATTCAGTAAGGTATTTCCATGATAGAGAACCAAAATAATTTGTGGCAAAAGTGGCAAAAAAATTAAATCATAGTTCATTGAAACTCAACAGTCACAAGCTCAATACCAGAGCTAAGTATGGCTGTTCCATTAAAGTTAAAATACTAGACACAGAAGAATGGGAGTTATCAGGTTCAACTCCACAGTCAAAAGTTTCATTTAAAAAAAAAAAAAAAAAAA
>VXAY01003232.1:1160620-1232789 GCA_013399855.1 Oxyruncus cristatus | reverse complement strand
AAAAAAAAAAAAAAGGTGAGGGGGTGATAAAAACTTAAAAACTACTTAGGATCATTGTAAGTTTCCTACACAGGATTTCACCCAGGCCCAAAATACAACATGCAATGTTCAAACAGAATAAGACCAGGTATTTCAACACCTATATGTAAACACATTTTTTACTTTTAAGCCTTTGCCATCAAATGATTCCTGGTTTGAATACTTGTATTTGAAGGTTATCCTATTCTGGATGTGTAAGACAGCATCATTTACAAGACAGTGCAACACAGTTAAACACCTAGATTTCCCTGGCCTTGTTCTGTCAGTGTACAATTCTTTCCTTGAGGAAAAAGAGAAAATGCTGATTTTTTAACTACTTCCAGATGTTTAATGGCAGTCAGTCTGACCACTGCCTGATAGCTTCAAAAGCTTCAGCTAACTTGTACAACCCCACGAAGAATCATCCTAAATGCATCTGGCATGGTAAGCAAAGGCATCATCATGTCACTCTTCCAGAGCTCTGCATAGGATGCCCCAAAATGTGGGGGTAGGAGTGTCCTTCATTTGGATCAAGTCAACACAAACACAATGTACAAATGAGGAAGTTGAACTAGCGTGGCAATAAAACAGCACAGGAGCCTAATCATTTTCAAGCCTAGTAGAAGATCTGAGTTGAGCAAGCCATTAACAGACCGCAAGATTTGCCCACAAAACTGGGTCAGAATTGAAAAGATTATAGTCCAAGGAGAGGCAAATTTTTTCCATGGATATTTGAACCACATTAGTATTAAAACATACTCGAAGTCAGAACAAAATCAATGTTACTTGTTTAATTTTCAAGAAGCAACTAAGGCAACAAAACCTTTGTAGCTTTTGAGTAAACATACACACACCACGAACTATTGCAATATAGTGTGTAATGAGGTGAGGATTGGCAACATGTTCACAGTTTAGCATTCTCCCATGCCAAATTTCTTGAAAATTCCAATACACGCACAGATGGGAAGAGTTGAAGCTCATCCAAACCTTGAATTTAGTTTCCTGGACACAAATAAATGAACACGAACACAAATAACCCCCAACACACAAACAGCATCTTAGCACCTAAAATACACATGTATTTCTTGCTACAGAGAAATGTGTCAGCAGACAAGTATCACTGTGCATTTCATATCAGAGATGATCTTGGTCCTGAGGTTAAAAGGAGCTGACAAACAGACCTCAGATTTTCTCTTAATCTTCAGCTATTTTCTTTTCATAGAGGCTTTGTGTAATGGTTTATTACTAATACTAGGTATATTATTTTACTGTATCTCTTTAACAAAGCAATAACTTTCTGGTGAGTTATTTTAGGCCAGTAACAGCTTCTTAAGAAGATGGGTGGATTTTTAAATCTTACAGGGCCTCTTTTCTAGTGTGAGTTCTTTCAAGAACAGCTCAAGCAGTTGGAAACTTCTTGATGGGATTTATCTGCAAGGTTCACTGATTTCCTCAGATATTGAACTCATTCAAAGCTTTGAAGAAATATGGCTTCTCTTAGAACTTGAAATTAATGACACTCTTGAATTCAGAGTAAAAGGTCTAATTTAATTCAAGACAATAAGCAACATTTTCAGATTGATGCATGAACTATTTTTTAGAACCACACTCGCAATCCCAAGATAAATATCATCAAGTTTCACATAGCATTTATGACTTATCTTTTGGATTAGGAAGCCTATCTGGTTACCCAAGTAACATCAGTTTTCCAGGCAGACATCAGATTCCAAATATTCACCTTGATTACATTTGCTGTTAACTAAACCATCTACTACAAAATGCTTGTTTCTCTGGCCTGAACTGGCTAACAATTCAGGCAAAGAGACAATTTCCATGAAGGGGCCCAAAGGAAACAGTCTGTCCTTTCCACAGTATCTGAGTCTGCTAAGTTTATAAGCGTAGTATATCATATTCAGCAATAGACAGTAGAATAAAAAGGTTTGGTCACTCATACTTTCAACCACATTCTCATTTTTTTATGACTTTGCAAATAATTTTATCTGTTTTGCAGTTTCTTTCACCTAGTTTTACAGCTTGTAGTTCCAACTACAGTCCTCTTTTCTCCCCTTAGTCAGGCAAATAGTTTAGTTACTATTTAGTCATAGTTTTATTATTCTTCCTTCCCAAATAGTCCAGAATATTACATATTTAAACACGTTTGCTTCAATTTAGAACCCAGAAATCTTAAACAGTAACAAGGTCATGGCATATTGTCCTTCCACGCTCATCATATTTCCAAGATAAATGAGGAAAGATCTTCCTCTCAGACGGGGATATGTAAGGAGTTCCTCTAGTATCGTATATTCCAATTTCTATGAAATTAGCAGATGAAAACTTAAGCAGCATAGAAGTAATAAAATTCTGAGTTAAAGCATAAAGTGAAGGATAATAAAAAGTTATTCAAATAGTTTTGGCATTAATTTAACACCAAATTCAAGAGGTTACCTTCCTGTTTCTTTGGCTTTAGGTTCCTGTCTATTCCAGAACTGGAATAACCAATAACAGAAATTAGGACAAGAGATAAATTACATCAGTTCTAAGCCTTGTTTTTTCAGTTCACACCACCATTTGTCTGCTTTCTAATTCAAAATGGACATCTATCAATAATCACGGCAAGTAGTTTCTCAGGACCAAATCTCATGTTTGCTTCTGAATTCTCCCTGTCTTCTCCTTATGAGCAGTATTTTTAAAAACAACTGGTATCATCACAGCAACACATGCAAATATTAGGTGGGGGTGAGTATTTCCTGTGTGATTTCGGGTTGGGGCTTTTTTTCATGGTTTGGTTTTTTTCCTACATACAAAGGCACATTCTAAACAAAATTAAAAGTATGTGAAAGTGTAAACATATCAAGGTAAGAAGATATTAATTCTCCTTTATCCCAAATAGCTATTTAATATGATTGGTGAAATCTGAACCCAGTGACTGAATGGTAGTGCTGTTATTTTGAGCTGGATACACTTTTATTGGGGGTGACATTCTCAGCATAATCCAGTAATCTTTGAAGTAATCTTTACAAAACATTGAAGAATATAAGCAGATCTATCATTCATCCAATGCCATATCAGAAGAAAAAAAAAATCTTCCTTGAGAATTGTTTTTCCTGATAGCATATTTGTCAAGTAGTCTGCCAAATGAGGAGCTCCAACTGACACTGATGTCAGTTCTTTTAACTGGAAGTAGCAAAATCATATTCAGAATATTGTGAATTTTAGCCAGGTCCAGAATAATTTTCCATTAAAACTAGGCACATCAGCTTCTTGATTTGTGTCACATGCTTTACATGGCAAAAACTTTCAAAACACAAAAGCAAGGTTGGATAGAAAATGTGTAGTACAACTGAATCTGAGATACAAGCGTATTAAAAGAAATTTGAGAAAGTTAAACCTACAGAAATAATAAAAGGAAAATACACTCACAGCTAAAATCAGACTGAATTGTATTTTCACCTCAGATTACAAGATTTTACTAAAATCTTGTTTCAAAATTAAAAGAAAAGCAAGAGTAAGAGTGTATAATGGGTTCAGAAAGCAGAGTTCAAGCTAATGGTTTATCTCAGCCCACAATAAAGAAGGGTCAAATAAACGTATTTTTTCCAAGCCAGAGCCCACAAAAGGCATCCAATTACAATTTTATCATTCAGACAACATGTGTATCTATTTTATAAGGAAAACTACAAGTCCTTCACTGATCAAGGTGAATGACTGTTATGCACAGTGAACAGTTTCTGAAGTTCTGGGTGCCGCACTAAGGCTTTATTGCCCAAATAGGAGCTCAAAACCTACCTGACACATATTATATTTGTTTATCTTCATAGGGTGGGGGGAACATGGATATTTCTAATAAATAATCAATGTTTATAGGTTCATGTAGACATATGTAAATACCTTCAGATCAAGCAACCATCACAGCTGGGAAGAAGAATTAGCTGCTACTTCAGATCCCAATCCTTGAGATCTCTTAATATTAGTCTTTCAGAGATTCCCACACAGCACTATTTACTAATAATGAACAACGTAAAAAACTTTCCACAAACAATGAATACCTGATAGTGCTATAGAATTTCATTCTCTTGGATACACAAGATAGAAATAGACTTCATGTTAGGCAAAACCAAAAGCACTAAAGACTAGATTAGGCATTTGTAACACCCAAAATTTCATCATGATAACTGATAAAAAATTACAATGGCAATGTATGATATATCCAAGTCATTGCAAGCAGCATGACAGGTTACAGTCATCCAGTACAGCCAAACTTCTTCCCACCCGTGCATTCACATTTGCAAGGCAGTATAAACACACCAAAGGCAAGTTACCTGTCCGTGAAAAGTCTCCGTATTTCACTTGGAGGCTAACAAACTAGCTGATTTAAACTGATTATAAAATCTTACAAACAAGCATTTATAATGCATCTCTAAGGAAATCCTCCCTGCTGGCAAACCTACGTATAGTCGAGAGGCCAGAGTAAGAGAGTAGAAATCTCTTAGTTCAGTATAGCTGATAGGCCGCCATGGGCACTTGTTTTCATCTATTAGGGAAAAAAAAACCCAAAACCTTTATTTAAACTATTAATGTGGCAATTTTACTTTGAGATTCAAGAGAACTCCCAAATCCATCATCACAGTTCAAGATGAAAATTACCCCTAAATATGGAAGTATCACAATGTGCAGTTGGTGAACACGCATCAGGCACACCACCACAAGACTAGTTACATGTTCAAGCATGGCTGATTAAGGCTAGAGGAATATGTAGATGGCTAATCATCAGATTATACTCATGCTCATAACTTCTGTTTATGCTTCCTTCCAGCCTAGTCTGCCTTAACTGCCTAAACCAGTGATGATCCAGCAGTCAGAATTAAGCATAAGAATTATCCATTCTGGAACTGCCATTTTCATCAGCCAATCTCAGTACATATTTCTCAAAGGAAGTCTGAGGAAGGCTGGCAGAAACACAGATGCCAAACTTGAGTAACTTGAAAAAGCATAATAGCAGCCACTGCAATACAATACCCAGAAAACAAGAACAGAATGAGTCAGCAACTCTTGAGCAGATATTACTCAAGCATGCTGCTAGTTTTGGCACTGTTGGCAGTATCAGTCAAAAATTATGTAGTCATTTGGCAAGTTGACATAAAAAGATAAGATAGAGGAAAATAAGGCAGGATGTTTTGTGCAATAAATTGAAACCACAGCATCTTAACAGGGATTGTCAAGTTAGTAAAAAAAAAAAAAAAAATTGCTGTTCCAATTCTATTTCATTATTTCAATCAACTAATCTGGACAAACTTGCTAGTCTCAGTTCATAAATTCTGAAAAATGGATAAAACAAACATATTTAAATATGTATTATCAGGTTGTATATATTCTTCAAGCAGTCCTAGGAGACAGTTTAGCATTCAAGAAGGATGGGTTTTCGACTAAAAAATGCTGGGCAATCATCAGATATTTCAAGATGACTCTACACTTTTTAGAGAAGAAAAGTACTTTAGACAGCTGCCATAGGCAATAATAGAAGTAACAGCTAAGTGTCAGAACTTCCCTGTGGTAACAGTATTTAAGCAGTTTGGTACAGCATTTTACCCAAAGAATTATATTTGGGAATTTGGATTCCTTAAAGTCAGATTTACAGGTAATTGAATAAGCCGTAATCACTCCTACCAAGCATGAGACCTCACTTAGAAAAGCTAATGCCAGGTTTTTAAATTGGGATCATTTCTCTTTAACTGTACTGTAAGTGCATTTGCTCTGGTAGGTCTCACATTTCAGGCAGCAGATCAAATAAGACTCCAGTTTTATGTACCTTTCCAATTTGTTCTTACTATTGTTCGGGCAAGTTTTAAACATTTGGCTACAGCATTTCAGTACAAATTAGCCAGAATAACGTAAGGTTTCAATTTGCAGCTTTAACCTTGCCAATGTCCCAACTCCTTTTGCCTTATATCTGAACTCTGATTTAAATGCTGATTGCAATTGTATTATTATAATTAGCAGAACAGTTTTGCAGGAACACTGCCTATTGGATAGCAAAAGCATATCAAAATGTGGTTAAACACAAACAAAATAGTGCCTAAGAGCAATCTCTATACAACTTTGTACTTCCACATACTGCTTGAGGTGATTATATTTGCGTATGCATTCAGATATGTTGGTTAAAGGAACTTAAATAGTGAGCTCTGTCTATTCTGCCAAAGTGTTTATAGTTTTGGATTTATTGACTGTCACGCTTCTCACCCCTCTCTTATTCTTCCCCAATTTTTTTGGCTTCAAATGATTCTGTTCTGGCACATTCAGTAGTGCAACATTTCACTTTTCTATAAAACTCTCCTGCTAGAAAAGTAACACAAAACCCCAGGAAACTTACCTGGTCTCCAGTTTCACTACCAACTCAAAACAGCCACAGTTCACTTCAAGCCAACTGGATCTCTGCCCAGTTCCAAGCAAGCAGGGGCAAATTCAGGCATTCGTATCAACTTCAGACACAGTTTGGTGTACAGAAAGCCTACTTAGACAGTACTTCAGCAGCAGAATAAAAAGCCCAAATACCCAGTAAGAGAGGCTGCAAAGATGTGAGGACAGAGATAAAGAGAAATGCCATCAATAGAAATTATTTGTGTTTAAAATTCATCCAGAAAGAACATCTATAAGTTTTCATTTCTGATACTGGGTTAGTAAAAGTTAGTAATAAAAGAGAAAATAAAAGGAAAAATGGTAAAGAACTGAAGTGAGAAAAGATTTCTTAAGAGGATCAAAAGAGCTCTTTCCACCAAAGGGATCATCAAGAAAATCTAGAAGAAAAACTTTTCGGCAACAGTCTTTTGCCACAATACTTAGCTCAGTGCCCCAAGAGGTTACACAAACCACTCAAAAGCTTCAAGGAAACTCCAGTATACTAAACATAGTTACCTACCTGTTCATGTGAATCATAATACACAAAAAGGATGTCTATTTGCAAATTCGTTCTCTGAGATTTTTATCTCCCTCCGGAAAAAGATCAGGATTGCACTCACTTGAATCTCAGTTTTGAGATGATTCTCTATCAGGAACAATTTTAAATACCAAAAGCATTCACTAGCAAAGAACCTGTTCCATCTTCCCAAATTTTTCATAGTGTCCATCACTGTGCACAATGCAAGAATAAATTAAGAATTGGAGATCCAAAAAATACCCTGTCTTTTGAAAGAATGTGATTATGAAGTCAAGAGAAATTAAGAGAATTACATCGTCCCTGAAAATATCCTATGACATGTACTTTGTTCCCTCACTTGTAAGGTGAAATGAAAGGCACACAACCCAGATAAATTTGTGTTCAGGAAATATATATTTCCAAGTAGAGCAGTGATAAATGATTTCTGACATAGAAGTCAATTTTTTCTGGAAAAAGTAATATTTCTCTATAGACACTTCATTGGCTAAGTCCCTCAACAAAACGATGGCTGATGGCCTGACCAACCTTAGCCAAGTATCATCTTGCACAGGGTATAAAGTAGCACTTTTACATGAGTAATTAAAGCATTACATATTTTCAAAGTGCTACATTTTCACACAGTTGCCCTCCAACTTACTAAACGGAGGGAATGGTTCCTAATTAACATAATTATTCCTGCTGGGCTATAGGTCCTGTTTCTCTGAAAAATCACAAAATCATTCAGGTTGGAAAAGACCTTTACAATCTTCAAGTCCAGCCATAAAACCCAGCACCGTCAAGTCGACCAGAATCACTAAAAAGCCCAAACAAAACAGAAAGGAGGATACAACAATGACAGTGGGGGACTTTTCTAGTACACACCCAAACTGCAGAAGAAGTACCTCTTGAGATGCATACAAACAAGTACTGCCAAAACAAATGCATTTGATCTCCACACTAAATATATATTGCAGTACTCTTGAATTCTCGGAGTACCACAGAGAGAGAAAAAGTAAAATACTTACTTTTTGAAGGGCCCTAAAAGTCAACATCACTAAAAGCAGATAAAGTTTTAACTTCTTCAGAATACAGCAGCTGGTTTCATTGTATTTTTGAAAAATTCAAAATACAAAGATTTAATGGGATATATTCAGAGGTATTTCCGCACTGAGCTGCTCTGCGAAAGCAGTGTTTTGCTTCAGGCCTAGTACTGCAATTTGATTTTACAGCAACCGAGAAATAAATTAGAACTTATACATGGAGCTCATACATGAGCTCTCAGTTTAAAGCTGCCTCTGGATTACTGCTTAACAGCCCTACACATGAAGTGCAAACAGGATTGACTTTTTATTTGAAAAACAGTCAGTCAAGTTAGTATGAAGAATTCAGCTTGGACATAACATTCCACACCCTACAGGTAAGTGTTAGAAGAAAACTCCCTGATCAAGGTAAGCCCATACAAAAACAGTCATTCAGTCTAATCTTCTAAATCAAGTTCTAGACAATAATATTCCAGCTGAGACTGTGTCTAGCAAATTGCATTTAAATGGCCCACAAAAATCCACTTAGTCTTTCACTTGCCAGAAGAGCAATGGGGGGTAGCAAAAACTCATGTGTTCTCAAGTTTCTAACTATAATTGATTGATAGGGTAAAGAATTGCAGACTATGTCCAAGACTGGAAAAGAAGTAAAAGGCAGGGTGCACATTCAAAGGCAAAGAAAAACGTATGCTCAGAAGAAGAGACAGTGTGGAGGCATCAGTGTGCACAGACACGCACAGGCTACCCATGCTTCCGTCTGAGCCAAGCTGTAGACAAACAAACAGTCTCTACAGTCCTTACTCTGTGATTTACAGAGAACACCAAACATCTGGTTTTTTGCCACCTGCCCTTCGCTGAAGTACACAAAGTCAGGGCCACAAGAAGAGCAACTGCACCCTAGTTTCAGCACCAGCACAGCCTCACCTTTGCACCTCTCTCAAGTGCATCACTGACATCTCAAAGTTTGAATTTAGGAAGGCGCAGAGTCTGCCAGGTACTGTGTGCTTTCCTCTACACAACAGAGATGGAGTAGTAGTTACTTCTCCGATGGAGTAGTAGTTACTTCTCCAAGGCATCACTGAGTGAAGCTTGTTTGGCTAAGGATACTAAGACATACTGTCCTTCTCCAGTGGAGGATGTGCAGTTCACGCAGGCACATTTAATAGCGTGACAAACATTTTGTCTCTTTGAAACGTAAAACATTCCACAACTCGACAGAAGGTCTTAATCCACAGCGTGAAGTGGGGTACCACTATTTTGGCCATAACTACAACCTCCCACTCCCACCGAGAAATTTAACTGTTGTGGCCTTAACAGCATATCTAAGACCAGAAAAACAAATAAGCCAGTTCAAGCATCTTGTAACTCATTTCTGGCACCCATTCCATAGAGATACACCACAGCACTGAAACTTGACAAATAAAGTGGTTGCAGTAGTCAAGATGAAGAGTGTGGTTCATTTGATTGCCTAAACTGATGGCAAGATAACACATGCTATCAGATACTTCCTGAAATGGTTTGCTCTTTCAAGTAAGAGTCCTGCTTGCCATATTTTTGCAGTCCTTGGGAGTCTGCACCTGCCTGAGCAGTACTTTACACAACTGCTTCTCTGCTGTCGAGTACCACAGAGCTTGTATGAATCAGTCCCACAAATTTCCTTTCTAATTGTTTCAAGGTATTCCATTGATTCAACTTCAACAAGTGTTGCGTCAACTGTCTTACAGAAACACAAGCTGTGCAGAACTGGAGTGAGTTAGGTCTGTTTGAAAAGTTGGAAAGCTCCTACTTTGCTGTGAAAGGCCTTCAGCCCCAAACAAATTCTATGCTCCTCACAGAGCTGGGCACTCAGAAATTCAGCTGGCAATAGAAATTCAAAGGACGTAAAGAAGCTGTCTGTCAGTTGTTCAGTTAGGATCATTTCCCATGACAATGTAGGTGAAGAAAAGTCCACCTTCAATGTTCCATTGTCCTTTCCACTCCATAGCTATGATGCATACAGCTCACCACATACAACACATGGCGCATTCACAGGATCATAGGACAGCATACAGGGCTATGAATTTACCAATCTCTGAGGTGGGCAGATACTACTGTATCGTGGCAAGCAAATACTAGAGTGGAATAGGTAAATTTAGCTAACAGTTAAAACAACGTTAAGCAAACACCACAAAATACATAAGTGCCACTGCTTGTACAGTATCTAACAGTCAGACTCCTGTACTTAGCTGGTATTACTCTATAACTGAACAGTACAAAAGCATTCAGTCTTGTAAGCACAGAACTCTAGTCATCTTGCAGAAGGTATGAGTCTTTCTGATCAGCTGAATCCTCCTTCAGCATAAGTCTACTGTACGTGAGGAAAAGAGGCAACATTAGTAAGAAAACCCAGACGTATAACAGTTGTTAAAGGTTCCTTACAGTAACAGCGGTTTCAATACCGCTGGTTTTAGCCCAACACAACTTCCATGTCTGTAGTCTCACTTGCCTTTGCAGAGTTCATATGCTCCCTAGTTATGACATTCAAAATATCTGCCAGATTATGCAGCAATCCATATTAAGGTAATTTATGTTAAACTGATCCATATGAGTAATTCCTCAGGAGGAAAAAAAAAACATTATAGGAAAGTAGTAGTAGCACTGGCTAAGGAAGAAGCTACTTCTGCTGATGTCAAAATTAGTGTTTACCGAATCCCACTCTTCTAGGGCACAGAAATATTAGGTTCACATCTGAAATTGCCTCTAAGTATAGAAAACACAATTCCACTGCTCTGAACACTTTCTGAATCTGCATGAGAACTCAAAAACATCTCCACTACAGCATCTGCTGGCCTGCATTGAAGTCTCCCTCACCAATGAATTAATCAGCTGCAAACCAGTGGTGAAGATTTCAGGGTGAAGGTTTTCAACATTAGTATCCACTGGCACTACAATGGGCTACATTAAGAACATAGAGATTAGTAAAGATTATTTTGCATTATCTGATTTGAGAGTAAGGAAAAAAACATGCTTTACAGACTGAAGTAGAACAGAAATTTAAAGCAAGTGTTACATACTGACTTTGAGTTTCTACTATTCTTTTGTGGTTTCTTTTCTTTTGTGGTTTCTTTTCTTTTTCATTCCTGACTGTCATACAGAGAATACATTTCCTAAATTCATTTTGTGTCTTGGCAATTCACCTTTTTCAGGTACCTCAAACCTTTTGAATCTAAGCCTTAGAGAATCATGAAGTCGACTACTCAACATTACTAACCATTAATTTATTGTTAAATGTATTGCCTGGACTGAAAAGCAGATTCTAAACCAGTATCTCATGATCCACAGGTACCAGATATTCATTCTTGGTGTGGGATTATGCATGCCTAACAATAAAACTTCCGTGATTTATATGCGGTCATTTACCACTCACATGAACTGCTTTTGCTGAACAGATTCTATAGTCATAATCAGATTTGCCAAACTAGAACTATTCAACAGTCTATGATTTCTTTTACCCATAAGAAATAAAGGTAGACTGAGAACAATCTTCTTGTAATGAAGATTTTTAGTGAGAGAATTGTAAGAAATCAGAAAACAACCAAGTATAACAAAATCATTATGACAGAGTTGAGCAGAAATATTAGTTAAGGCCCATAATTTTAAAAATATATAAAAAATTAAATACAAAAAATATCCTTTCAGCTTACCTGATTAAACTCTATATAATGATTTCCTCTCTTGCTTAGAAGACACACTTGTGAAAATTAAGGTTAAAAGAATTCTATTTAACAGAACACACCTATTCACATATAAGAAGGCAGCAAGGAAGAATCAGCATTTCTCTGTTCATAGGCCAGTTAGTACAACATTGTACTGACACAGAAGACATCTCCTTCCCCTAGACATTAAAAATCTAGTTGTGGGTGATGACGTACTCCAACAACTGTAGGTGAGGTGTGTTGATCTAATTCAAGCCATGCCAGCTCTTCATGTCCATAGATACACTTTTTGCAAAACTTGGGTCAAACAACTCACATTTTCATGGTGCTCACAGTATGAAAAGAAGAGAGTGATAATCGACCTAGAATGTATGTTAGAAAACTTCCATTAAGTATATTCTACAAAAATAACTGCAAAAATCAGATTATATAAAATCTTTCAGCCTTTGCTGAAAAAGTGACATGCAAAATTACTCTCAACCCTCTAAATTTAGAGTCCACAGAAGTATCTTAAATCCTTTGTCACAGGTTTAAATCAGAAACTACAGCAGGTAGGAGTGAAAACTGTTTAAAGGAAGAACCGGTTTTAAATTTCTAGTGGACCTATGGTAGTGTACACACAAAAGGAATGAGGAGGAGGGGTTCCTCTTCTGAAAACTACAAAGATTCTGTTGGGAGGCCTGAGCTGGATAATGAGTACCAGCTGCCTACCTTCACTGGTAGCTGCATTCTTCTGGGCTTTGGTGGGTGTGTGATCCGTACTTGAACTCACGTCGGATGAGATGCTTGAGCTGCCCTTGCCTGCAAAGGGAGAAGGAGGTGTAGGGGGTGGGAGGGAGAGAGAACAAACATGAGTATCAACAGTGAAATAGAAAGATCTTCAATATCTGAACCTGGAACAATTCCAAGAAGCTTTAAACTATGTTTAAAGCAGCTCATGTTCATTTTGTGCACACCAAGGTAGGAGTTAACTGCACTATAACTTCCAGCATGTGTATCTTCACATTTTTTATGGCTGGAAATAGCCTCCTGTGCCAAAGGGGTTCTCAGTACTTATTTGCTAAGCTCCATTGTAAATGAAAAGTTTGTGATTAACAGCATTAGGGGAACTTTCACATTCAGTTTACTCATTCAAATACCTCTAATACAGATCAGAACAAATTGTTAAATTCATAATGTGTTAAATGACTTTAGATTTATGTGTTCACATCATCTATTCAAGTCACTTGGTCACATGAAAATGAAAGCAAGCTATCTGTTATTTTCTCCTGCACAGTGCTCACTGCTTGATGAAATACACCATTTCAAAACTAACTAACTAATTGGGGGGGTGGGGGTTAACTGTAAGTCATAATCCATGAATATTTCTTCTCTTATTTTCTTTCCTTTTTTCCCCCTGCAGTGTCCTCAAACCTCCATGTGAGATGTCAAACCAGGTACAATTTGCCAACGAAAGAAATCCAATACGAAGAGAATATTAACCAAGACAGACACTGGCTAAATCAAAACTGTCTTTTTGTTTATCTGTGAGGTTCTAAGAAGGAGTCACTTCTATCTCCCTTCACTCACTCTACTCAACCTCAGTGACTACTAACAGGGAATACATTCTACTCCGCAGAAGGAACCAGACCAACCACCCAATCAGCAATACACAAGATAATTCTAGAGAGAAGAAATGAAGTGAATACTGTTACATTTTAAGAAGTTATCTATCCCCACAAACACTGCATCAGTGAAGCCTTTAAAAGCTATGTTAGCTTTTGGACCAAAATTAGGCTGTATGCAGAAAGCAAGCTGACACCATGTTTCTGTCACTCGAGGAAACATATAATCATAGGAATGTTAGCAAGAGACTTTTCTGATCTGTTATTTCAATCAAGCATTCCTTAGGGTTCTGGGTTACAGTATGCCTGGTTTTCATAACATTTAGATGTAAGGGAGAGGTCTGCTTTTTTAAGGTGCCACAACAGAACAAGGATTTAAGTTTTAATGGGAAACGACTGGAGAATGTGCAAATGTAGGTTGCTTCACAACCAAGGTACTGCCACTTAATCCGTCAGCCAGCCCTAGAGAATTATTCTCCACATAAAGTTGCTTAAGTTAACATGCTTACATCTGAGAGATGATTGTGAATTGAACTGGAGAGAAAGGATATTAAAATGGCCAGAAGGAAGTAAAAACATAAATGGCTAAAGCTAGTAGTTGGGTGGGGTAAAGAAAAAGAAAAGTGTATTTTCAGAGATTCGCGAACTGCTTTCTACATTCCTTTAAGAAGTTAAGCGAAACCAAGCAGCAGTGCCTCTAAAATATCACTTCAGTTGCTCTCAAGCTGTGACTTCAGTTGGAGTGATGGACTGTGGTCTTTATAGAAATTACTGCCCAAAAAATAGCTCTCCAGCTAAGACAACTAGGTTTGTGGTAGAAGAAAGGCAGATGAGAAACGGATATATGTAAAATGCTCTTTCCCAGGAAGAGGCCAGAGAACGTGAAACGTCTGCAACAGCTGATTATCAGACTATTACTGCTAAGAAAGATATTTAGATGGTATTGCCACTACCAGCAACTCCTCATGTATCAAAAGCAGCAACTGCAGAGGCAGGATACAAAATTCCAAGGAGTATCAGCCCTCCATAACACATTAATAGAAAGAAAACAATAAAAAGTAACTGGAAAAAAAATCATTTCCTCAAAGCAAATAAAAAGGATTTCCTCTAAAAAAGAAATTATCTTTTTTTTTGGGGGGGTGGTGAAGGATAACAGCAGAACAAATAACAGCAGAGTTCCTAGTTCGTCATCTGTGGCATAGGTTGTTTTTTACAAAAAAGTGAATGTTTCTCAGGCTCCATACCTCCCCCTGCTACTAACATCAGTAGCAGTTCTGTTTGCTCCATATATAAGCAAGTCTCCAAGAGCACAACAACTATTTCCCCCACTGCAGGTCACTAATTGCCAGTACACCTAGTAGTAACATATTTACAACTGCACACTGGTACAGAAACCGTGAAATTCCAGATATGTCTAGATATCTACCATTTAAATCTATTTTAAACTTCAAGTATTTTAACTCATAGCAGGAAGTTAAAACAAAAAATTAAGGGAAAAAACCCCACACTGTTTTGGTTGGGTACAGTTCTTCCTGCAATTATATCCAGATTTTTCCTCATACAGTCAACAGGTATTTATTTCTAAACCAAATGCTGCAATCCAAAAGAAAGGAAACTGCACTATGGTAGTAGGTAGACATGGCGGAAGAAAGTTATTTTCCTAGAATACAACATCGACACTAATCGACACTGAGAGTGAATGAAGCATGCACTGCTCAACATGAGCAAAGATCACACAGCTGCACAGTTGCAATTCAAATCATGTCTCTGACCCCCTTCCAAAGAAGCAAGAGTATGGATTTTTTTTTTCCATCTACTAGTTGCCAAAGTCTTACAACAGTCACAAGAACAAGAGTCCAGCCATCTAACCTAGCATGCTATTTCTTACAGATGATATTTTGATCCTGTTGGAAAGAAAGTTAGAATAAGATAAGCATATAACAGGTACTTCTCCTGAACATTGTCTCTGCCTTTAGTAGCCCATGGAAGTGTTTTAGTCATAGATGTCTTTCTACTCAATAGCCCTGCAGCCTTATTAAATCTACCTTGTCTCTTTTTGAGTCATGACTTCAAATAATGTGTTTCATTTTTTTTTTTATCACAGATGGCTGTACAGACTAAAACATTAGATTTGTTTTCTAAAAGCATTTGCATCTTCAGTTTTGTCACGAGAACAGAATAAATTCCTATGATAATAAAAGAGATGCTATGTACTAACTAATGAAACACCGCCAGAAGGATGTGCATGGAATCGGGTGGTCTTACTCCCCCTTTCAATATTGCTGAAACAAAGCAACAGCTTTTCGCTGCTGCTTGTATAGAAAGTTATAACCTGTATTTCAAAGGCATACTAATTAGAGCCTGAAACACCTCTATCAGTGTACTTCAGGCTGTCAAAACTTGGAGGACAGAAGACAGAACACACAAGGAATCTTAGCCAAATGGAAGCAGTTGATAAACACTAGAAAGGAAGCAGCACGAACTCATGAAGAGCAAACTGGATTCTGCAAGTCACATTCAATGCTGAGAAGTGTCAAAGACATCACAAGTCAGTCAGGGTATAATCAATGCAATTTAAACTTACCTGGGAAAACACAGGTATAGTACGAGTGTTATGTAACTGTACGAGAGCATGAAACCATTTTCAGAAGCACATATGCAAAGCATATTCTGGACAACGTTTCTGACTGTATGACTGCCACCTCTTCTGGTGCATTTTGTTATTTTCCTCATTTACTGCACTTCTAGCCAGCATAAACACGAAGCTGCTTGAGTTATGTGATACAAATCTGTCATGGGTTTACCAGCCCCCACCAGGGTTGAAAAATAGGTAATTCCAGGTAGAGTTCCAGAGCAAAGCCAAACACAAGTTTTAGTAATGCCTCTGCGAATGACATATTTAAGAAAATGGAAGAGAAGATGAATTGCATAGAAGAAATTCCAGCCCAGAGGAGAGCGGAGGAGAACAAGAGAGCAATGTAGCCTCCAAGGTCAGTGTAGCAGGAGCAGGGAGGAGAGGCCCGGGGGGAGGCCCTCTCTCCCCCTCCAGCAGGGAAAAAGACTTAAAAAATAAAACCCCTGCTACCTATGGAAGATTATTTGGAGTGAGGAGACCCTCCTGCAGCTCATGAAGGAGCCTGTGCTGGAGCAGAGAGAAACCCTCCTGCAGCTCATGAAAGAGCCTGTGCCAGAGCAGAAGAGTGCAGGGAGGCAGCTGTAACTCCGTGGGAGGCCTAAGATGAAACAGTCTTGCTGGAGCCCTGTGGCCCTTGGAGAGAGAAACCTACGCTGGAGCAAGTGTCCCGGGTAGGGGATTTATGCTGGTGTAATTCATTTGTGACCCTAAAGGACAGCAGATTATGGAAGAACTGTTGTAGACTCACGCTGGAGAAGCTCATCCAAGGCTGTCTCCCGTGAGAAGGGACCCCACAAGAAACAGGGGATGGACTCGATGCCATTATCCCCTGTAACAGTGGTGAAGACCCTGGGGCAGCAAGTTGTCCCCTTGCAGTCCATGGAGGACCTCACTAGGCCTGAGTACCCCCCAGCCTCTGGTCCTGGCCTGGCAGGGAGGAGCAGGGACAGTCCTGAGGTCGACGTGCAGCAGAGAGAAAGAGAGAGAGAGATTTCCAGCTACGGCCGATTGGAGCTGTCACCTTAGAGATAATAGAAGAAAGCTTTCAAGTGCTGCAAATTCATCTTAGGCCTCCCATGGAGTTACAGCTTCCTCCCTGCACTCTTCTGCTCCAGCCCAGGCTCTTTCATGAGCTGCAGGAGGGTTTCTTTCTGCTCCGGCACAGGCTCCCTCCTGAGCTGCAAGAGGGTCTCTTCACTCCAAATAATCTTCCACAGGTGGCAGGGTTTTAGTTTTTAAGTCTTTTCCCCTGCTGGAGGGGGAGAGGGCCCCCCAACCAGGCCTCTCCTCCCCACTCCTGCTACACTGACCTTGGAGACTACATTGCTGTCTCTTGTTCTCCTCCGCTCTCCTCTGGGCTGGAATTTCTTCTATGCAATTCATCTTCCGTTTTCTTAAATATGTCATTCGCAGAGGCATTACTGAAACTTGTGTTTGGCTTTGCTCTGGAACTCTACCTGGAATTACCTATTTCTCAACCCCGGTGGGGGGCTGGTAAACCCACAACAGTTGGAAGGGATGCACAAGGACCACTGAATCCAACTTCTGGCCCTCCACAGGACCATCTGCAAGAGTCACACCACGTGCCTGAGAGTATTTTCCAAACTCTTCTTGAACTCTGTCAGGCTTGGTGCTGTGACCACTTCTCTGGGGAGCCTGTCCCAGTGCCCAACCACCCTTCAGGTGAAGAACCTCTTTCTAGTATCCAACCTAAACCTCCGCTGACACAATTTCGGGCTATTCCCTCAGGTACTGCCACCAGTCACCACAGAGAAGAGATCAGTGTCTACCCCTTCTGTTCCCCTCAGAAAGGAGTTGTAGACTGCAATAAGGTCTCCCCTCAGTCTCCTTTTCTCTGGGCTGAACAGACCAAATGACCTCAGTTCTTCCTCATATAGCTTCCCCTCTGTTCCCCTCCTTTTGACACTCACTAACAGCTTAATAACTTTTTTATATTGTGCTGTCCAAAACTGCACACAATATTCAAGGTGAGGCCACATCAGTGCAGAGCACCCCTCCCTCGACTGGCTGGTGATGCTTTGCCTGATGCCCCCCAGGACACAGTTGGCCTTCCTGGCTGCCAGGGCACTGCTGATGAATATTCAACTTGCCATTGACCAGGACCCCCAGGTCCCTTTCCATGGCACTGCTTTCCAGCATCTCATTCCCCAGTCTATACACACAACCAGGGTTGCCCCATCCCAAGTGCAGAATCCAGCACTTTCCCTTGTTGAACTTCATGTGGTTGGTGATTGCCCAGCCCTCTCATTTGTTGAGGTCTCTCTGCAGGGCCTCTCTGCCTTTGAGGGAGTCAACAGCTCCTCCCAGTTTTGTGTCATCTGCAGACTTGCTTAGTATCCTTTCCAGTCCTGCATCTAAGTCATTTATGAAGATGTTGAAGAGCACAGGTCCTAAGATGAAGCCCTGTGGAACCCCACTAGTGACAGGTCACCAGTCTACGTTATCCCATTCACTATTACCCTCTGTGCTCGACTTATGAGCCACTTGCTCACCCACCACATGATGTGTTTATCCAGCTGTGTGCTGGACATTTTGTCCAGAAGGATCCTGTGAGAGACAATATTGAAAACTTTAATGAAATCCAAAAAGATTATATCAACTGGCTTCCCTTGATCAGCTAGGTGGGTTACCTTGTCATAGAAGGAAGTCAGGTTTGATAAATAGGACTTTACTCTCATGAAGCCGTGCTGGCTGTGACCAATGACTGTGTTGTCTTTCAGGTGTTTTTCAATATTTCCCAGAATAACCTTCTCCATGACTTTACCAGGCACTGAAACGAGACTGACAAGCCTGTAGTCCCCCAGGTCCTCCTTCTTGCTCTTCTTGAAAATTGGGACAATATTTGCCAGCTTCCAGTCAGCTGGAACCTCTCCAGATTCCCAAGACCGCTCAAAAAGGATTGAGAGAGGTTGTGCAATAAAACCAGCCAGCATTTTGAGGATTCTTGGATGAATCCCATCAGGCCCCATAGATTTGTAGAGATCCAGCTGGAACAGCAGACCCCACACAATTTCAGGGTTGACCCTTTCACTTGCTCTGGAACAATTTTCATAGGTTTTTTGCAGCATATTTGCCCTTGGATTCTGGTGTACGAGCATTTTTGTGCTGTGATTTACACACCCTTCTAAGATCTCATACAAACAGGCTGACCTGACTTTGGTTCTTACATGCCACCCTGGAAAATAACTGCAATATTACTCTTGACACAAGTTTTAATGTGATGACACCTGCCTTCAGCAAGCAGTGACAGGTACTTCAGGAGTTAATGGAAAATAGGACCAAATCTACTGTTTGCCATGCTGAAGTGAAACATTAGACAAAATGCCAAAACTGAAAAACAAAACAATCATGAAGAAAAAAAAAGAACAAAAAGCAATTAAGTCCAAAATAATAGCCATTATTCTTTTTAACTGTCCAAAAGTGTTATACTGCAATGACTTTGAAGTAAAAAAATCTGAAAATGTTGTTTAAGCCATCAATTTTTATACAAATGGCATTACTCAAATTAAACTTCTCAATATGAAAGGGCACATGCTCATGGCTTTCCTACTAGATGATCATTACTCTTTTATATCTTAAGGCAAGTTCTTTTTTAAATCGCATATATGCCAACTACATCAAGAAGAGATCCAGAAAAAAAACCTCAAAGCATCAGGGATCATGCAAAAGGAAAGAAAATTCTCTTTTTCCCTCTCGTTTCCATGACACGCATTATGCTGGTCCAAGTCTCAAAAACCTCAAGTGTATCTCTTTTCAATCTGCACCACCAGAGACTGCAGACTCCTACCATGTTTCCAAGTATCCCCATGGAAATCAGCAGCCCACTGCAAGCCTCAGCCTTTGTGGATATATGGCATTCTTTAACAATGCAATAAATTAATTCATTTATCCAAAGTAAAAGCGAAGTTGGACTACACACTTCGGACAATCATTCTCCTTGGACTTCATATTCATACCAATGGAAATTATATGTCATAAAACTGGTTTCCACCTATTAATTCTAAACTGCTGAGAAAACTATCACTGTTTCAGCATTGAAGTTACCTACCTACAAGCACTGTCACTCACTGAACTGCTTTCAGGATGAAATGTGTTCATTTACAAATTCACATTGACTTTCTGCCCTAAAATCTTAGGATTAGGGTTCTCAAGAGATTTTGGAGGTTTTTTCCAAATCAAATTAAAATGTGTCAACATAACACACGGGTTCCAAATTTCATTCCACCCAACATTTGTCAGGATATGATAAAGCAAACAGTAATCTGCACAAACTCCAACCCCAAGGAAAGGACATAAAATGAATGTTTCACAGGAAGTATACTGAAGTTTGAAGAGTTTGCAGATATTATTCCCTTTGGGACAATATTTCTTAAAACTTTCTCAAGTGAAATCTCCACAAGCATTTTACACTTTTTTTTTTTATTTTTAAACCACAACTCCAGCTTCCAGGATTGTGAAATTTGGCTGTGAAATTTGGCACAACTTAGCTATGAATTAGTACACTTAGTTCTGCAGCATTTCTCTAAGTTTTAAGCTAAATTTCAACTCTGGCCAATTTTGCCTGTGTGACCTTTGTTGTTCTTCCAGTCAGTGCTTGCTTCAACTTTTCAAGCACCACAGTGCACTACTAAACCTCCTGCAATAGCTAACAGGCTATACTAAAGTATGTCTGGTAGGGAGTCAGTCACCTTACGCATTTTTTATTTCTTTTAAGAATTTGTACTGGGTGCAGGAACCAGCCAGCTCCAATGGCCCCCAGCCAAGGCACAGCTGACCCTCTCAGCCACAGGTGAGCGGGCACTTCGGAGTAGTGAAGCCTTGAGGCACAGCCTCTTAGTAGCACCTTTTTTAATCTGTTACAATATGCAACAAGCCACTTGAAAGGTGAAGCTGTAACACCGAGGGCAATAAGCATTATTTAGTTTTGATGTAAATCAGACTGTGGAAGTTCTGCAGCTAGCAAGACACAGTGGTTTATCCACTATACTGTAAAAGATTTGAATTTGAAGAACATACTTAAAATGCAGGTGTCAGATCAAATTTTTCAGAACCATTTAGCAGAATGATGTTTATTACAAGCAAGGCAAGACCATTCAGAAAGGCTGGATTAAAATAGTGAAGCTTAAGTAAAATCGTTCACACAGGCATAGATTCCAGTTGCTGTGCCTTGCTAGAAGCCTACTGGATTTGTAGTCAGGCCATCTGTAACTCACATCCTTGTGCTAAATAACTCACTATGAGTTCAAACTGGCTAAAGAACTTATTTAATGAAGTCTTCAAGTGGACTCATCTAATGTCATAACTAAAAAGAGGCAGGGCACATATTTCATGCCTCACTCTTTTGCCTCCATGTAACAGATGATAATATCAATTCCTTTTCCACAGTGCTTCAAGCCCTGACTGATGAGGCTTGTTAATCAAGAAATGTTAACTGGGACTACTAAAGTCACCATCATTTTTTAAGGCAATACATCTCTGCTTATAAAAGCATTTCAAAATACAGAGGGACAAACAGCAAACACCACTACTGAGTTTATAAAGAAGCAATCGTGTCAGAGTACTTTGGTACACAGCCTCTCTCAAACGTACTAAGCAGCCTGCATGCCAGAAGGTAATGCTCCTTTGCAGCCAAACTTCACACCATCTCACTTGGCAGCCAAACTTTGCTCTCCATCTCACATGCTGATAAAAGCCTATGAACTGTTTAGTCTAGGAGGTAAATATTATTTAACTAATGCTGCTTGAGAAGGAAAGAATGCAAGTACCTTTCTTACTTGAACTAAAAGTAAGAAAACAAGATAAGAAACCTGTAACATTCTCTTTATTACTTAATGGGAGTAGCAGGTCTCATGACTAAGTATGAAAATACTATCTTTCACTGAAATGGCTTAGCCTGTACTCCAAAAGTGGTTCCTGCTCTGTAGTGCTCTACTTTGACTAAGAAACAGGGAAATAAAACTTTAGCTTTCCTATCAGTGACAGAATTTTCTTAGAAATCATTACATTCATTAAATATTGGACTTTTCATTATAAATTATCTTCCAATAACCAACGTGTTTTAAAAGGTACATTTACTCAAGATACAATGTTCTAACATTTAGTTAGAAACAACACTTCCTTAGTACATATTACCTAACCTTAACTACTATTTTAATCCGATAGTAAAAGATAATTATTAAACTAACACAAGAAATTAATAAATACAATTGAGTCAAATCAAAATCCTTTTTCTGGCCTTATACTTTCTCTGAGAATGTCACTTCATTGCCAAGTTCTCCACTAATGGCTGCTTCAAATTTGTTTTTCCCCAGTTCCACTGTAATTTAAACAAAATGCTAATCCTTTACTTACAGAAAAGCCAGTGGTTATTCAGGTCAATACCAAACAAAGTGGTAGAGACTTCATTTGCATGTCATCACATGAGCCATGCCAGAGGATGGAGGTAGCCTGAGAGCATAAACTCCAGTATAGACTCTGAAATGGCTGCAAAACCTGCTGTTGCATTGGAGCGCATCAGATATTTGGTATAGATCTGAATTTCACTATATAGTAACATATTGTCCAAAATCAAAAAAACCAAACACATGTTTGTCTTCCGCAAAATACCATCAACTCTTAAGATCTCTATTTAGATTTTCACAACTAGTTCCAACATCTGAACAGAAGAGGTTAATATTAAACTTAAACTATCAATTTAACTGCTCATTTCACTTAAAGCATAAAAGCTACAGTATTCTCAATGATAATTTTCATCTATTTATTACAAATGCATCCAGTACTTGCACCAATATTCCTGTGCTCACAGTCAAAAGTAGTTGTGAATATTTTAGCATCAGGGCCCAGCTATCCTGCTTACAGCTCAGAAGACATGATCAATCTCACAGATGGAGTTTTAATCAGCACTTCAAGATGTAACTGCAGGGCTTCGCAGAACCTTTTCTTGAATATTGTTAGTCCTCAGTCATGTCTCCTCTCTCCAAAGGAAGGTCTGAAATCAAAATTGCCCAATCCTGCTCATCCATGAGGAGGATTCAAAACAAGTCTTGGTCAAAATCCAGTCCCTAACTCCCAATCCCAATTTAACAGCCAACTTTCATCTCTTCTCCCCACTTTTATCTCTTCTACTGCAATCCTACCTCTGTTAACTTTGCCAGACCTTTCCCTGACTGGCTAAGCTTTCACTGGACCTGGCTCTTAGCCTCCCTTGTGGACTTTGTTCTTTGTGTGACTAGTTTGCAGAATACCACTTGGCAGAGGCTGACAAGAGAAGGCAAATTCTCCAATTCACCAGAACGAGCACAGTAGCAGCACAGAGCATGAAGGCAACAGGTATGACATCTGTCAAGCTTGACTCATGTCTAGATTTTTACAGAAGTCCTTCCACTCAAATAGAAGTTTCTGCATGTGCCAAAACCTCTCCCATGGTATCAGTATTCCCACAGACTACTTTTGACGCTATTATCTGAAATCTAGCAAAGTTTGCCTACCATGCTGAGAATATTCACACAGAATTTTCTACTAAAGGTGATTTACCTTCCTAGTCTGATACTAAATTGACACAAGGTATAGCATACCTTGTAGATCTGATTTAAAAAAGTAACTCCATCAGGAAACCAAATGGTTTCTTCCTATAACTGTACAGGTGCTAAATTAGGTACAGTGGAAGCAGAAGGAACCCACAGTTGGAGGTGGATGCTCTTTTAATGTAGTACATAGTAACACCACAATAACCAACCTCACAATAGCTCCCAAATTTTAAGCTTGAATATTGACAGCTGGTTAAGTCAGAGTAAAGACGTAAGAAAGCAAAATACCTTTATTAAGATGTCATACAAAGTACTCCAGTGTCAATGTACACTGTGAAAAGCAATACAAAAGTCTTTCACGTGACAATACAGATCTGAAAGCCTAAGATGACTTCTTTAAGTAAAGAAGAAAAAAAGAATCTGACAGCTAGGGAATAACAGACAAGGATCACTTTACTCCCTTAGATAACCACAGTCACTTCCAGCTTTTCTTTACTGATGGATACAGGGAGGTGGAAAGGGGGAAAGGGAAGTGGCTGACTCAAGAATGCAAGTAAACGGAGACTTTGAAAAATTGTCGGATTACAAAAAATAAATAAAACAGACTTGTAAAAAAGGCATACAGTGATAGAAAGTGGTCTCTTAAAGGCAACTAAAAAGAGAGCAGCTACACACTTGAGAAGTATCTCTACTTTTTCAACTGACAATCAAGCTTGACAAAATTACAAGCCATATACGAGCAGGCTCAGAAGTCAAGCTCATCAGCACGCACAACCAAATTAAAAACAATTAAGAGTATGACAGAAGCCATACTTACAAAAGAAAACTGAATCAAACTAAGGCTTCACACTACATTTGACAGTCAACTTTAGATTTCTTCACCCTTTTTCTCTGAATTTTGTGAAATCCAAAGTTCTAACACTGCACCACCACCTGCCATGTCTGGCAATGATAGCAAGCAAAATTTTTTTAAAAAATAACCCTAAAAAACAAAACAAACAAAAAAAACCCAACCCACAAACAAAAAAAACAAAACAAACAAAAAAAAAACAAAACAAAAACAAAAACAAAAAAAACCCACGTAGTACCAATCTGATTAAAAAAAAAAAAACCCTACAATTTTATCAGATCCTTTTAGTATAATAGAAAATTCCATTATTCCTATTGAAAACTGTAGTTTCAAGCGCATAAATTAACCATCTTCTAGCCTCAACTCTGTACAGAGACTGTACACAATGCTACAATTTGCTGTTGCAGTCACTGCCTGAACACGGAGAATAAAGTTTATCTGAAACAACACAGTAGCTCATCCCCAGAATATGAGGAGGATAGTAGTCTTCCATAGAAATAATGTGGCTTTCAGTGCCAATTCACCATTTTTATTTCTTCTACACTATTGTCTATATTTCAGCTGTTTTCCACATGAAACCTTCCTTTCAGACAACATGAAAACAAGGCACGGAAACTCTGGGAAGAGTTAAATATAAACGCATAAGCATCAAGACACTAGAATTTCCTCATCTATTTTAAGTATAGTGTACTCCAAGGTATCCCAACAGACCAGCAACAAAAAGACAAAGGACACTTTTCTAGCCTGCCCTAAAAGCTTCACCAGTTATTTATAATCCATACAGGTATTCAGTGGGAGAAGGACACATTAAGTCAGAAAATGAAGCTAACTAATATTTGATTATTCAGCATTTAATTTTGAAATGTTTTCCATTTTCACTATTTAGTAGTATGTGTGCCACTGGCATAAAGATTGTTTGGTTATAGTTTGATGATTACAAAATCCCTTCTCAGAGGAATTCTGAAAAAAAAAATCAAAATGTCACAGCTTCCAAAAGTATTTTATCTAATATTTTGTGAAAAGACATGCTTCAGCCACCTTTCTTTCCTGCAGAACAAACAAGAAATAATTCTGGTCTTCGGTATAACTCATTCTTGTAATATTCAGTATTAGCACCTCATTAAAGAAAAAAAAGTATTGAAACTAAGGTATGTCTGCAGCAGAGGTAAAGACAGCAGAAACAACTGAAACACAATGGCTATGTGTCAGGGACCACTACACATGACAGTTCAATCAGTCTCTTGCTCATGATGTTCTTATCTGAATGGCTTCTGGGAACTGAAAGGCACACCAGGGAAAAGTCACTACCATAATGGACTGGAGGGCACTGTCAGCCCCATCTGCCCATGCCTGCTCCCCCTTCCATTGGGCCTCCCCCCACCCGCCCACAGCCCAGGGGCCCATGACAGACCCCCTGCCTCCCGGGGCCATCACTCCCTTCTTCAGCAATGGTGCGGCATGGCCAGTCTCCAGCTCCAAATCATCCTGCTCTGCATCACACCGATTCTTGCCATGTTCATTTTTTCATGCTCAGTTTCTTCCTCTGATCCCACTCACTACTTTAACAGAAGACAGGACAGATGAGGACATGATGGTTGCATTAATATTCTGTCATTTGACACCAAATTTTCACCACACTTACTACAATGTCATGAGCACCCTAAAATACTCAGTGTAACCTCAGTAAATCATCTCTGCTTCTTGATCCCACTTTTACACGTTTTAATTAATCAGTACAGGTAAAAAACTAACAAGCCACATCAAAGAAGCATGGATCTTTTTAGAGATTTTTTTTTTTTCCAACAAAAAAACCTAACCAACCATTCAACCATTATTAAGCTTTGTAATAACTGAAGTAATTGTTAAAAGTTGAGAGAGGTCACATAAAGCAGTACAACTGCCTATGGCAATGTAAAGCGAAAATTACAGAAGAAACACCTTATTATAAAAAAACCCTGCTGTCAAGAATTAGGTTGGTAACATGACAATGAAACTAGAAATCCAAATGGGGCTGTCAGCTGCTCTGACGCTATGGTAAATGCAGACCAGGCTCTGTGGTCAACAGGATAAGGTCAAAATACACTATCTGCAAGTTCCTTCTGGTTCTCTCCTTGCATAAACTTCCACTCAATTCATCATTTTAATGGCTTTTGTACCACCCTAAAGCCAGCTAAGCTACCTATGCAGTGCAATGAAGAGAGATGGCCCAATTGGGTCTACTTATTCCTAGTGACTTTGAAAGATACAGCCTGATGAACTAAATTAAATTAAGCAACGCCCAGAACAGCAGCCTTTATGGCAGACCTGCTAGGCAAGAGTAGCCAAACATAAGTGAATACTTCTGCCATTAAACAATGCAACTCAACTTTTTCCAGTTCTTTCAGTCTCTCTGGTTAGCTTCATTCTGTTAAAAGCAGTCATCACCACTAACTCATTTCTGTGAGAATTATTCCAACTCCTTGACCACAATCTGTCTGACAAGAAACATTCTCCATTTAAGTGTGGAATAGTGTTCAACAAATTATCCATTTGGGATTTATTTTGCATCTTCCTGCATTTGCTCCAACCTGTCTGATGATTTCTAGCAACAAAGTTTAATAAAATTTACAATCACGTAAGTACATTTTTGCTAGCAGACAGAGCAAGTCTGGACTTTGGCATGAAGAAGCAGAGAATGGAGCAGACAAGTTATGTCCCGGGAACTTACAACAGCTGTGCATTTTGTCACACTTCCTCCTCTTTGAAAAATCTTGTCTAGTGCCATTTGGTACCTCTCATATTGAAGCACTTCCTTAACTAGTAAGCATCTACTTTTGTAGTTGTAGGTAATAGCAAGCTGCATTTTACTTCCAGGGAAGCATGTAGTTTACACAAGCCAGAGGGAAACACCTGCATCTCTCTGGTCTTGGCACGTCCATGGCTGAAAATCAGATAAAAACCACAGTCGATGTCAAAGAGACACAGGTGCAGGAAGCTTGCTCCAGTGCTCATTTCCACAATATCCTTTTAAAAGGACAGTTTTTGCTAACTACACTTAAGAGAGCTGCTAACTGCTCATATGATTTTTTTCCCCAACATATGTTTTAACTAAATGCCACTATAAAATTACAGTTTGAGAAATACACCATGCCATGCCAAGAACCTGACTTGCTTCTCTTAAAATTTAGTCTTCCGAAACCATCTGTACTGTGACAACAGGAGCAGTACTGCTTGTCCAACCCAGTTAGATGTTTTGTTAATTTGTCTCTTTCTCCACTAGGCTTTTCAGGGTAAAAATCTATGAGTTGAACTATTGCTCTATACAGAAAGGGCCTTCAGAGGGTTTTGAGATACTCCTCTACCAGTTCCTCAGAATGCAGTGCAAAATATTATTGAATTGCAATGCAAACAGTTATTCCATGTGTCAAGGAATTATTGCCAATTAATACTGAAACCCAAATCACTCATTTACTAAAGCTGAATTCTCCAAAACTAAACAACATACTGAAACTCATATTGAAGGAGAGATTTCTCATATATTATTTCCTAGGGTACTCCTTACCTTCATTAAAGGAAATCTAAGACTAACATTCTTCTGAATCTAAGTACAAACGCTACAGTAGCAGAAGGACCTTCACATCAGCGTGGAAAAAGCAAACCCAGTAACTCTGTCCAGGGAGAACACCGAGTACCCCAGACAGGTCCCAGCACAGCAGCAGCCTGTGTTACAAATACCCTCCCCCTTCAGCTATTGCCTCACCTGCACCAGTGGTAAGCAATACTTGCCAGAAGTAGAGCAGAGCAGATCAGAGCCTTGCACAGTAAGTGCCTGAGTGCAAAGTTCTGCTATGTTAACTCAGGCCAACTTCTGAGGCATTTTAAACCAAACAGGCTGATTTTTCCACCTCCACCAATAACTGCATGTTCATCCACTACCAGAGGGCCTGAAAGAAGGCACGAACGCTTAAAATCATCACACCTGTTTTTCCACTGCTTGTCATAACCTCTGTCAAAATAAGCAGAAAACCATTAGAAGTTACTTGCTCAAAAGACACGCAGTGCCAGTCTGTAGGGAAAGGAAGGAAGGAAGTGAAGAATACAAGACAAACTTGTCCCATGTCTATGTCAGAAAATAAGTAGAAAGATAAGTAAAATGTTGGGTAGGAAAGGTAAAAAACATCCTATGTTTCCAACAGTGTGGAACAGATATCTGTACCACAAAATGGTTATACTACACCTCTAAAATAAAAATCAATAGCTACCAAAAGGAACTTGCGATAGGGAAATAAATTTTAGACAGATTCCTACTGCAATGGATCAGCATGGCACAATTAGTAATTCATAATTTAACCAAAAGAATAGATGCTATTTGAACATCCATGCTGACTTAAAAACTCAGTGACGTACCTCATTTCTGTATATAAATGCACACACAAACACATATAATCAAGAAATGTAATAGCATGTCCATTTTTAAGATCACTTCAGAAATGGAAGGTGTACAATTCAACAACTGAACCAGTATTACTACTTTGAAATTCATGATCTGTATTTCAGATGTCAGTGAACACCTCACAGCAAGCCTTCTTCATGGTTACTTCTTCATCCACAACGTTCCTTGGCAATACAGCATACTTTCAAGTCTAATTTGAGCAACCGTAGTAAAACAACTTCAGAAAGCATCACCACAAAATCTGAAGCTATAGATAGAGGCGTTTATTAATAACAAACCTTTTCAGTAAGTCCACTCAGAAATAACAAAATACATTTTAAATCTAATATCGAAAGCATTTAAAATACACATAACTATTTAAGAACCTTGCCAAAGTGGTTTTGGCACACAAAAGAAGAGATGGATACTGAGCATGCATTTACTGCTCTAGGTCAGACAGAAAGGTTGATCCATCCCCAAGCTCTGGCTGACAATGCCAGACAGCCGACACCTTTCTGGCACAGTTACCATATCTGACTCTGAAGAAAAGCAGAGTCCTTTTCTCTCAGAAAGGACTACTATGACACCCTTTTCAATTTCTTTTATCTTAAAATCATGTAACAACCACTAGTAAATACCTGTTTGAAAAAGAACGGGGTTTTTTTTGAGGAAGCAATCATACAAAGCTCAACCTGTCACCAGAGCGACCTTTCACTATGCAGGACTATCCCTATTTCAGAGGGATAAATCACAACCTCAGTTTTCATTATCCCACTCCACCAGAGTACAACAGTGCAGAATAAACTTCCTTAAGCACTTTGTCAGTTTCCCTTTCCAAAATAGGCACCTCTGATAAAAAACACCTTATGGCAAGAACTCACGTTGTGTGCACTGTTCACTTTAAAAATCAAGACAATGAAAACTATCCCCAGGCAGTACCTCACACAAAGGACGTACAACTGTTGGATTCAGGATTATTCACTGTTTATTGTACCCCATCCTGCCAACCGAAAACAGCCAAACACTTCTTCCTTCACACTCTTCCATTCCATCTACTCCCTAGCAACATCCCCAGGTACTTTCCCCATGTGCTTTTCAAGATCATGAAATCTCTTTAAAGATACCTCCCACTTGGAGCTTCTCAGCTGAAGTTCTTCATGACTTAAGAAGTCTATTGGTAGGTAGGCAAATATCTATCAAGACAAGTAGCATTTAATACTAGTTGTTTCCTTAAATATGCCTTTCCTATATCCAACTGACTCTTTTAACACACAAGATACGCTCTGCAGGAATGAAATTTTACTCTACTGCTGCAGTCCAGCAGCAGCAACAACCAACCTAACCAATGATTCAACTCTGGAAGAGTCCAGGGAAAGCTATTTCTCCTATTCCTGGCAAGAGCAAGCAGTTAATCTTCTAATTTTCACTGAAAAGAACAGCAGAGAATAAAACCTCTGCAAGTTGATCAAGTACCCACCACAGTGGGTAAAACAAACTGCCAAGTGACATATAACAGGATCCCTCCAAAGGAATGCAGGGTCATGACACGTGATCTTCCACAATGATTAATTCTTTAAAAAAAGTTGTAAAAATCAGGGGATAAAGTAGGTGGTCATGTCACTCTTGATTTAACAAGCCTGCACTGATATAATGCACTGAACTAGACAGACTTATGATCATAACAACATTGTCAAAATTCACAAAAATATCAGTAATTGATGGATGACTGAGCTGTGTGCTTGCAAATGGCTACTTACTGCTTCTGCAGAGGCAGGAAAAGATTCCGTTCACTGAAAACTTTACAGTTCTGCAAATGAGCTTGTTTGCTCTCCATCTGTTCATCCCCTTTTGGTCTCTGTTCAAACCAGAACAACACCCTCTGGAGAACACAACCCCCAGGGTGCATCAGGTTTCTGATCCACACTGACTGCTTGGTCAGAGCTTGCCTGTGGAGAATGTTTTAATTACATCATGCTGGAATTTGGCAAGAGTCCTGGCATTTAATTAAACAACCACTTTTTGAAGCAAAGCTCACAGCAGGGCAGATCAGGAGACACAGAGGCCTGATGATGTGCTCCATAGGAGTGATTCTCCTATGGCCCAGTGCCTACTTGGTAAGTAGTCCTGATCTATCAGGAATACAAAATTTCACATCACTAGATGCCTAAAATCAGGCTAAATGGGGTGGTCTGATTTCAGGCACATGAAAGCTGTAGAGCCAGTTTTAGGAAAAGATGCTTAGGGTCCTTCCAAATTGCTTTCTCCTGTGAGCAAAGGTCCACAGAGTAGCCATGCCACCATATTTCTGTAGACAGTTACAAATGTAAGGCCTAACAGGAAGATAAAAAATAGCAAGCATGATGGATTTTTGTGTTACTTTTTACCTAGAAAGTGACTTTTTCCTGATATTACCAAAGAAAGGTCAGGACCATTATAAGAGTTAAAAGAACTCTTCCTTCAAAATAGAATTCCCTCCTCTGCTTCCAGGTCTAAAGGGTAATTTTAGACATTCATTTCTGGGGTCAAGCATTCCAACTTCTAGTTTCAGTTGTCTTCTTTTTTTTAATCATGGGTGATTTATAACCCTCTGAACATCTGTAGAAGAACCAAGGATGACTCCCCAGAAGCACACAGTAAGTACATCCACCCAGAACATCTGTTCTACCTCTGGGAGACAAGACCTGTTTCTAGTTTCACAGTCCTGAACGTAACGGTCTTAAAGGAAGTCTAACATGGAAGGTAGAGTTCCCACTTCCTCCAAGTACTCTAATAGCAATTTCCTACATATGTTCCAGTTTAGATCAATATTGCCATTCTGGCCTATTTTCAAAAATTTACAAAACCTTTACAAAATTTATTTCAATTCAGCCTAAAAAAACAAAACAAAACAAACAAACAAAAATTTAAAAAAGTGTAAGAGTTGCCTTGAAGAAAACAAGGTGAAGTCTCATATGACTGAGTTATGGTAAAACCCCACAAAAATTAACTTAGAAGTTGAAGTTATAAGATTCATACTTGCACATGTAAAAATTGAAAGCTAAGCACCAAAAAAACACCCAAACAAGCAAATCTCAAAAAAAAAGACACAAACCAGTAACAGCAATAATATCTGCAGCTAAAATAACTGAAATGCTATGACTTGCTTTAAGTCTTACCCACATTTTCAAGAATACCTGATCATACTATACAAGCCTTGTAGTGCTTCAGAAACATGAAAAACTTTTTTTGAGAACCCCTAAATTGAAGCATTTCCAAAGCACCTTAGAGGGAAGACGCGAGGTTGGATTGTCAAGCACGCTGCATGTTTAATCAAAAATTTCTGGGAATCTGGAAGCTTTTAAAAGTTTCTCTGCTGTATATAGCATGAGTTTCTCATGACAAGATTGTATTTCTCCAAGACGTGATAGCAAACACTAAATTTCAAATTTAATTTGATATGACACACAAGTTTTTAAGGTCTTATATGCAGAGATTACGAAGAGACAGACATTTTTAACAAGCTGAGGTTAGAATTCTCCACAAAAATCCCACTGCCTGCAGGCTGTCAAAATTCATATGACTGCAATGATTTCAAAACACAATTAAGGACACCTTGAAAGCTGGTACACATCACAAACTCAGTTACTCCTGTCACGATTAATAACAGCAGATTTTTCTCCATCTGTTTGAAAACAATACTAACTACTCTTAGATCATTAGGCCAGTAATTTCCATTCTACCCCACCAAGAGGTAAAATGGGTGCCCTGATAACCTCAAGCAAACACCTGTTTCTGTACACGGTATTTTAGATAAGCCTTCTGGAACATGTTTCCAACAAAGATCACTATTAACTTGCTACTGTGGCAGGCAAGATAGCACACTGCTGAAGTAAACAGACAAACACATCTGCTTATACCAAAACCTACACCACTTAGTGCCAGCACAGTAGAGGTGTCAGATCTCATTTCAGAAAGTTCCTTCTCTCAGTCACCTTCCATCAAAGTATGTAGCTACATATGTACTGATAAATGATATGCATTGGTTGGCTACCAGATATATTCTTTTGCTTAATACTTACATTTGAGACAGAATTCTTAAAGAAACATTGAAAGTTTTAACTACAATCTGACTTCATAATGGGTTACAGTATAGGCTTAATGTTACACATTCCTCACCCGGCTTACAAAATCAGAAGCAATCATAGTGCCAGTATGCATTCCAGTGTCAAATTTTATTTTTAACATAGAGAATCTATATGCTCATATTTCTCTCATTTCAAAGGTTTAATAGTTTCATTCAAGGATAGCAACTTTTAAGCAGACTTTTTTTAAACCATAGTTGGGCTACTATATGCCAATTAAGTGTTAGTATAACTAACACTTCAGTCTACACATCCTTCAGGAACCCAGCAACCCTATTTGCATTAAAACCTACCCAAGAACACCTGTAGAGAAGAGAAAATTGTTACAATGAATTCTAACTGTTCCCTTTAACTAGTCTGATTGCCTCGAGAAAAACATACCAGTAAGATGGAGCTCTTTGCTGTATTTGTAAATACTGGGGTCCACGTAGTTATCCATATCACCATAGAATCATTTAGGTTGGAAAAGACCTGTAATATCACCAAGTTCAACCTTGAACCTAACTCTGCCAAGCCCACCACTAAACCCCATCCCCAACCACCACATCTATGCATCTTCTAAATACCTCCAGGGATGGTGACTCCACCACTTCCTTGGGCAGCCTGTTCCTATGCTGGGTAACTCCTTCTGTGAATAAATTTTTCCTAATATCCCATCTAAACCTCCCCTGGCAAAACTTGAGCTCATCTCCTCTTATCCTGTCACTTATTACCTGTGAAAAGAGACCAACACTCACTCCACCACACCCTCCTTTCAGGCAGTTGTAGCCAGTGATAAGGTCACCTCCCTCAGCCTCCTTTTCTCCAGGCTGATCAACCCCAGCTCCCTCAGCTGGTTCTCATAAGACTAGTGCTCCAGACCCTTCACACCAGCTCTTGTTGCCCTTCTCCGGACTTGCTCCAGCACCTTCATGTCCGTCGTGTAGTGAGCGGACCAGAACTGAACACCAGATTCAAGGTGTGGCCTCACCAGCAGGGAACACAGGAGGACAATCCCTGACCTGGTCCTGCTGGCCACACTATCTTTCGTACAGGCCAGGATGTCATTGGCCTTCTTGGCCACTTTCAGGCAAAACCATATTAAAAAAAGGAGGCAACCACAACTACTAGACAATATTTCTTGTGTTGGTCAATTGTACAATGGAATAAGCAAATCCCTGGTGTTATAGTCAAGAGACCAGATATTGTAATTTAAAAGAGATAGGAAGAGTTTATTAAAAAGACAAATGAGCAAATCAGCGCGCTGGGTGACCAGGGGAACCTCCCGTTCCGCCAGCGGTCCACGCCGAGTACAAGTCTGGACCCATCTTTTATACCCCTTTTACTCTCCTTCTCCCCCCAACTCTATCATTGGACTCCATTTCACGGGCTTCCAGAACATTGGTTCTGGTTTCGCGGGCTTTGTCCTGTTGCTGGGCCTTGTTGCCAGGTCCCGTTGCTGGGGTTCAGTCCGAGGGGGGCGTTTAGTCCATGAAGCTTCCAATAAATTGTTGCAGTTGCAATCCTTCACTCCTCACTTGTGAATGCATTCTATTTCTACTAAGATACTTAGAACAAAGAACTTACAGAATCACAAGGTCAACTGTCGCTGTGGTTAGTCATTTGCAACATTACAAGATAAGACACAGCATATGTTAGATTATACTGCTCAGCAAGCAGAACCCCCATTCCCCCTCCCTTTGCAAGTCTGGGCCTGCAATTAAAGCATCAACTTTTAACCATTTCAATGTGCTTATACCAACTTCTGTTTGATTGAGCAAATTTACTGATCACCCATAACACTGGGAAGGGCAACTTACTCTCAGGACTTAACACAGACTCTGTTAACTCAAATAGCAGAGGTCTTAAATGGCCTAGAAGGACCACTTAAGATTTTGGGTCCTGTACTTGCTATAGATGATTTGAACAAGAATATCAACAGAAGCAGAAAGATCATGACAAAAGCAAGCCTCAATACATGCACCCTCTCTAACAGCAGACATAACTAAGCAGAAAAAAAAAAATAATTATGATTTGTTGTTAAAAACAAGCAAAATATTTACCTTGATTTTCTCATGGCAGGAAGTGTCTGATTACCTGCTTGAAAAAATTTCTGAAGTCCTAAACCACACCAGGAGTACACCGCTATATCTACTTTAAGGTGTCATTTTCCATATGTTTTATAGAATGTTCTGGGTTGAAAGGGACCCACAAGGATCACAGTCCAGCTCCTGACTCCTGGTCCTGAACAGGATCACCCCCAAGCATCACACCATGTGCCTAGAGCATTGTCCCAATGCTTCTTGAACTCTTTCAGTCTTGGTGCTGTGACCACTGCCCTCAGGAGCTGTTCCAGTGCTCAGCCACGCTCTGGGTGAAAAACTTTTTTCTAATATCCAGCCTAAACCTCCCCTGACGAAGCTCCATGCCATCCCTCAGGTCCTGTCACTGAGAGATCAGTACCGGCCCCTTCACTTCCCCTTATTAGGATGTTGAAGAAGCACAGTGAGGTCTCCTCTCAGTCTCCTCCGGGCTGAGCAAGCCAAGTGACATCAGTCCCTCCTCCAGTTGTTTTTTAGCAATTTTGAATTCATGTATGAAGTGAGAACCACATCTTATTATTACATTTTTTGAACTTATTCTGGCAATTCTCATATTGATTTTTATTAAAACTTTATTTTCTACATGAATCAATCAATGACTGGCAAATCATGTGAGTACTTCAGCTTTTAATAAAGACATGACATTTAATTAAAAAGTTGTTGGATTGCTTCTGTATTTCCAGAATTACAAAATCAACAGCATACCTAAAATTCAACACATGTAGATGAAAGGTCCCTCAGGCCTAAGTTTCCTCTCTACTTACCCTGATCAGGTTTCCCTGAAGTAAGTTTCCCCAAATCTGAATCACCTTTTACAGCTGTTTGACAGTTTAAGATGAGGGCCATGGCACACAGAACAGTCAGTGTTTCCATGTCCAAGCTGCTCCATTTAATACAGAGTATTAACACTGACAGCCTGACATAGGAAGCAGAGCCATGCTGACACGTCTGTGTATATCTGACATCCAGCTACCAGAACCTGTTACCACCAGTAGATACAAAACATGAACAAACAGGTCAGTAACAAGAACAATCCTTCAGTAAGAAGAGCAGATGCTGACAGTATTCAGCTTTTAGTAAAGTAACTAAAGTATTTGGGAGTACTAGGCATTCTTCTTTTATGAGTATAGACCAGAAAACAGCAACATTCCTCATTAGGCCCAAAGTCAGAAGAAATTTAGCCATTACTACCAGACACTTGTTTAGATATGGAGCATCCTACCTTGTGATGGGAAAGGACCTCAGTCTGTAGTAGTCCTCTATTGCAGGAAATGCTCACCATACAAAAAACAGTATTCAGGAAAAGCAAGCCTAAGCAGGATTAGATAATTACAAACAGAGACATGCAAGTTAGGCAGCTTTGAGTCAGAGATGTTATCAAGCTACAAAATCTGCCTTTTGCAGGATTCTGCCAATAATCGCAGACAGTAAATGTATCCATTTGCCTGTCTTCTATCCTTACCAAGGAGGAAACAGACCCCGCAATTTTTTTTAAACCCCTGGAATGGCTTCAAGTCCATAAAGGAATTCTGCACAACTTACTTGAAATTCACAGGCCAGGTCAACTTTAGAAACTTGCTGAAAAAGCAATGTCCATGAGCAACAGAATTTTTTCCCATGTAAAGATTCTACATGGATGAGTATCACAGTTCAGACAATTATACTAGCAACAGATAGATTTTCCAGTGGTACTTTACCTGATCTGAGGAAACCATTACAGACTACATTTGAAAATGCCCTTTTCTCTATATAAAACAAACTAAGAGTAAGGGGGCTTACAACTATATCCAGCAAGTAGATTAGCTCTCACAGTATGTTCACCCTCAGTTTTAAAGCTAGTCTCATTGTTCTGAAATAGAGAATTCCAAAAGAACAAGCATACTTTCTGCATGCAAACAGATGCTTAGACTTGTAGAGTCATTCTCAGTGAAAGTCATCCCAGTCAGACCCACCAAGTCAGGCTTACAGCTACAGCAATCCCATGTAATATGAGCAAAGTATTTGAAAAAAAAAAAAAAAAAAGCTATTTCAGGGTAAGATGAACTCAAATAACTATATGCTTCAAAGCTTTTACTGTAAAAATGTTTATAAAACCCATCCCTTATTGAGAGCTATTGAAAACAGATGAACAATAAAAATGCGTATGCAGGAAAACTGAAAAGCTTGGAGAATAGCAGTTTTATTTCTTATGGTCCATAAATCCAACAGTCAGAGTGTACTATATATGTGACAAAATTCCAAAGCCCTAGAATAGTCCTTCATAGTTCAATGCAATTTCCTGGAGTTTCAATTTATTTTATCATCTTGAGAGGAGTTCACACAATAGGTTAATACATTGTCACACAACAAGGCTGCACTACTGGAGTAGGGCTAGCAGCATTGTCTGTCTAGCAGTCCATCCAAATTAAATCAAAAGGCTAAGAGAACAGGGTTTGTTCACCCTGGAAGAGAGAAGGCTTTGGGGTGACCTATTTGTGGCCTTCCACTACTTTAAGGGAGCCTCCAAGAAAGATGGAGAGAGACTACTTACAAGGGCATGTGGTGACAGCACATTGTGAAATGGTTTCAAACTGAGAGTAGGCTTAGAGTAGATATTAGGGAAGAAATTCTTATTGGGAGGCATTGGAACAGGTTGACCAGAAGCTGTGGATGCCCCACCCCTGGAAATGTTCAAAGCCAGACTGGATGGAGCTGTGAGCAATCTGGTCCAGTAAAAGGTGTCCCTGTCCATGGTCAGGGGGTTGGAACTAGATTATCTTTAAAGCTTCCTTCCAAACCAGGCCATTCTGATCATACAGCAAGCAAAAAACAGACTCACCCTCTGCAACAAAACTTTGCATATTGCTACTGCTCTGAGGCTCAGCCACAAGGTGTCAGAAACAACCGTTTTCAGCTAACTGTAGTGACGAATGATTACAATTTGAAAGATTTAATCTTTAAATACAAAACAGGACTGCAGCTTTTCACATCTACTGATCAGTATAGCCAAGAGAATTATAGTATTTCAAATAAGGTGCAGTGAAGACCTAGTAAGAAAAGCACATCTGCATATCTGTCATTCCTGTTTCAGATACCACTCACAACCATAAAATATAGCTCACGGGTTCTGTCAATTAACTCTTCACATGACGTCATTAAACTTTTCTGTCTTCATAAGTCACTATAGTTAACAGCAAAGGATGGGACACCAGGCTACAGGGATCTCATTTCAGCCAGTTCATGTATTTTTGGCTATGCACAAAGGTATTCCCAGGAATGTCTTTGGAGAGAGTGATCTTGCCCATGCAGCCTTTTTCTTCCAATTCCTACTTCTGCCACTGTTGATAACCACCATTAAGATTTGAATTTAAATTATGGGGGACACACAGAAGTACTATGAGTACCCTGAGTTCTAAGCCTAGAGAGGTGATGATCATCATCTGCACAATCAATAAACAACATTTCTTAGGATAAGAGCAAAGCATTAGTGTTTAACTCTATGACAGAAATACAACAGCACAACACGCAGAGTGTCCCTCTGATGAGAACCCATACCAAAAAGTTCTGCTCTGAAGGACAAATACTCAGATGCTCACATGTTACAGACGAAGGCAAGTAGTCCCAAAGCAGCAAACTCTCACAGGTCAAGTACACATCTTTAGCAGAAAGCACGCCAGTGAATCCCAAGGAATCAATTTGAGTTTAATATCAAATCAACAATAAAAATGTTCAAGTCTAAATAGCATTTTTATGTCACATGTGCAAACACCATTTTAAGATAAAGGTAGTACTTTGCTGTAAATGAGGCATAAAGTACTTTGCAACAATTTATTTTATTGTCATTAAACATTCAAAGAAGCAGCAATTCTAGTTTGTTTACTATGGCCAAATGCCCAGATTTATTTCTTTTTTTTTTCACACATCTGTTTAACCTAAAAATTGGACAGTTTAGGCTGCAAGAAAACAGAAGGCTGAAAATGCGAACTTTGCCTTGAGGAGCGGGAACTTTCAAACCTGGCAGGTCATCTATCTTTACAGAAAGAAGTTTTGCCAAGACTGGAGGTTCCCAGTTAGTCGAGACAGCATGAGATTGTCCAGTATTTTACATCAATTTCCTCACACTTAGAGTTGCAAATGACAGTGAAGGATGCTAAGGACAGATATTCTAACTAGCACAAGGAAATCAAGACCATTTATTCCACTAAGTGGAAGTGGAAGAAAATTCCTGCCTACAAATTTGCCTGCAGCTCTGGTACCTACTCGAGAACTCATCTACAGAGTTTGGACATTTTGGGAGAGAGGAGCAGAGGTTTCTCCCTTTTCTAGTTGATAAACTGGCTTTGAAACTCTGGCTTCACTTCCCCCTCTGCTTTTCTGGAATGAGAGCCTTGATCCAGTTTGGTCACTAGATTTATGAGGAATGTGCAACACAGACCCAGTGGGCAGCAAGGTCCAGTTCTGTCACTCCTAAATTTTCCTTTGCTTCAGAGGAGTATGCTGGCTGCTATAATTTAGTTGGCCTTTCCTATTTCCTGTGCCTCTCACAGACAATAAACAGAAATATTCCAGACATTACTTTTTGTCTCGATCCCAAGAAGCATTTTCAAAACAACATAAGCACTTGCAGTGCCCACTCTCCCACACTTCTCAAAAATCACACAGCAGAAGAGAAATACTCATTTGAAGAGACAACCGTGCCATTAAATAAGGGAAACATAGCTTCTTAATTTACTCAAAAGTGATTAGGACATGCAACGGAAAATTCTTCAGGATGTTAAAAACTTCTGGACACTGTAAACTACACCAATACAGAAAGAAACTGTAGCTGAGCTGCATAGTCAAGCAGCAGTGGCCACCAACCATCTCCACATGGGAGCATACCCAAGGTTTTATTGGCTTTGCAGACAGTTATTGAACTATGAGGAATTGATTTTACAAGAAGGCATCAGGCAACTGGATTAACTGACTGTAAGTATCAGAGAATCAGAGACAACCAATGAAATTCATCTCTCAAAACACATTAAGGTGAATCCAGACTAATCTTAGATTGAAGTTGGTTTTCAGCTGCAGAGAAACAATCTGAGAAGCAACTCTTGAAGGAACAATACCAGATTTGACCCAAATTTACAAACAAATTCCTTTGGCAGCTTAGTTCACAGTGCAAGACAGCACAGGAAGTAATTGAACAGCAAGCTTTCTTTAAAAAATTTTTGAAAGCCTGTGTGCCACTCATGTAAATGGTGTTATCTATCCCTACAATGTTACTAAATCATAAATCCATTACTCTTTAGAATAAATCTTTGTGTAAGTAGCAAAGCACTGACAAAACATCAGATGGGAGGGGCTGTTCATTTATGGTTCACATCTGATGCAACCTCTTCAGAGAAGATTTTTTATGTCTACCGTAAAAAGTCAACCTTTAAAAAAAAAAAAATCAAGCCAGTAATAATCTTTTCAATTTAGTTGGAAAGTACTGAAGGATGACCTGATATGCCAGGTCCTTGAGATGCCTTGGACTATTGCCAAACAGGAAAGATAATATTGAGCTACTGAACATCTTTTTACCTATTGGGAAAGATAAAAGTCAGTCTTTTAGTAAATGGAAAACAGCAACAAATCTGTTGAAGTTCACAAAAGTTATCATTGCACTTTATAGGAGTTACTCTGCCACTGCTCAAATGCAGCAATCTTGTCTCCTCCCTCACAGAACATTCCACCAAAAAGTTCCAGGGGAATACCCAGCTTATTGCATCTGGTAAGCAGCAAACTAAGAACACATTACATCAATAAAAGAATTTTAATTCACCAACATTCCAAAGGGCATAGCCTTACCAAAAAACAGAAGAGTAGGGTTGTTACATTTCACTGGGTCAATACAATGCACTACATTAATACATACTGGCACAAAGTGTTAGTGTTACAGTAAATTGTTTATAAAAAAATGCCATTAGTTGATTACTGGTCTGCTGGCAACTAGAATTATCAGGAGTCAGCTGATGCATTTCAGAAGATAGCCGGGATTTAATGACTTTCCTGTGTAACTGATGTGGCTAGACAATCTCAAGGAAAATACAGTGATCTGATTTCCAGTCTCCTTAAAAGAGAGTCTCGCATCACTTGTGCTGGGTTGTTTGCATCATCTTCTTAAGGCACAAGAGTGCATTGGACTCGCCTTCTCCAAACACTGCATTTTAATTTAAAAAAAAATTAAAAATAGAGTTCAATTACTCAAATGAAGTATTTCAGAAATAAGCCACCCTTTTTAGATCACAAAGTCAATGTTGGTCTCAGAACACTGAAATTCATATTCTTAGCCTTAACTCTTCAAAGCCATTTTACTAGAACCAGATTGAAAAACTCTTTGAGGATTCTTAATGGAATTCTAGAGCTTAAAATGTTAGAAATTCCACTAACCTAGCATATATACTAAGAAGAACTAGGGGCTTAAAGAAAGATAAGAATGCCTGGTTTTTTTAATACACTACATGTCTAATATACGTACAGAAATTAAAATTAAGGCCAGTTTCCTAAAGAATTTTGTTGTTCAGGTTTTTTTATTCTCATCATACATTTTGGACTTCTGCAAAGCTGTATTACTTCTGTTGCAGCCTTGGTACCACTAACACAGGACTTCCTCTGTTTGACAGGCAAACTCAAAACCTGAATGCAAGAATTAGCATATTAAGACTCCCCTCCCCCCAAGAAATCCTCCCATGAAGGAGGATTTAAACAAAAAGATATTAAGTCCTTATTAAAAAATATCCATTTTTAAAAAGCAGTAGCTTTTGTTCCAGAGACAATAAGCTCAGCCACACCACAAGCTTCATTTCTCAAAATTCAAACTCAGTTTTGATATTGCTGTAGAAGAGAACATAAAAGAAAACTTCCTATGTTGTTACAACCAAATAAATGCTGTGAAGGAGCAATCTTCATCTTCAAATCAGTCTAGAGTGCCTGCCATTTGTAGAGCAGGGGAGAAGAGGTAGAACAATTTTATTGTCTTCTGACACCCACTGCTACCAGCTAAAGAGCAGTCCCCAATTCCCCTACAACCCTACTTATTCAAGTAGCAATAATCTGTATTGGCAACACACATCCAAACATATGAAGACGGAAAAGGGATAGCAGCACTTCTTGCTCGTAACAAAAAGATTTTTCACTGAACACTAGAGGACCTCAAAGAGATCAAAGGCGAAGCAGGCAAAGTATAGCACCCGCTAGAACTAAGATGAAACTATGCATACTTTTTACTCCTATGGAAAGGTAAAGCTCTAGAGAGATGCAAGAGTTGCAAAGGGCTTATGGAACAGTCGAAAAAAGTATCTGCCTTTAGCAACCTTTCGAAAAAACTTGGAAGAATGAGTTCTATTGATTTTACAGAGATTTCATTCAAACTCCACTTCCTATCCGTAAGCCAGAATGTACAGATTAAAGCAAGATTGTGTGAAGATTCTTCTTCTTTCAAGTACATAGTTAAGAGACCTGGCCTTGGCTTGAAAATAGCTCCTAAATTTACAGAATCCTTCAGAATTTGTTTTATGTTTTCTCAAAACCATGGATGGCTAAGCATTAGAAACAAGGCTGTTACCAGCGTGACTCGACTAATGAAAGTATCAGGCTCTGTGTCCTACCAACCATATTCCTTTGAGCCAAGTGCCGATATCTCAATTAGATATAAGAAAACTGAGGAAAACAGGGATAGGATTCATCAGTGTTTAAAAGGCACAAACAGACAAACCACACAACCACTAACAGCCAACTGCTGCATGAAAGGCTCCTGACTAGACTTGTTCTGGTTTTAGATCCTAATCCTGGGGAAGCTAAACTTCACTTTGTGGGAATGTTTTTGCTCATATAGGGTCTTAATGAAGCAACACTTCGGTGATGGACATGGCAAGGGGAAGGGCAGGAGAAGCTCTTGTTCACAGAAGGGCAAGAATTTATTTTCTACAGAAGATGAGATCTAGCAAAATGAAAGCAGGAAACCCAGAAAGGAACAGGTCTGCGACATTCACTGTGTCCAACTTATGCTGCCAACTCTGTGCTCAAAACATGGTAAGCGATAAGGTTGTTCAATTCCACTTTGTTACCTGATCCACACTACAGAAACATGTACTGTTTTTAGGATGCTAGGCAATCATTATAGTTCAGCTCTTGGAGATACACATACAGTTTGACACACTATGTACATTCATGATGAGAAGCAAGTTACATCATTACCAAAGCCCTAAATCAAAACAATACTTGAACCAATAAATTCCTGGACAACATCTCTGTACTACCTCTTGATAAACTGTAAGCCCATTCACAATTGAATAACTTCTCAGATTGGTTTTAAGAGGCTCTGTGTGAGAGCCTGAGTCAAAGCAGGAAAAATTAGTAATTGTTTGAGGGAGAGGAAGTCTCACATTTACCTTTGTTCCAGTAGTTCCTGGCAAGAGAAATAAATACTCAGAACAAGTATTCATGTTGCTCCATAAAGTCAACCACGCAACAAAAGGTACACCCACAGGGGAGTAAAGAGCAATAATTTCCCAAGAGAAATGAAGACATAAGCAAAGTATTCTGCTCATGCCTAATGAATGCCAAAGAAAACTTCAGACTGGACTATGCTGTCTAGTCTATACATACATACAAATGGAAAGAAAAACTTTTTAAAAATTGCCCCTAAAATCTTATGTTGGAATGTTTTAATTCAGGCACTGTGGGTATAGCTGTTAGCCCAAAATCTTTCATAGACCTAATCATGTCACAGGACATTTAACCATCCCCCTTTCTGGAAAGCTACCTCCTGTTAACAGGTGAATTAACCTAAAGATAGCTTTTTGGTACAAAAATCAAAGCGTAAATTCAACTGCCAAGTAGCGTAAGACACAGCAATACCCCAAACCCATTGTGTTGTACATAACTTTAGTTTTAAATAGAAGATTCTAAACTGAGAAGGATCCACTAGGACTTTAGAGGATTAAAAATTAACCGTGTCATCTAATAGTGATTGTCTTAAATTTCTTCTGAAAGCAATCACATTTCATTATTTCTTTTATGAAAAGTAAGCCATTTCTTCTAAACCTGAATACTAACCTATCCCTTGTACCATAATTTTAATGAGAGTTTTAAATCCTTTTTAATCTCATTCTCGAGCACATGGAAAGAAGCAAATCTTTACACAAGCAGAATAAGGATTACTGTATATTCTACCAGTCACGGCTACAGCAACTTGAAAATGTCAGAAATTATTTCTTATGATGACTAATATATCGTTCTTGTTAATTAAAGCAATAATCTCCATTTTCTAGGAGAGCAAAAAAAATGTGATCCTGAAACACGCAGAACTCCACTGAAGAAGCTTTTCATAAAAATACAGACCACTGCTGCTGCCAGAAACAGCAACCGAAAACCCAGAGCCAGATCCTACCACCACAATTCTTAAGAGGATTCTTCTATTTTATCTGTTCTCTGCCAAGAGAAAGTGTAGCCATTAAGAATGAGCGAGTTTCTTTATAAAGTGGAAATGAAGACTTTTAGCATTAATAATATAAGGTAAAAATAAATTACAGCTGAAAAACTCCAAACCAGCTGTAGACACAAGTTTACAGAGCATTGTTTAGAGATACTCAACTACTGTAATACAGCCTTAACACTTGCTAGAACTTGCTACAGCTGAACTCTATTGCTCCTGAAAGCCTGGTAGTACTTCTTCTAAACTTAAGTAATCAGTAGAAATACAGGAAGATCAAGTCAGAGCACATTTAAACAAACTGGACAGACATATTCATGAAACATAATGGGATGCACTTCTAAGGGCTGTGTGATCTGGCAAATGCCATGGCAAGGTCACCCAATTATCTCAGCAAGGTCATGGCAATCAGAAGAGGTTCCTGAGAAGTGGACAAAAGCAAAACACGTCCCTATCTTTACAATGGCTTGGAAGACAATCTAGGGACCCACAGGCTGGTCAGCCTCACCTCAATCCAGGAAAAGTCGACAGAGCTTCCCAGTAAACATTTCCAAGCCAAGAAGGGGATCGGAAGTCAAAAGCATGGATTTATAAGTAGCAGTCACACTGCACTAACCTGACAGACACTGATAATGAAACAACTGGCTCAGTGAATGAGGAGAGTACAGCAGATGTGGTTTGTCCTGACTTCAGGAAGACTTTCCAGTTCTTGTTTCCATAGCACCTTCACAGACAAATGGAGGAAGCACAGACAAGCTAAGTGGGCAGTGAAACAAAACTGAAAACTGCCTGCCAGGCAGGAGGATACTTAGAGACCTAGGACAGTTTACTTTGGAGAAGAGAGGGCTCAGATGGAATCTTTTCAATGTGTATAAATACCAGGAGAGAAGAGAGAGTGGAGTAAAGAAGACAAACGCTTCTCAGTGACAGCCATGGAACAGACAAGAGGGAATAGGCACAAAATTAAATGCAAGTGTTTCCATCTAAGCACACTAAAGCCTTTTTCTTTTTTTTTTTTTTTTTTTTTTACTTTTAAAATCTACAGGTGACTGAAACAGGCTGCTCAGGGACATTGTAATATCTTCATCTTTGAAGGTGCTAAAAAGTCTGACTGTGCAATGATCTGGGCAACGTGCTCTAGTTGGCCTCGTTCTGAGCAGTGGGTTGGTCTAGAGATCTCCAGAGGTGTCTCCTTCAACATGTGTACTTCAGGCTCTATAACAGACAGAGATATGGCCAGGAGTTAACTGGAAGATGCTCTAAGGTAATTTTACTGTCTGTACAGATCTCTGCTGGCAATCTAATATTCCAAAACAAGAAAAATTCCTCAGCAAGAGGCTCTGCAGCAAGAGCACATAGCACATATGTTCTCAAACCCGGCTAAAAACAGATGAGGACCTTCAAGCTTGTTGCCAACAAAAGAGTAGAATCCTACATGGACTTAAGAAGAAAGGTCAGCTACTAGATCTTCACATATTCTTAGCTTCAGCTTAGCATGGATAATCAGAATTGAAATCCTCCTGCTTCAAGGCTTTTTTTTAATGCCTCTTAGTTTATCCCAAAGTTCCAAAAATTCTAAAAGTATGAGTTGTAATAGTAGATCAACAATTTTCCCCACATATTTCAGTAATAGCTTATTGCCTCCATCATCTTAGTGCATGACCACACCCAGAGTACTGTGTCCAGCTCTGGAGACCACAGCACAGGAAAAACACGGACCTGTTGGAGCAAGTTGATAGAAAAACCACAAAAATTATCAGGGTGCTGGAGCACCTCTCCTACGAAGGCAGGCTGAGAGAGCTGGGTTACTCAGCCTGGAGAAGGGTCCAGGAAGACCTTACTGCAGCCTTTCAATACTTAAAAGAAGGCTTATAAGGAAGATGGGGACAGGCTTTGTAGCAGGGCATGTTGCAATAGCACAAGGGGTAATGGTTTTAAATTAAAAGATTTAGACTAGATATAAGGAAAAAAACTTTTTACAATGACAGTGGTGAAACACTGGAGCAGGTTGCCCAGAGAGGGGGTGGATATCCCATCCCTGGAAACACTGAAGGTGAGATCGGACAGAGTTCTGAGTTCTGAGCAACCTCATCTAGTTGAAGATGTCCTTGCACATTGCAGGAGAGTTGGAGTAGATGATGTTTAAAAGGTCCCTCCCACAGCCCAAACTACTCTGTGATTCCATGTTGGATGTCACAACAAATTCCTTATAAAATGTCAGAAAAAAGGCAAGTGGCAAATGGAGAATAGAAATACATTTTACTAGGTACTACAGGAAAAAATAAAGATCTATTCAGTAGTTCTCTTGGGGACCAGCTGTTGTCTTTTTTCGTGCCCTAGTGGTAAACCAGATCAAGTACTACCCTGATTGCACCAGTGACAAAGCAATGACGTATTTCATTTTAAGAGCCACATGAGCACTGTAAGAAACTCTCAAATATGTGCACTTTCTGTTCATGAGTTCCCACAATAGCATTACTATCTTGCAAGGACAGGATTTAAGCAAAATACTCACGCAAAGTAATTTTTACACAATTTAAGAAAAAAAATCCCTCCAACCTTCTCTATTCCATGCAGTCACTTACACAGAAAGAGGATTGTGTGCAATCTGGCAACAAAATAATATCAGAGCCTTAAATAGATGGCCTGCTTCTCCACAATGCATGCAGTCATACAAGCAATAAAAGTCTGTGCTCCCCATAAACTGACAAGATTACACTTATAATGTGACTGCTAGGCTCGATCCAAATTCTCCTTTTACTGTAAAACAAGGCTGTGTGACTCTTTTTCAAAAGAGATTCTTCCTAGTTAATTATCAATATTATGCCAGTGTTTCTGGCATATCTTTTTTCTTTCTTAAGAAACTGACACCTGACCTCATAACTGATCCTTTTATAATACCATCTGCAAATTTAATTTTTCTTTTTAAGGGAACAAAGAAGGAAATTGAGGAAGATAATTTTAAAATAGATTCACTGAAAAGAGTATTTAAACACCTTCCTCCAAGTTAGTATGCTGCTTGGGAAGACTTCAGTACAGCATTCCTGCAGCTATCATACCCATTTGTACACAAATCCCTGGGAAAGAAAAGTGTCACATAATTTAAGATGTCAATATGACAAATTTATGTGCTGCAGACAGGAATTTCCTGATTCAAAATATAGACATGAAAGAGAGCTTCCTGTTGCTTGCTTTACTCCAAGAAGGGTTAAAAAAAAGGGTAAAAAAACTCCAAGAGGCACAATTTTTCCCCATTTACTTGTTTAAGGCAGAGGTCGCAAAAGCGTATAGGGTGAGGAGACCTACTTTGCCAGGAAATTACTTTTGTTGAGTTTGGATACTGGCTTAGAGTTGGAAACTTTTCCTTAAATACCTGTTCAAATACAGCCAACTCAAGCACAACAGATAACTCTTCCTTTATGCTTCAGCTCCTCTAAGGAGATCTCACAGAAAACTGTCCTCAATGCAATGTCTATGCTAGAAGGCACACAGGCAGACTTCAAACTAAAATGAGGGGTATGATCAGATAGAACTCCTAACTTTTCCCACAAGATCAGCAACAACACTACTAGTACTCAATCCAAATGCTACTTGAGTAACAAAGTCCTACAGCTTGTCTATCCAGTCACAAGTTGTACATCTATACATACAGAAAACATCGCACATACCATTAAGTAACAGATTTTACTGGCAGCCCACCACTCATTTTTCAGCTTTTGAAGGTTTGTACTCCTTAATGAAATAGCTGCCCTAATTTAGCAAAGCACATGTCCTGTATTAAAAAATACAGGCAGAGCTGACTATAAGACAAAGAGCAGAAATAAACCACTGGTGCATTTCAACCTTCAAATGTCATCCACTGCCTTCTGCCAATCACTTTCCTAAAACAAACAAGACCCACAAAGAAGCAAACCAATTCCTAGTTAGGAATTGTTCACAGAAGTGAGGAATCCAGAAGTGGCCAAAGGACTGAAACTGCCAGAAAACCAAGTTCGCTTAGGAGTTTTTTGGGGTTAGCAGTTTAGACTTAAAATCAAACACCCATTTCTGAATAATGTTGATTCCTCAGCCCCCAAAGAATGATACAGTATCAACTTCATAAAATCCGAACTGAAGTCCAGTTTGGTGTAAGGATGTCCAAGAAAAAAACCCTACTTGTTCCAGTTTAGGAAACCTACCAAAACAATCTCATGTCCTTCCATACCTATGGGGAGTGGGTAAAAGAAGGACTAGGATGTGGAAGTCCTGAACTCCTACTGAGATGGGTCTGAGATGGGATGCTTTCCCTGTCATGCATCCCCAGTAAAGTTTATTCAGGCTTCTGACTGGCACCCAGTTAACGATTTTTTAAAATGTACAGAAGAGTATCCAGTTAATCTTGCACCAAGCAAAGCTACCATCCAAGTCAGTGAAAACTCCTTAGAGAACAGATAGTTAGCTTCTATTTATTAACAATATAGTAAAATAATTAGAGTCCCTCCCTTACCCCAGAACTATGTTATGAAAGAATAACATTTTATGAAGTAACACGCATGTTAGCCACTAAGTTATTTTCTAAAGAGCTATCAATAACATTAGCAACTTTTTAAAGCATAAATCCCCCACAAATCTGTAGCTTCACACATGCTTGAATACACACACAGGCAGTTCATTTTTCAGAAAAGAAAATTCTGTATTATGAGCAGCACAGCAGCTCAGTTAAGTCCTGTGTCCGCCCCTCCTCCTGCCACTGCCATGTGATCTGGACAACAACATGCAACACAAGCACTAAGCTTAGAGTAAATTTACTTTTTGGAGACGAACTGAGTAAACACACAGACACAATCATTTTGCATTGCTCAGTTGAGAGTTACACAGAAAATGAGTATCATAAGCAGCATTTTTGAAGATTACTTTCGCTTAACAGCAGTTGGCCACTGTCAAAGTACAAACTCAGTTAAAAAAAAAAAAAAAACATTGCTTGAAGTATTGACATTTTGAATATTGCCATATATTTCCTGTCCCAATCTTGCTGTTAAGAGGCAAGTCTTAAATGCCCTGAATGTAGGAGAGTGAAATCCAGCCACAGGTAAAAATACAAGAACCAACCCTGGCCAAGCACCAAAAAGCAGAACATGATCACATAAGCAAGAGCAACACAAAAAGCACCACTGAGTGGCACCACATTATTTAGAGTAGTCCTACAGAGGGTGCTAAGGTTCAACTGCAGTTCTTACACACTGGGGAGGTAAATGAAAGAAGACTAGCCCTGCCAGAGCAAAAAAAAAAAAAAATCCACAAAAACACACACACATAACTTGTGTAAGAGCAGTAAGAGACACTATCTCAACAGATCACCTAAGAAAATATTCAAAATTCACCAGAATAGTAAAGACAGACACCAGTAAGTGTTTAACATGTCAAGCAGTAACATGCAAAAGCAACCCAGACATCAAAACAAAGTGAGAGGAAAAAAGCACAGCCCAGGACCCGTTTAGTACTCAACTTGATGAGACTCTTCACTTGACTCTGGTAAAGCCATGGGGTAGAAAAAAATAATGAAAAAACAGAATGAAAAACAGTCCTTGCTGATGAAAATGCAGTACACGGGGAAGATACCTCAGGGGTGTGTCACAATTTTGTAATTAAATAACGCAGTAAAAGTTAATTTACTGCCATTCCCACCCCCTCATCCTCATTAAAATGTCCTGGGAGGCTTCAGAGAGAGTGTAAATAACTGGTAAACGATTATGATTCAACTCTTTGAACAAATTAGCTTACCTATCACTAATACTGTTTCTCTAGTGCAAGATTAGCAAATTACACTGTTCTTCACAGCTGACACAAGCACTGCTCCTGAAGTAAATCCAGCAATACTTTGTGTGGAAACAAATCCTAACATACACAAAAATCTATAGGTCCTGAATGCCAGGACTTTTGGATTTAAAAAATTTCCAGACACATCATCAGATGGGTCAGAAGACTTGCCATCACTGGATTAGCAGAGATCTAGTCTGAAATGAAAGGCAGCATTCACAAGGAGTTAGTGTCCAACGGCACCTTCAAGAAAAAGGACACAAGTCTGAAAGCTCAAATCTATAACGTAGACCTTAACCATTTTCTCCAGCTGAAGGGAGGGATTTAAGAGAGTAACATACTCCAAAATGAACACAGGTTGACCTATTTCTCCACAGTGCAATATGCTGGCAATCCCTAGAGAGTTTTAGCTACTGTACATCATGTCACAAATCATAATTAAAGCCACCTTTGTGAACCATGATGCCTGCGCTTTGTAGCAATTATATCCCACAACAGAGGCAGGTTTTCCTGCTGGTGCTTACTTTAGCAGGACACTGGGATCTACACAGGAATTTTCCTTCCAAGTGGTTTGTGAAGAGAAGCCATCACAAATGAAAATTTGGAGAAGGAATATTTTCAAAACAAGGACTGAGTTTGAGTTATTCTTAAAGAGTTTGCTTTAAAATCTTACCAAATTCAATATTCAGATTCAAAAAGAAAAAAGATACCAGTTTGTCAGCAAGGTTTGCGATACAGAAAAGATGTTGATTTCATCTTTCTCCCTTGCCATCCCCTGTTCTCCACAGCACCAGGCTCCTGTATTATATCAAGTCTTTCATGATATATTTCAGATCAACTGGAGCTGCTGCACTGTCACCAATCCTCTCTAGACCAGCTTCTGGAAGAAATAAGTGCAGGTGATAGCCAAAGACAGTTTCATTGACAACTGCACAATTCTGGACAGTTGACTTATTAAAAAAGATATACCTTCATAAGATCTGAACATGGGTATTGTCAAAATTTTGTACCATTATTTAGCTCCTCTGAAATTTGACCTGCTCTCCAGTGTCAATTTAATGAAGAAGTCACTTGGGAAGAAGACAAGTATTGAAAAGTTATGGCTATTTTGCAAAGCAGCAATTGCACCTCAATACCACAGATTCCCTTCACATATACAAACACAGGTTGTTCCTCCAACCCACATCACAAAGCCAATTTCCTTATAATACAGAAGCCTGCAGTTTTAAAGTCCTCCCCTTCTGGATGAGAAACTGCCTCAGGTGATAAGAGGGACACCATCCAGTTACCTTTTCACAGAATCACGGAATATGCTGTGTTGGAAGAGACCCACAAGGGGTCTCTTGGATCAAATCCAACTCCCGGCCCTCCACAGGACCATCTGCAAGAGTCACACCATGTGCCTGAGAGTATCATCTAAATGCTTCTGGAACTCTATCAGGCTTGGTGCTGTGACCACATCTCTGGGGAGCCTGTTCCAGTGCCCAACCACCCTCTGAGCAAAGGACCTTTTTCTCATGTCTAAACTAAACCTCCCCTGACACAACTTCAGGCCATTTCCTCAGGTCCTGTCACTGGTCACCAGAGAGAAGAGATCAGTGTCTACCCCCCCTCTTCCCCTCATAAAAAAATTGTAGACTGCAATGAGGTCTCCTCTCAGTCTCCGTTTCTCTGGGCTGAACAGCGCAGGTGACCTCAGCCACTCCCCATGTGGCTTCCCCTCAAGGCCTTTCACCATCTCTGTTGCCCTCCTTTTGACACTCTCTAACAGCTTAATATCTTGCTTACATTGTGGTGCCCAAAAACGCACACAATATTCAAGGTGAGGCCACATCAGTGCAGAGCAGAGCAGAACAATCTCCTCCTTCAACCAGCTGGTGATGTTCTGCCTGATGGCCCCCGGGACATGGTTGGCCCTCCTGGATGCCAGGGCACTGCTGATGAATATTCAGCTTGCTGTTGACCAGGACCCCCAGCTCCCTTTCCATGACACTGCTTTTCAACATCTCATTTCCCAGTCTGTACAAATATCCAGGGTTGCCCCATCCCAGGTGCAGAATCCAGCACTTTCTCAAAGAAAGTGGGCAGATGTCAGCTGGTCCCCATCCCACCAGCGGGCACTACAGTCAGCGCCCGCCCAGCCTTGTGCCCAGGTAATAACAAGGTTATTCTGGCCTGAAGTGTTACAGAAACAGCGCCCAGCAAAGTACAAACAGCAACTGCCAACGTGTCTGATCAACTCGGCAGTAGTTAAAGGGCAACACACTTCTTACCTGTGATGATCAAGTGCCTTGTTTGGTCAGCTGCAACACCATAACATTTTAAGAGAGGTCCTTAAACACCTGACTTTTGATAGGTTCTACAACAAAAAGCTGCTCCTTCCACTGTCAGACACAAGGCCTCCCCTTATTTAAAAACAAGCAAAGAACTAAAGCTGTGACAGAAAGGTGAATGATTTATCTCCATGGCAAGAAAGGAAAGGACACTAATAAGCACTCTAAGGTAACTGATGATACACTTCTAGTGCTTTACAAATACTGTTCCATAATAAAATGGATTTCTTGGTCCAGTGATCTATTAGCATTGGTAGTACTACTGAAACACAACCACTGAAACACATTCAGAAAGACTAATTTCAAGCTTTAACACTTCAGTCTGAACCTACTGCATACTACAAGAAGCCTGATTTCTCAAGCTCCATATATTCTTTCCTGGAGCTTTTTTTACCTAAAAAATATACCTTAGAAAAAGTATTTTAAAAGTCCAAATGAAAACCAGGAAAGTAAACCTGTATTTAGTATTTTACTTTAAAAAAGAGGTAAACTCCTGTAAACAAAATTTGGTATGCTATTTTTTTTTAAATGACTGTTACGTTCACATCCCATCTGCATGACATGATTTTTCACATAAGCAACTTCATCCACATTTAAGCTTCATTCAGAGCAAGTTTTAGTCTGTGTTAGAAAATTAAATTAATGGAAAACAAATACATTCAAAGGTGTTGGAAATGATTCATCAGGCTTTGTAAACAAACTAAGACTGGATTCCTCAAACATCTCCTCTCCTGTCCATCTTAACATGACAGTTGTAGCTTCCAATAAAATTCTATTCAATAAAGCCTTGTACAAGCAAATAAATAAACTACACTGTGTTGCCTTTATGTGACAAGTCCCACTTAGCTGTCTGAGATTACTACATATGTCAGTTTCAAAAAAAAGTGTTTAGCACTCACCAGTGTAACACTGTAACACCCAATGTCCTAGTAATAAAGGTTATTTCCTGATTTAAAAGTTTTATCTTGTGCAGGAGTTATCCTTGCCCTAATGTATCTGCCTCTTCAGCTTTGAGATGAGAAGCACTTTGGGCAAATTCCTGATGTTCTGCAGTTCCATAGTGGATGCGGAAAGGCTGTGTGAAGAACAGCAGCCATTTTAAAAACCATTTGCAGTTTTCTTCCTGAAATCTCACTTAAGGTATCAACAAGTAGTGAAAGAGAAAACAGCATTCAAGAAGCTCAGCTAATGAAGGTACTTTTCTCCATCCCTAAAATGGCACACCGTAGTACAACATCAGCCTACAATGCCCACTATGCTGCAAACCATGTGCCACAGTCCTAACCACAAATGCCACTCCGTGAACTTCCACCATGATATTCAGGTTGCTTTTAAAGCACACAGCAACTGCGCGATTCCTCAGAGCGCTACCCTCCACCCGGGACCAGAATCATCTCCTATTTAAGGGGAAAGTGTTACAGCACTTAAGCAGTTCAATTGTCAAAGGCACCAAAAGCCCTAGGTGAAAAAAGGCCTCCCTTAATCAGTTTTAGATTTGTACTCCTCTGCATCACCCAGAAAGTAGCAAAAAAGAGCTTCTCAACGTTTGTCAGTAATTGATGATGCATAGGAGTTGCCAAGAAACACAGATCTATAAGCACATTAATGATGCATTGGACAAGATACCTGAACTGGAAGATCAAAGTTTTGACTATGTGGTTTGGGATTTTTTTAATTTTATTTTGTTTTAAAACCACTCTTTTACCTACTTTTCAACACAGGTTATGGTGCGTACCAAGATTAATATTCCGCATGTTGTCTGCATTCCCGGGATCCAATTTCCACTCTGAACGGAGCAGAGAGGTGAATTAAGAACACCCTAGTTGCACCAACCCTCCTTTTCCTCACAGTCCCTATGATGTAGTTGGGGAACAGTAAAGCTCTTCTTGCCTTCACCAAGGGCTGCAAAAGACTCAGTGTCAGTCACATTCCTTCCCAAAAGCTGTACAGTTATTGAAGCAAGCAGTCCTCTGAACTCAAAAGAAAGCTCAGGGATGCATCCACGCCTTCCTATCATTGAGGTAAACGCCCCTCAGCAACACAACTTTTTTGCAAGTGACCAGAACTATCAACACTGATCCTTTCAACTCTGGTGAAAAAATAAGATTTCCCTTATCAGAACGAATCCAAAGAGGCTTTGATTGCAACTTCTAGGTTCACCCCATATATGCAGAAGTTATTCTAGTGATGATATCAAGTGAATGAAACCCCACAGCAGCAAGAATAGCTTAAAGCTTCTGACTTCTTCAACTCTTCAGAAAGCAGAGTGCACTTGGCAACAAATGAAAGGAACTATAGAATCTGCTTTGAAAGTAGTGTTTTTCCCCTTTCCTTTTCACAATCTTCATACATTTTTGGATGCTAGAGGTGTATTGTTTGACAATTGCCATCTGAACTCCCGAAGAATGGAGGAGACCTGAGGACCATATCCCTTACTCCACCTACAAACTCTCAACAACACAAAAATAAAGGGAGGTGGTGGTGGTGATCCTATACGATTGCCCAATATTTCGAGGGGAGGTCATATTTGCTATAAAGTTGCCTAAATACTCGCAGGGCAACACATATACAAGACAGCTAGAAGTTAAAGAAAGCTTAAAACTAGTTGGTAGGCACACAAACTTTCTGTAGTTGCCATTGGTTTGCCCGACACCAGCTGACCATTCCAGTAGTCCTTCACACCAGCAGCAAAGCAGCTGAAATTCATCCCTGATGCAATTCCAGCGAGACTAATAGGTTTCCACAAGAACGAATCAGGCCCTGAATATCTAAAACCAAACCCACTAAAGTTTCACTGAAGGGAAATTGCAGGAGTACAATGTATGGATAACAGCTGGAGAACATTAACTCTCCCTCCAGCCCTTGCCGGGGTTAATTTTTTTCTTTCAGTTCAGACAGGAAGCAGTCATATACCATACTGCATTATATAAGGATCTTGGGATATAAAGACGAGCAGAATAGGATTACAAAGAGCGCTCTACAAGTTTTTAGCGAAGTTAACGCTGGCCATAACCCCTGAGCTGCCTTCGCATCGCAAGCCGCACCGCTGCCCCAACAGCACGAACTGAGACAGCACATTAAGTCTTATCTAGAAAAAAAAATAAAAATTAAGGGTGTTTTTGAGGGTCGTAGCGCAGCGGGAGCCCGACGACTATGTCGTGGATCGTCCCGACCGGAGAGGGGAGTGACTTCTGGTCCGGTCACCCCCGTCCCCGGCCGGGACGACTCCCGCTGCCACTCCAGCACCCCTCTTCCCGCCCCCCTCGACTCACCCTCGCTGCCGTACTGCTTGCCATTGTTCGCGCCCATCCTGCCGGCTTCATGCTCGTCGCCGCTTTCCCACGCCGCAGCTCAGCATTTCTGCCCCGGGCCGCCAAGCGACGGCGGGCGATGGAGTGGAGCCCCCGGGCAGTGCTGGGGGAAGAGCACCCAGAAGTTTTCACGGCGACATGTTCAAAGCAGCCTTGTAACTTCCTCCGTTTCTTCTCGGGTGGCCGACACCCTCCCTTCCCCCCTCCAAAAAGATAAAAAGAAAAAAGAAAAAAAAAGGAAAAAATAAAAATACGATGTCTCGGGGCGCCCTCCCCGCCCCGGTTTCCACCGGGGTGTCAGGGCAAGGGAGGCGGCTCCAGTTATAATCCACAAGCAGGACGGGCGGGACGACCTCCTGGCGCTGCTTCTACCGCCCCGCGGCCGGCGCTGGGGCTCCTTCGATGCTTCAGCGCCGCTCCGCCTTCCTCCTCCTGCCCCTCCTCGCAGCCCTGCCGCTGTTGTCGCCTCCGCCGGGAGGCCGCCGCCAGCCACTTGTTGCCCGTGGAGGGAGAAAAGCGAGCGCGTCCGCCGCAGACTTTTGTTAGCTGCAGGCGCCTCCTCCCGGCGCCCAGCGCCGCCGGGCCAGGGGGAGGGAGGGGATGGAGAACGGAGAGAGGGAGGGGGGATGGAGCCCAGAGCGGCCCCGTCCTTTAAAGACACAGCGCCCGGCACGGGGGCTCCCCCAGCCACTCTCCCTCTGCCTTTCCCGGTGTGTCCCAGCGGAGCGCCCCGCGGGCCGCCCCCTGGCTCGGCCCCCCTGCACTTCTCCGTGCAGCCCCAGCCCTGCTGCCCTCCGGTCCTGCTCGCCTCGCCCCGGCCGTGCCCCGAGGCGGGGGTCTGCGGCCCTTCCCCGGGCTGCCCGGTGCGGGACGGGGGCAGGGGCGGCTCGCAGAGACCCGCTCGGGGCAGCACAGCCCGGGTCTCCTTCTGGCGGAGGGGTCAGGGTTGGGCACCTCCGCGGCACCCCCCAGCCCTGTGCAACTCAGGCGGGTTGTCAGCAAGTAACCATGTGTAGAAGGAAGCCCCACACGCGGGCCATTTGCCTGTCGTTCTCTCCGGCTCCTCCGGAGTTCGAGCCGTTTTCGCCCTGCAAATAATAATCCCACAGGCACTCAATTCCAGCGAATCATTCCCAGCCTTTGCCGCCATATCGAAGGAAAAATAACCAACTGTTTAACAGCCCCAAAATTAGTTCTCCAGGTATGCTATAGGGACGATAGCACTTTGGGACAAGATGTTTCTATTTATTTCAGCTTTCTTAAAAAACAGATTCTTCTTTCACCCCAAAAGACAGATTCCTTAACTGCAAAGGACACTGAGATTGTCAGGAAATCAGAAGCAATATGTGTCTATTCAGCTCAAATGTTAGGGCTGTTATTACAAACTCCGACAGGAACTCACCTGCCATTACCATCATCTAACAGGACTTCACATACCTAAAACGGTGGAGTGTGCTCAGTGGACACCATTTATGGGACAAGTGCCTTTCCAGAGTGCAGCCCACCCAAACAACAGAACTGGGAAGCAAGGTTTCCACTACTGCACGGGAGTCCACACCACCTCTGACTGACAAAAGGGGCTGGATATCAAGAGATGCTGCCAATTGGGAGTGAGAGTAAAGTGCATGTGAGAACAGGTTAATAGCGAAACTGGCAGTTGTAAGAGGATGCTTGCCTTCAACAGGGCACTGAAAAGAGTGATGAAGTTTTCTGCAGACAATGGTTACCCGGATTAAGTGGTCATCAGTGGTTACCAAAGGCTTTTTGGAAAAAGAGTCTGATTGAAAAAAGTGAAGAAGAAGGATGAAAGTTTGAAATAGTTGGGAGAGAGACCCTGGAGCAGACATAGAGCAGTAATCCAGCCTGGTTTGACACTGGTATCACCTCTTTCTTGGCCAGATGGTGCTTCCTCCCTGTCTGGTGGCAGGTCAGAGTGCAACAAGCAGGGATCCACACTCCAGGTGTGCAGGGGGTCTTGTGTCACGTGCATTAGCATAGGGAGCAGCACAGGTACATGTAACTGTACCTGAAATGTGAGTTACACAGGTACCTGCAGGAGATGTGTGGAAAGAGGGAGACCCACACTTCCCAAAGAGGGATGTGTACTTGTAGCCCACACAACTTGGGAAGTGGCATGCCCACAGCCATGCATTGTGTGAGACTAAGACTCTTTGGGATTAGTCATAAAAGGATCCTTAGCAGTTTATAGTTCTCTACTGACATTTTGTAAGTATCTATTTTGTGTTTTATGTGCTGTATTGCTGATACGGATTCTCAGCATACAGCTTATTGATTGCCAGGTTATTACATATCCTTGTCAAAAAGACAAATCCTGATTTGATTTAAACCATGAGTTTAGCAGTTTTCCCCGCACTGCGCCATGATCTTATGTACGAAAAAGCATCTCTTCCTAAACATATCACAACACACACAAGATAATTACAGATTCACAGAATCACCAAGATATTCACAGAATATGCCAAGTTGGAAAGGACCCACAAGGATCATCAAGTCCAGCTCCTGGCCCTCCACAGAACCATCTGCAAAGAGTCACAGCATGTGCCTGAGAGTATCATCTAAATGCTTCTTGAACTCTGTCAGGCTTGGTGCTGTGACCACTTCTCTGGGGAGCCTGTTCCAGTGCCCAACCACCCTCTGAGTGAAGAACCTTTTTCTCATGTCTGACCTAAACCTCCCCTGACACAACTTCGGGCTATTCCCTCAGGTCCTATCACCAGTCACCAGAGAGAAGAGATCAGTGCCTGCCCCTCCTCTTCCCCTTGTGAGGAAGTTGCAGACAGCAATGAGGTCTCCCCTCAGTCTCCTCTTCTCCAGGTTGAACAGATCAAGTGACCTCAGCCACGCCTCATATGGCTTGCTGCATGAACATGTATTTCTGAGCAAATTGCATCTTTGTCAACATACACAAATGGCATGTGGAACTGCAGAGACAAAAGTATCAACACTAAGAGCACTACAGAGAAGGTGTCTAAAAGCTGAAGTTTTGGGGATGGCAGGTTAATTTTTAGAAAAAGTGCATTTTCAGTAAGAGTTGGGCTAATTAGCTGAGGCTGAAATGAGTACCAACTCAGCGATGGGCAGCTGTGGCTGGCACACCCAAGCTGTACCATCTTCCTCTTGGCCAATACTGTGAGGCAATGCTGCTCCCCAGCTGTGGGAGAGCACATGCAGGCTGAAAACAACATGTGTCCCTGCTCCATGTGCAGCCCAGCTGTGCTTAATTTTAGCCTGAAATACAGTGATGGGAGTATGCACTGCAAACGACTCCTGAGGCAACCGCTCAGCTCCTCGTGTCACATTGTGTGCTCTGTATCCTGTGGCAGTCAATCATCTTAAAGTTTTCCTGTGTGAGTCATAGAGCCAGGAAGGCCAATGATCCCACTTCTAACTCCTAGAAAGCTGTGCATTTCTTGCAGCAACCTTTATTGTGTAAAAGAGAGAAATTTCTCAGGCCAGTTGGAAACATCACCTCACACAGACCCAAATGCATAGCTGTACGTAAATAATTTTACATAGTTCAGAAAAAAACAATCTCCCTGAAAGGGAATATAGCAGTTTCCCTACAAATTCAACATTTGATGCACCACAACTAAAATTACTCCTTTTGCCATGAAGTAATTTTGCTTATCAAAAATGGACTGGTGCTTTGTGAGACCGAAAGTTCAGGTGTCGAGGGAGCCCTGTAAAGAATAAAGAGATTAGACAAACAAGTTACCACTCCATCAAGTTTATGACAAATCCCAGGAATATTCCACTATGACCAGAATCAAAAGGAAAGGGGGGGAAAAAAAAAAAAAAGCCAAACCACAGAAAAAGGAATCTCAGCAAACAAAACAATGAAACCAAAAAAGACAAACAAACAAACAAAAAACATCCAGGAAAAAAGCCTAGAGGGGAAAGAAGGTCTTGGTTTAGGAAAGCTGAACACGGCTTTCTGATGAAGGACTAAAAATTGCTGCTACACATCTTGTTAGACTCTTTATAGGAGAATGAGATGGAGCACACAGGGACAAGTAGTAAAGTACCAAACTCATTTTGGTACAAACACATAAAACTCTCAGCAGAAATGTATTTGTCAGAGATGATACTGCTGACAATGGCTAACTGACTGATAGTCAGTCTTGGAGCTTCATAAGCCCCAAAGCATCAACATGAGCAGGGAAGCTGGGAAATGCTAGTTCAAAGAGGTCCTACAATTTCCAACTAGGACTGAGTCATCTTACAGCCCTTCAGTATTTATCATTGTAGGATTCACTGTGGGAGCCTGGGAGGCCAATTATGCCCAGCCATATGGTTTGGGACTTAGTACCATTATGATGTCTGCAGATGGGACTTAAGAAGATATTTTTCTTTTAACAATTTCAGAGATGTTTCACTAATTCTTGGCAAAGTTACACAGTAGTCTTCTTCTTTTTTTTTCTCTTTGCCTTCCAGTTTGTCCATATCTTATACATTGAGTCTATTCAGCTTGAACTACATAGTATACTTAGAGACAAATACAAAGGAATGGTAGGAGTCTCTTGACTGTGAGTTAAACTGCCTGAACCACATCATATAATTTCTCTGCAAAACAGTTTACAATAATCCTTTAAGATTACTCTCACCTTCAAAATGGTGCAAAGAATATGAAAGCACATCAGTTCTGCCATCTTTTCAATGATCCAAAGGAGATGAAGTGCTTTCTGTAAGGACAAGAATAATTTTTGGCGGTTTTGCCTCTTAATAAAAGCAGTATGACCCCACTTAATAGAGGAAGAGATGCTGGTTTTGCAAGATGGAAAGATCTGTTATTACATATGAGACGTGCCTTCCTATATTTCCCTTCTTCATGAGGAGACATCAACGCATTTTTCCTAGACTTGTATCCTGTTCCCCTAAGAGGAACTTAGAAATTATCACAGCTGAGGAAGAATAAGAAAGCAATGGGCCAAAATGTTTCTATTTGGATATGTTGCTACAATAATTACTGGGAATGTTTGCACTACATCTCTATTCATTATGGGCCTCCCTCTGTGGTGCATTACACATCTCATGATGCACCATTTTTCTATTCCATGACCAAAACCACAGCAATTTTGGAATAAGTAGCCAAGCAAAAGGTTCTGGATAAAGAAAAAAAACTAAAAAAATCTGAAAGCAGCAGAACTATTTCCATAAGGCATTATCACAGCATTTCCAAGGCTGAATATTTTGGCTCTGAGATTTTTGCTCCAGTTGTTTTGTTTTTGTTTTTGTTTTGTTTTGTTTTTCAGTTTCAGTCTAAGCTTTCCTCTTTTGGGAAAAAAACAAAACCCAAACAAACAAACAAACAAAAACAAAACACAAACCAACCAAGCAAAACCAATTAAACAAAACCAAACAAGACCCAAACCAACAAACAAAAAAACCCCAAAATGAAACAAACCCAAAACCTTCCAGCTACTTCCAAGTAGCCTTGTGTCGAAGTTCAATTCAAAAGTTCAATTCAATTCAATTGTATGCCAGGCCTTAAAATTCCAGAAACAATACCAGGACTAGTTTCCTATTTTGTGTAGGAAGCTTTGATTTTTCCTACTTGAGACATTTTCGGCATTTCATTCACAATTTGATTTTTAATAAAATGATAAAAGAAATCAGTATCCTTTTAATGACAGCAGAAGCCAAGTAATATTTTTCTAATTAAGTCTACTTTTACATCACCATGTTCATGGGGCTGCATATATTTTGTGAATGCTTTGTGATAATATCTGTGTTGACTGCTTTTGGGCATTGTAAAGTGAAAAACAATCCAAAAGAAATTTGACTAATATGTTGCTGGCAACTTAAAGCCATTATCAAAAGCATATTGTTTCATTAACTACAAAACGATCAGTTACTACTGCAAACCTCCTAAAGGAAGAAGAAGCCTGGATTCTCTTCATCATTATAGATAAAAGTTATGGCCTCATTACCCTATGACCTGAGAGTCTGTACCATTTTATCATTAGTAGCTTTAGTATAATTATGAGTGACTTGAGCTACATGGCTGAAAAGCTGCAGGATCTAAGGATAGCTCAGACTGTATTTAAGGAGGAGCTTTTAGTAGAGCCTGTTCTGCTGGCTGAGAACTCTCATAGCATCCACTTACATGAGGTCAGGCTGCTCCAGCCAAGCAAAGGCTCTGGTCCCACAATGACTTCAACAGGTCTGGTTGAAATGCATTAAATCAAGGTGGTGTTCAAGTTCTAGGACATTTTGGACTTCACGAGTTTGTCTGGTGGGATTGCAGAACAGATGAAGTACAGTCAGTTCTATCAAATAAAGATCCACTTTTATTTTAAACTTCTTTCAGAAGTTCAACTCATTCAAGTCTTTGAAAGTTTTTAGCCAACCTGAGATTTTAGGACTTTTTTGCTGATTTTTTCTTCAGTTTTACAGGAGAAAATCCTCAGTCAGACTTGATTTTTCCCTTCTTCCAACAACAAAAGCAATAAATAAAATTCAGGCTGTGTTGAAACATGTTTTACATTACAAATAAAATCTGTTGAAAAGAATAGTGAATTGGAAAAGTCAAGCTCCTAAGTCTCAAGTGTTAGAAAACACAGAAACAAAGACTGTGTGCAACTCCAGAACCACCACCCTGAATTCTCCCGCCTTGCCAGCAGTACACCTTCCACAACAGACAAGCCTGAGGCCTACGACCAATGCTACAATATCACTTCATTCCCAGGAGCAGTTTGAAACTATGTAAATTGTGGCATTTTAATGCATAGGCACAATGATATACAGCAGGACTGTAGAAGCAAAATTAATTCTGGCATTTCACAGCTCATGTCTGACCTTGCAATTTTAGCATAGAGGCTTTGCATTGGCTTTAAAACACAGCGTTGGCTGGTGCATTCTCCAAGAACTGAGAAAACTGAGAAAAGAATGAACTTAAGAAGATACATTGCCTCATCTCGTCAACATCTAGAGCAATGATTTTCAGGGTTGGAAGCCTAAGGTCTGCTAAACAGACTGCCATTAGTTGGACTAAAAGAAGTACTGATGGCAACGTAAGACTTTCCAAGCACAGTAGTTGTGTCTACACTTCTTCTTGGAAAGAAATTGTGGCCTCCTTCTTGGGACTCTGGTGTGTGAAAAACGGATCAAGGTGAGGGTTGCGCCTGAATTGTGCATAGCTGACACTCACACTGTGGACACTCCCCAAACAGGGATGTGGACAAACTCTGGAAACGCCCGTATAGAAACAGCCTGCAGGAATTAACACTGGGGAAAGGTAAAACATTTTTTTTTTGTGATGTGTATCTTCTCTCAAGAAGCAGTAGGTGTTGCAGGATCACAGGGTACTGGATAAAGAGTGTTGCATTAGTCTGAGCTTCTTCTGACCATTGTACCTCCATAAACATATTTCTTCTACTTTGACCACTACCCATACAAACAGTGTCACACCACATGCACAGCAATGCTTCATTTCACATCCTTTTTTCCCATCTGGTTAGCGGTAGTCTCTGCATCTCTGGCCCCATGTATGTCAGATACCTCACTCAACAAAGCTTCCTTTCATCCTTCTGGTCCTCCTTTTCTGCTTCTTGCCTCTACTGTCTTACGTCCCAAGGTGGTAACCAGTAAACTCTCACATTTCCACAAAATATTTCTCCTCAGAACTAATCTCCACTAACTTCCTTCTATATTCAGTCTTCATCAGTATTCCCTGAACCAATTTTCTTATGGTCTCTTGCCACTGCTGCTGCCAGTTCCATTCTTCTGCCTCAGACTGATGCTAATGCAAAACATTCTAAGAAATTTCACAGGCAGTGGCTCTTGAATTTTTCAGCCCTGATGGGCTCCCTCCCAGTTCTTTCTTCTTTTCATAAGGAAAGGCAGCAAAATTTAGCCACATGACAGGGAGTTTCACCAAGTTTCTATCAGAAAGTTCTGTTATGTTTCAGAACTTCCTGAGACATCACACTTGAGTTGTCCAGCCTGCAGCCAAAATGCCTTGTTTTCCCTTCCCTGCACAACCATTCTGGGCTTCCTTCAGAGCCTGGCTTGACCTTTCTCAGTTTTAGGTGAAAAATCCACAGATAGCTCTGCATGAGGCTTAGTGGGGGGCAGGAAAAAGTCTCTTTGCCGACCCTAGGTCTCCTCACAGGCCTGGAAGAATTGTATCTTGTCCAGTCACTGGGTCACCCAACTCACAATGGAGCTGAACTAGATTTCCTCTGAGGGAGCTTGCGCCCACTGAAAGAAAGCTGTGTACCTTGTCCCAAAGGCCAAGCTAACAAATAGTGACTGTGATGTCAGTAACGCTAATGCCACTCTCACTACATCCTTCACTCTTAACCAAGAATCAGAATTTGGTTTGTAAACAGCAGTGTGTACTCTGAGAAAAGTGGGTGCTTGAAGAAGCATGAACAAGAAGTGCTTTCAGTGGTGCAGGCTGGACTACTGTGATACAGTGCAGGAAAAGCACATGTCTATGCAAACATTAGCCTTTACCTGTTGAAACAAAGCCATGGGAACATCAGCCATGAACCTGCAGTCTTGTTTGTGTGCTCTGCTAGGAGGTTTTTCACATAATAAGAGACCAAGTTTATCTGCTTATGGCAAATGTTCCAGCAGAGTGATTCTAGCCCACAGTGCATCAGGTTCAGTGAAAAGGCACCCTGCTTTCACCAGTCTTCATCCCCCCACAGACAGCTTGTCTTGTCCCATATGCCTTTGACTAATTTGGAAGTTTGCCATAAGAACAGTGTCCACATGTAAAGCCAGCACAAGTAGCATGCATCTCATATTCCCAGAAATTTTATGAGCCATCATCTAGCAGGCTGATTTCTAGCTTAATTAAATCAGTCAATTGCTTCTGGGAAATGAAGTGTCATTGATTCATTTCTAACATTCAGACCTACAATTCTAAATACTCTTACTCAAATATACTAAATCTCTTGCCCATGTCCTTTTTATGTTAAGAGAAATATTATAGGGATCTTATTACAAAGTGAGCCAACAGCCCTAAGCATTATTTTTCACTTTGATTTTCATTGATACTTCTGTTTTATGAGACTCCCTGCTTCACTGTACAACACGCCCCTCCCTGATGGCTCCAAAAGGAGTCTATCCATTTCATTACAACAAAATTTGGCTCAAAGAGACACTTAATGACAGTGCAAAGAGTGCAACCTCCCACCTAAGCTTTAGCCTCAGCAGATCACCGCCACAGAATATCTAGATTTTTACATCAGGGAGACACAACATTCAGGGAAACAGTTTTCCAAGGCAAAAGAGCTCATCTGAGGCTTCCCTAAATGTGGAAAGCTGGACTGCATAGTTTGTAGCAGTGGGGAAGATGTGATCACACTCATACGCAAGGTAGAAAATAAAACAAATGACCTGCTTTATGGCAGCTAGACAAATCTAAGTGGCTATATTTTATTTATATGAACTAAAACCTAGACAGATGCTTATGTTCCTAAGTGCTTGTGCCAGTCACCTACTATAGGTGCATTCACACCCTCGGTGTTTATTGTTGGAAGGGATCATGGGTACTCTCCTCGAGGTACGTCAGTTTTAAGTCAGCAAGGGGAGCTTAAAGGCCCAAAATAATACTCTAACATACACCCCAGGCTTTGCCCAAGGCCAACTACAGACCATCTGCACAAACCCTTCCCTGTCTGCAGCTGTTTATGCAGTTTTCTAGCACAGGTCACAACAGTGGAGATTGATGTTATTCAATCATTTACAATCTTTCCCAAAGTTCACAGATGATCGTGTCTCACCCATGCTTACCTGTCTGTAACGAAAAGAAAGGGGTTTGTTAGAGCCGTGCAAAACTATGAGTTGAGAAGTCACAGGCTGTGATACAGAAGAAAGATGAGGGAAAACCAGTCTCCCATTCTCTTATTTACGTGGTGTGTTTTCCCTTTTCTTCCTGTATTAGAGCTTTTTTCAGCTAGGCTCTTCTTGCAGTAAGCTCTAAGAAGTACCAGCCACATCTGGGTTTATCCCAAGTGAATCAGTGGTTAACAATATATTCATGCCACAATTTGCTTTCTTATGCTATGATTTCTCTTTGAAATTACCCTCAGTCTTCAACACAAAGACAGCCTTATATCAATACTTATATCATTTTCTGCACAGTATATGTTTGGTTTAGGAAAGCAATTTTTCAACATTTCCTCCTATGGAATCCAATATGGATTGATTGTTACCTCCTACACCTTTGAAGCAGCTAGAACAACTGCTTAGTAAACAGTCAACTATGGTAGTTTTTTGCATGGATATTTTCCCTTTTACTATAGTAAAACCTGGTAACAAACATGCGTTGCATACTGAACAAGCCTCGGCAGTAGGCAGTGGCCTGACCTTCATCTCTGAAGGGCTCAGCGATCTATGCAGTTCTCCCTGTGATGGCTTCACACTTCATTCTTTGCCCAGCAGGGCGTGTTTAGGCTGATGACCAGAATTCAACTTAGTAGGGCAAGTGTCTAGTGCACACTGACCTTACCCATATGCCAGTGAATGTGCTGGATCAAAAAACACCATCACCTTTAAGACATATTTTTTTGGAAAGTTTTCAGCTATCAACAAGGCTAAACAGAATCCAAAGCTGCTTTTTCTAAAACGGAGGCTTCTGTGAATTTTGTCTTTTTACTGCCCCTTTCATTGACAGGGTTCAAGTTAAAGAGTCTGAGGAACTTAAAGCATTTCTAAATCCATTTCTTGGCATTTATAAACTCCGGTGACTGGGTTCAAAATGGTAATGAATAAATTAATGAATAATTCAGAACCACTCATGGAAATCACCCTCAGCAATTTCCTTTCACATCCCATGTACTGAACAGTGAAGACAGCTACAATGGTTGGCTTTATCAGGAAGTTAGAGCTGTTACAAGAGTCTAAAAGATAAGAATAGCAGCACACGCAATTTCAAGTCAAAGTTACATTATACATGGTGATATCAAACCAATGCTCTCATGAAAGCATTCATTTAGTGAATTTAATGAGGGCAATTTGTCACCAATTTCACACACCATTTGCCTAGAATTCTCCAGTGCGGCATTTCACTGCATGCTCCTCCCCCTCAAATAAACTGCATGTTGTATACAGTTTTGCCTATCATTAATCATCTTTTCAGCACTGCAAGTTCAATGCTGCTTTCCCAGTAGGAGACCAAAGGAGCAACCTAGCCAAAAGAGGGAAAAGTCATGGGAAAAGAAGAATATAAATGTTCGCTTAAACAAAACAAAACAAAAAAGACAAGGGCAAACCCTAGTAGGACCATCCCCTTCTGACCACAGTAGCTGCTTCTAACAGCAACTTCTGGAGCTCTACTCTTTCCTTGAGTTGAGCATACAACCACCGGACCCAAGTGGTGCTTCTTTCAGCTTAAAAGTTCAAGCAGAGACAAAGATTATCAGCCAGTTTAAAATAAAATCTAAAATAAAAAAAGAAAGCAAACCCCTTCCCCCTCCCATACTGTCACCAGCTTCTGGAACTGTTGTGTTTTATTTTTCAACTCTTTCTAAAAAAACCATCAACAAACCATATAGTTATTGAAATTGTATCTGCAAAAAGCTTGACTTAATAAATAACTGACTTAAGAAGCCATTACTGTTGATTGTCAGCATTTTTCTGCTAACCAGGATGATTGAGGGAAAAGCAGATGGAAAGTACTTAAGAAGACCAGGAGTGAGGTTTGATGGATGTAACTGATACTGTTGGTAAATCTGGGACTCATAAATGATTCTCCTCAATGAAGAGAGACAGATGTTTCTGCAATTTCAGCAAGGAGCTAGGAGAGAGCAAGTAAAAATGAAAATAAAAATCACGAGAAGAACAATGAGCCTGTAAATAAGTGATCCAACTAGTATCACACATATCCTTCTTTCTTCTGACACTCCTAATAAGTTTGAAGACTTTGAGAAGTGGAGAGAAGGAATCCTCTGACATGATCTTATTCAAAAAATTCAAGATGCCAGTAAATATAGCTTACTTCATCTTATGTGGACTTGTGCAGTAGAAATACGGGCAAAAGAGAGCATGAAGTTTACTTCTAAATATCTGAACTTTCAAAGAAGTGTAAGAAGGATTGCCAGTTCTGCAATATATTGTATGTTATGTTTAAACAGTACTGAAAACCTGAAATGAAGAAAAACAAAAAGGGAAATAGGTGGAGCTATATGTTTACACTCTACATAGGATCCCTCCCTGTTGCGGGAAAGGCATTAGAGGAAGGCTGAGAGAAGGGGGATGGGGGGGAGCTGTACCGAGCATGTCTGAAGGGGCAAGGCATGACTCAAGCTACAAAGCATTTCCACAGCGACAAAGTGCTGCTATCATCTGTACTGGCAGCTTTTCAACCCGGCAGTGGTCTGTTGCACTAACTATGCTCTCTCCTGCCAGCGGCATCTGAAAGGAGGAGGTTGCTTTCCGAGGAGCAGCAATCAAGATTTTACTATTTTGGCCTTCAGCAATTATCAATAAAAAAGTTAAATGAAGTGCGGGTTTGCATGTATACATAACTGCATGTATATGACAAAAAAACCCACTCCTTTTAGAATTTTTCTGTATCTGTTTAAAGATACATGTGTTCTTCTGAATACTTAACTCCTCCCCAACTTTCAAAACTTAAAAACATACTTTAAATTTTTTTCCCAAATATATGATAATGCCTCTGAAGGAATTATGATGTTCCATCTCAGCTGCTCTTATATCCCAGGCTTCTGAGAATTTTCCTTTATGGGGAAAAAGATAAAACCACACAGAAAGATCAGGGATATTTTTTTTTAATTAACATTCTAACAATTCTATTTTATTTCCTTTTTTGACTGCTTCTTGGAAGCTGCTAAAGGGCTGTGACTAATTGGCAGTTAAAAAAAAAAAAAACAGCCTACCTCCCTGACCCAAGGTATCCAGGTATGAAACTGTTCAGATTAGTCAAATTGAGGCTACTACAAAAAATATACAAAATACACAAATATACAAAATATACAAAAGTTTTTCCTATAGCTATCCAGAGTTAACCTCTATTCTGGTTGCAGTAATACCCGGTAACCTACCACCACCACTCCCAAATTTAGGAAAGTAATTGCATAGAAGTTTCAGATTTGAACTTTGAAAATGCACCTTGTGCCATAGTTTACAGTATGGCTAGAGTTAGGAAGGTCCTATAAAAATGACACAAAGATGAAGTAATATTGCCAGCCACGGAAAATTCAATTGGCTCAATTAACAAGGTCAAAGCCTTTTCCTTTCACTCCCATGCCACAAAATTCAGTGTGGTTCAAGGACTGTAGACACTGCATTTCTGTGTCATAGAATAATAGAATCACTTAGGTCAGAAAAGACCTCTAAGATCATCGAGTCCAACTTTTAACCAAGCACTGCGAAGTTCAACACTAAACCACATCCCCAAGTGCCACATCCTCCTGTCTTTTAAATATCTCCAGGGATGATGACACCACCACTACCCTGGGCAATGCTTGACAACCATTTCTGTGAAGAAATTTTTCCTAACATCTGATCTAAACCTCCCCTGGCACAACTTGAGGTCATTTCATCTTGTCCTGTCTTTTGTTATCTGGCAGAAGAGATTGACCCCCACCTCGCTACACTCTCCTTTCAGGCAGTTGTAGAGTGATAAGGTCTCCCCTGAGCCTCCTTTTCTCCAGGCTGATCAACCCCAGCTCCCTTAACTGATCCTCATAAAACTTGTGCTCTGGCCCCTTCACCAGCTCCATTGCCCTTCTCTGGACATGCTCCAGCACCACAGTGTCTTTTCTTGTAGTGAGGGGCCCAGAACTGAACACAGGATTTGAGGTGAGGCCTCACCAGTACTGAGTACAGGGGGGCAATCACTGGTCCTGCTGGCCACACTATTGCTGACACAAGCGAGAATGCCATTGGCCTTGACACAACAGACTGACCTAACATTTTGCACATAAAGGCATCATGTGATGAGCCACTCAAGAGTCACTTGAAAAACTCAGGAAGCCTTGTGCCATATGGGCCTTTTCTCAGCAGAAACTTGTGCATGCTCAAATCCTTCTGAAAGGAGTATCTGGGAGAGACACAGGAAGTCCCAGTGGCTCTCTCACGATCAGCTTCTCCTGCCACAGACTGCAGACACTCAGGGCAGTGGTAGAAGCAGGATCTCCATGGTACCAGCTTCACCTACAGCTGAGAGACCAAGGATATGCCTGTATGGAGGATAATCCTCCACACTGGATCAAATACTTCCGTTTCAAGAAGTGAGTATATACCGGGAGGTGTACTCATCATAGTTTCTTCCCTACCATATAGCTACTTCTACACCACCAATCTTTCTGCAGAAGGATGTGATCTGGACCTGAATTAGCTTTAGGCACACATAACATTTGTTGCCTAAATACTAAACCTAGACAATTATAAACGGGAGTGCATCAGTTTTACTTAATACTTTGACTAGTTTTGTTACTACGGTGAAATATGGACAACACCTTAAGAAAGAAAGTGGATAAAAGACTATAAGAATGCTTTTACCTCCATGCAGTCCCACAAGTAGCCAGCCAAAAGTGTACAGATATGTTCAGCAAAACTGCCCCCCCACGCCTCCCCCGCTTCCCCTCTGCCTCCAGCTCCACATACTTCAAAGATACTATTTTTAAGTGACCAAGGTGCAGTAACCAAAACTTCCTAGAAATAAAATCAGAAAGACAGGCTCAGTCGTCCCTCTGATGAAAAATCGTACTATACCACCTCATGTAAGCTTTCTGGAACTTGCCACCACACAGGATTGTGGAGACAGACGGCATCACCATATGCAGAAAGGATTGTGCAACTTTATGGACAGTAGGTCTATAAACAGAAAGGGAACAGGAGGGAATGCACCCTGCAACATCTCTAATCCAACTGTGGTGGATCCAGTGCAATGCAATAGCAATAAACCAGAGGAAATTACTAAGGTTGCACAGTCACTAAATAGCAACCACAGCAATCCATGCTGCTGGATAGAAAGTGTACTGGGCAACATAGCTGGTCTGATTTTATAGAGCATATAGAGAATTAATGTCCTTCTTCATAGGCAGTGAAAATCTGTCCTGCTTGCAACTGCATCAGGAATCTGTGTGACATTCAGCAGACATGCCTGAAAACTATTGAAGTATGTTTTCTGTACTGGATAGAGCTGCATTAACATTGATACGATGGGCAGCCCCACAATTATTTCATTATTAAAAAGTCTGAAGAAAAACAGCAGTGTAGTTTTGTGTTCTTTTATCCACACTCCTGTCTGCAATGATGGTGGAGTCAGGCACCAGTCTCCTGCTTAAATCTAGTGTCTCAGCCCTGTCCACCCCCACATTGCTGTTCTCTAATGCGTATTTGTGACAAACTTGGAACAACATCTGACCTTTGAGGCCTCAATCCACTTCCCTGCTGCTTGCCAACAAATTCTGGCTAACACTTAAAGAAGATATCCCACCACTGACCTGGCACCATGAGTTATCAGCCTACAATGAGGCCCCTGCAGTTTAGTAAAACAGTGCCCCAAATACCCCAGGACTCCTAACCCTGCACAGTCACACTCCATGTTTGTCCGAACAGTGCAACTGAGCTTTATTATTGCATCATTATTAATTTGAAGTATGCGTGCTCTTTTGCCTTGTAAAATAAAAGAACAAGTTTGAATTCAAACAGTCAGAAAAGGGCAAGGGAATATAAAAAACCAGGCATAACAGTCAAGAGCTTTCTGTAAGCACTTCATTATTTTAGATGAGTTGGTGGAGGCAAAGTAACTGGTCTCACAAGTTATCTTAGGACTTCCTACAACTACACCTACATACATAATTTTTTTCATATTCAGGATGGCTGTCCCTGCTACAAGCCTTTTTGAAGATGTTGCTAAAAATTTGGTAATTATGTATCTTTAGATATTTATAAAGTTCTTGTAAAATTTAGAAGTTCTCACAAGAAAACAACCTGTTGTTATTAATGTTGTGGGTTTACTCTGGGCTAATTTTTTTAAACCTTTTACACAATTACTATGAGAGAAGTTTTATACAGATAAAAGAGACTTGATGTGGGGGAATAATATTAAATTTATTACCAGCAGAATAAAAACTAAAGAATAATATATACAACAATTCTGACTAGGTAAAATTATGAAGAAAATATTATATATTTACAAAATTATCCCTGTCCCCTGTAACAGTTCAGGAGGAGAAAAGTCTTTTCTTTACTTTCAGGGTTTACAGTTCCTCTCAATCAAATTTGCAGCACTTGAAAGTTTTCTTCTATTATCTCTAGGGCAACAGCTCCAATCAGCCATAGCTGGAAATCTCTCTCTCTCTTTCTCTGCTGCACGTCGACCTCAGGACTGTCCCTGCTCCTCCCCGCCGGGCCAGGACCGGAGGCTGGGGGG